>OX465097.1:11143247-11303247 GCA_949987625.1 Chalcis sispes
GTGTGCTGCTATGCACTTTGAAAGTTGAAAACCTACTTCAAAGTAAGAGAGAAAAGTTTCGCGAGGCTTCGTAGTTTTCACCGGAAATTTTCCTAGCTCTCGCTATATTCTCTCGATTTCAGCTGACAAACGAAAAGCGGCGTTGCGCGATTAAAAGTTTAAGCAGCACCACCCGCTTTGAATTTAAATTCATCCGATGCGCGATATGATTTCGATTCCGTGTCGTGCTCGGTTTGTTCTGACTTCCACGGAATTGTTTACCAAATTTAATAGTTATATGGGAATAGATATTGACACTTTAATTAATGATACGTACGCGTGCGAGCTTGCTCACGCAGCGAGCGTTTGCGCGCAAGAAAGAAAATAAAAAACTTGAATATTAAGCTTCATAAATTATGCGGTCAATAAATTGTTGCGGTAAATATAGCAATTGACATACGTTCGAACGTGCGCGAGGTTAAAGCATTGAAATAACGCGCCTTTAATCGCCGGTGTAGTCATACAACGCGAACAATGCCAAAGCTCCCATGCAATAATTAAAGCAACACATCATTCGTATTTTCGAAACGAGGATTTTTGTAATCAATGTGTGTTATTAATCAGAGAAAGGGATATACGTTATTGTTACGATTTTATCGTAAATAACCAAGCCGTCGTTGAAAAAAATTTTTGTCTGTTCGATCGTTTTATTGTATTTTTTTTTTTTTTTGTTTTTTTTTTTTTTTTGTAATTTCAGTTTTAAAAATTAATCGACAATTTTTATAAATATCGAAATTATCGCGAATAAACAAATATTTACAGAGAAGTATCGAGAACATTTTTTCCTTTTTTGCTTTTTCTCGTTATTTGAACTTCCAACGGCTATTTTTAGCACGGCTTCTCTTTCAAACAAACTTCTACTTTCATTATCGGATGAAAAAAAAATTTGTACATTTTTAAAATTTTGTTAAAAAAGTAAGTTATAAAAGAGCGATTCTTAAAATAAGATATCTATCCCCGTGAGAATTATTTTCGAGTTCTGGTTAACTTATTTTAACGAATTTCCACTTTTTGCAACTTCTTTCCTTACACGCACGCACATACACACATACATATATATATATATATATATATAAATCAGGAGAGATACACTTGACTGTGTGATCTTATTCAAGCTTTAGAGAAAAAAAAGATGAGTCCATCCAGTAAGCGCGGGTTAGCCTCTGATACTAATGAAACTTCGTCGATAGCTAACTTTTTTTTTTTGCACTCTTTTGCTAAAAGCTGCACATTCGTACAGGATGAAAGTTATACGGTCTCGTTCCCGAAATAAACTCGATCTCTGGTCGCGATCTTTCTTTGCCTTTTTCTCTTTTCCTCTATTTCTCTCCCCTTCCCCCTCATCTCTCTCCCTCTGCCTCCCTGTTCGTTCTTCCGGCATATGCTCGCAGTCAGGAGAATCAAATCGATAATAGTTATGAATGAGAGGAACGTGCCGAGCTTATACGCTTCGCTGGATTTGCGGTTGGAATATACCGACTTCTATTTCTCTCTCTCTCTCTCTCTCTCTTTCTCTCTCTCTTACTTTCCAACGTTCTACATCGATCGTGCGTTCTCTTTCACTTCCTCTCTCGTTCCCTCGCAAGCGTAGTCGGCCTATTCCTCCTCCACCTCTCACTCTCCTCTTCCTCCTATTTTCCCCTCTTGCGAAGCAACTAATGTAGTACATATATAGTATAGCCATCGGCGTATAGAGTTAGCGCCATACTTGTGCGTGCACGGGTATTCGCGGGAACAGTCGAGTTCACCGCGTATTCGTTATACTCTCTTTGGAGAAATAGAGATAGAGAGATTCTCTCCATCGCTCCACTCGTTGTATCTGCAGCAGCGGTCTTACGGCTCAAGTGGCCCTTCGATCGAGAAATCGTACCGATACAGGCCACCGTTGCCGCTCCCTGTCTCTCTCTCTCTCTCTCTCTCTCTCTCTCTCTCTCTCTCTCTCTCTCTCTCTCTCTCTCTCTCTCTCTCTCTCTCTCTCTCTCTCTCTCTCTCTCTCTCTCTCTCTCTCTCTCTCTCTCTCTCTCTCTCTCTCTCTCTCTCTCTCCCTCCCTCTCTCTCTCGAAAGCTCGTGTCTTTATGCCCGCGAACTTACGCACTGCGCTGTGTATATCAATGAGTGGTGAGAAGCGAGAACGAAATTTTGTATTCAAGATGAGTTGTGCTCTCTTTCTTTATCTTTATCTTTACCTTTTCCCTCGACTACTTGAAAATTGCTATTTGTTTATCGTCGGTATGCCAAAGAACATTTTTATCCATCACTACGCGCTCGTGTACGTTTGGCTACGAGACACATCCTTTCGTAAATAAATTTAATCGTTTGATAAATGAAAAAAAAAAAAACGTAGAGTTGAATATATTTGGTGAAAGCAATTTGATGCACATGTAAACAAGTTGAATGGATTTTTTTTTTATTAAAAATAATAATATAAAAGTTGTTTTTGCGTTAATTATATTTTTTTTTTTAGAGAATTCTCAAGTCTTTTAATGAGCCGTCGTGAAATTTTATTTTTATCGTTTAATTAACATCTTTTGCATTCTTCGCGCTAATAAATTGTACCTTCATTATTCGTATAACGTGATTAGAAACTTGGTTGGGGATTTAAAGACTTAATGTAACGTTAGTCCTGGCTCAAGTTTGTTTGTTAAAGCTCATTTATAGGTGCTTAAATTTGTTTTCGAAAATGGAGCTAGTTTCAACTTATCAAATCGATAAATTTATCAACAATAGATACTAGTACAAAATAACGACATTTAAATTTTATTGTTAAAATTAATTAATAATTTAAAATAAAAATTTTTATGTATGAAATTAAAAAAAAATATAGGACAAAATAGTAAGCTCTCAGCAGTCGGACCGATAAATTTCTCATTCCGCCAGTTCCATCCAGCAAATTTTTACAACTGCTCTCTCAAGGGTATACGCGCTTAGAGTTCCTCATTTTTTCGTCACGCGTTCGCAATCATCGTCGTTTGTTACTCAGATTATAAAAACGATAAGCAAAGCAATTCATCAAAAAGTCGTATCCCCAATTTATCATAAACACTCATATCTCGTTCTCTCGTTTACCCAGAAAATTCTTTATCTTCTCGAAATATACATCTCTTTTTTCTTCCCTCCTTCGTTCCTTTGTTTCGATTTTTGCCGTTGGTCCTATCTATGGGCCACGGCATTTAGCGACCCCGTTTTACTCGTTTCCCATTCTTTCCCTCTCTCTTTCTTTTACAATACACGCGCGAACCGCAAGCTACATATATATA
The DNA here is from genome assembly GCA_949987625.1 of Chalcis sispes. NCBI lineage: Eukaryota > Metazoa > Arthropoda > Insecta > Hymenoptera > Chalcididae > Chalcis > Chalcis sispes. Next base: position 11,146,545 of record OX465097.1, read on the forward strand.
GCGAACGAGTGGACATCTTTTTCTCGTCGGAGCCTTTATCGTGGTATAAGGAACGCGAAAATTTACGGCGGTTTGCTGCGAATGGAGCGTTTCTCTCTCTCTCTCGTCTCGAGCGTTTCACCGCGCCCTGAGAAAAGGAAAATCCTTGGAGAATATATAGTTAAGCTAAGGCGCGCCTCTTAGACCAGGAGAAACGGATGTGTATCTGTTGTATATATGTAAAGATTTGTGGATCTTACATTGCTAGTATCGCTCGGAGCGATACAACGATGCTTCCTTTTTTTTTTTTTTTTTTTTTTGTTCGAGCTTAGAAAAGATTACTAAGAAAATTAGGATTATAAAAATGCGAGTGCGTGACGCGTGGAAGAAGAAAATTAGGAATAGGGAAAGCAAAAAAAGAGTGGTAATTGATAATAATTTCGATTTTCTTATATTCAATTTGGAAGTTTGTCGGTTCGGAGTACAATTTTATACGCTTCGAGTCGATTCTATTTTTTCTATATAAGAACGCTATAACAGCCGAAAATGTGAAAAAAGTCTCTGAGTTTAATTTAATACGTATTCTTGCTAGGTAATATTAAAATTTTTAAATACACACTCGAATATAATATACAACTCTTTAATCTTATTTGATTCTTAAAATTTTTTTCTTCATTCATTCAAATCGTCTCGCATAAAATTAGAATTACTTTTTTTCAAAACCATATTGTCGTGGAATATTATATTTTTCTTGATTACCGAACATATTATCGTTGTATAATATAATACGTCCTCTATTAAAATAATAAATTTATATCTAAAAATTCGAAACTGAATATATCTAAATAATACATAAGAAGAAAAAGAAAGGGACAAAGCGCCGGTCAGGCCAAGGTAAAAGAGGAAAAGAAAAATAAGCGGGAGGAAAATTTCGAATTCGAAGGAAGAAATATGAGTGGGCAAGAGGTAAAATGAAAGACAGAGAGAAAAAGGAGATATAGATAGCGGAATGAAGAAGATGACTCCTGGCGAATAAAATAATGCTGTAAGGTAGCGCCAGCGGCTAGTAGTACTAGGTCGGATTCTCTTCCGATTATCTATCCCCTGGATGCGGAATCTTGTGTTTTTCTCGTTCCGTCTGTCGCTCAGCTGCTCTTTCTTTTCCCTCTGGAACGCTGACGCTATAACTAGACATCGAAAAGACTCTTTTCCCTCCTCTCTTTCTCTGTCTCTCTCTCTCTCTCTCACTCACTTTCTCATCTTTCTTCTTCTCCTTCTTGCTGTCCTATTATTTCTCATTGTCATCGAGGACTCGCCTCCTTTCTCTACTTTTCTCTTTCTCTTTCTTTCTCTATCTCGTCCTATTTATCTCAGGATCCGAATTTCCACTTTCTCGAATTTCCACTTTATCTTCACCGTGCAGAATAAGCGCAGCGTTGACATTCTGACCTTTTGAGAGAAAGAGAGAGAGAGGGGGATGGGGAGGAAGGGAAAGAGATTTTCATGGGTCTTGTATAGTTATAATCATAATTGTACAAGAGTACGTCAGTCACTTTAGCATTTCCGTTGTGTGAGTGTGTACTCGTACCTCCCCGGGTTTCGGTCGAGCAATTCTGCGCTCTCTGATTGTGCTCATCAAAAACAAAGAAGTAAATCCTCGTGTAATTATATTGTGATTGAGGCTAAAACTCCTTTTGCTATGCTTTGTTTTATATTTTCTTTACGGTACTTCTAATAAATAATGTTATAATATACGGGTTATTGTGCGTAAATTAATTAAATTAATATAAAATATCAATTAATCGGTATTATTATGGTTATTTTTGCCAATAAATATTATGTGTCGATAATTTTTTCGCTATATACGAAATTGAATGGAATATTTTTTTTAAACAGTAATTTTTGATATTATTGATAAAAAATTACTGCTTTAATTTTATTACATAAAACATCATGAGATTATTATGTTTCACATTTAAATTTGTTTAATTATCTATCAAGAGCGGAATCTAAAATTCAACATCACAACAATCATAGCATGCAATATTCAAATAATGTAACATTTGAATTCCAACTAAAATATACGCTCATACACATATTTGCCTCAAGAATTTATTCTCCGAAGTACTCGAGAAACGCGTAGTATCGATATCTCTTTTGAGGCAAATCGCGCGATAAGAGTGAAAATAAAAGAGCTCTCTTTATCGCTTACATATCCACTTCTCTGTCACGTCGTCTACTTCTATCACCCGCTTCTCCTATAGCTTTACCCCATTTTCGTTGCTGCTCTTATTCATATATATATACATAAAACGATCACACTTTGCACTTGCCGTTGTTCCTCCAACGTCGATCAACGATATATAGTATATGCATGTACTGTATATAGAACGGCACGCGCTGTATACGTGCTGGGATTTCTCGGTAACTTTTGTGATCGCGTCAGACGGCGAAAACTGCGTGTCTTTTGCATCAAGCCCCCGTTAAAGTAAAGGGAAAAAAAAAGCGAAAGAGAAAGTGAGATAGGCGAAAGTCTTATCTCTCGTGGGTTCTTTGACTCGCCGGGGTACACAATAACGTCTCTGGTCGCTCAAGAGGATAAACGCGAAATAACTCTTTTTTCCACTGTCTCTCTCTCTCTCTCTTTCTCTTTCTCTTTCTCTTTATCTTTATCTTTTTCTTTCTCAGTACGAACACTTTAGCGTGGTAGAGAAAGAGAGAGAAAAATTCTTGAAACCGTTTGAGTGGCTTTGTGCTAGTCACGTACCGCGGAAGAAAGTGACAACGAGACGCAACGGCGAAGAAACGGGCTCTTGCGAACTACCCGTTTGTTTCACGGACGTTAGATATAGATCGCAGGATGAAGCTGCGCGAGTGATAAGATCACTTATTATTAAGTTATACGCTTCTCTGAATGCTTTGTCTTTATAGCTCTCTTGGTTTGTTAGCGCTTCAAAGTTTTCACGCATATAGATGACTATTCCTATTGTCTCTCTACAAATTTTATTTTGTGTAGTGCACTATTATTGTTGAAAAATGATAAATAATCGTTTTATAAATAAATGCACGCGACAAAGTAAGTATATTAATATTAAAAATTTACAAATATTTGCTTACTAATATTTAGATAAATAATTTGTTTTAAAAGTAAAAATAAGCATCAGGTGAAATTTACTCAGTCTAACATTATAATTAATTTTGATTAAATACCAAAGTCATAGTAAGTAAATTATATCATTTTCTGGAATATTTACTAATTTCCTTTCTAAATAACCACTTCCGTATTTAAACTACGCGATATTATGCTACTCTTATAAAGTAATTTATTATTAGTATCCCTCAACAGCTCCGTATATTCAAACTTCATACTCAAAATGATCGTTTAAACTTTTAACATGACGCGTACAAAGAGACGTCTACAAAACTTTAAATATACTTTACACGTGGTCGTAATTTTTTTTTTTATTCTTTTTTTTTTTTTTTTTTTTTTTAACAATCTCTGCACCGTAAGTTTTCATTATCTTGGTTTTATAACGGCGTAATCGAACTTAGTTTGCTCTAGTTTCGACGTAGTAGCTGTACGGAAGTAAGATTTATTCATTCTTTAAATTATGAAAGTTATATATGAAAATTATTTTCTTTCAATACGTAAAAACACACAATCACACGAAAAACTATTCGTAAAATCAACATCGTTCGGATATTTAAATTCGTTTACGATGGACTAACAAACACTGGCATTCGATTTAATATTTTCTCGAAAATTTTAAAATTTTAATATAATATTTTACGCGTTTTGCCACGAACGCCATTTTTATCTCGAAACAACGTATTCTTTCTGTTGAGTTTTTTCCTCGCAAAGAAACTTCCATTAAACGTGTTTATTATTTTATTACGCTAGAAAGGTTAACGGGCGTCCGAATGTATAGTTTATGACACCGTCGACCTTTTTTAGATTTTCGTGCACATGCAAGGCAGATGCCGATCTCGTTAGCTAAAATAACTACCTCTTTTCCGAGGTTATGAGGCGAACAACAAATGTATGAAAAATCAGTCTGCGTTTTTGAGTCTCTCGCAGTTCTTTGCATTTCCTAATATTCGGGAAAGTAAAATCAATCGCGTCTACCCGACTTTAGATTCTTTCTATAATAAATTCAATTACACAATACATAAACTCGATCACATCTTTAATACTATTACACGATCTTTGTAAATTTATAATAATATAAATTCGAAGAGTTTTTTTATGCATTCGGACTTTTTTCCTTATTTTTTACTAGCAAATTAATACATTTAAATTCTCATTTTTCATCGTAAAATACTGTGTATTTATTTTTATTATACTCGAACGAACCACGAGTTTTCTCCATGTTGAAGCAGATTTCAACCATACAGTAGCAACCGACGCAAGTACGTTCACCTGTGTCAAATTTTTTATGTAAAATAGCTTCGTAAAAGAGTTACTGCTACCAGATGCCATTAAAGCGCCCTTCATAAAGTTTCGCCAACGTAAAATGATAACGGGGTTTAATAAAATCCCGAGTACGTTAAATTCAATGCGTAAGAGTAAAAAAATGATAATAATAAGAACGTTTTTATCGATAGTTTTATGAAAATAACATTTTTATGTAGTTATTATTTACGGGAATGATAATATTGTATTACATTTAAATAATACTACTAAGAGTTGATATAACAATTATTATCTCACTTTTTAATTTTATTCACAATTTAATTTAAATTTTACTCGTTTGAATATTACGTTTTAATTACGCAAAAGGTATTAAATTTTTGAAGCAAAAAATAATATTAATAATTATTTTCAATGGTATTATTTTTCACTATTTTCATCTAAGTTTTTATTAATAACATTTCAAGTACATTTTTACAATCTACGAAACGTTAAAATTTTGAAAACTAAAAATACACGAACTAATAAAACGTAAGAGTCGGTGAATTACGAAAATTACGCGTTGTACGAAATTCGTCGCAAATTTAAAGATACGCCGATTCGCAATTTCACAGAGTTGTTGTCATCTCTTGGAAATGACGCGAAGAACGGGGCGATACGAGCGAAAGATTTTTCTCGTAGCATCTACCGCGCTATTACTACCATCTGATAAGCGATTCCGATAAAAAAAAAAAAAGAGAGGAAACTGACGTCCGAGATGTCGGCATAGGAACTGACGGTATCTCTCTGTATATATGAGAGTACATCGGTCGAGGCGAACGAAATTGAATGAGATGGATGACTACAGCAAAAGTGTCGATGCGGCAGCTTCATGCGTTTTACTTATGTAATAAAAATAAAACGTGAAAAATAACGCGTCGATAAAGTTGATGTAAAAACGTTAATAATATGCGCCGCGTTTGTAGATAATTAAGTTTGATTTGCCATTGGAAAATATGGGTAATGGTTTTGCGCCTTTAAACAAAAATTTAATTTATTATATTGCATTATCAATTACTTTATATAGAAGAAAAAAATACTTTTAAGTTAATATTATATGGTAAAGTATTATTTTAAAACCGTAATTAATTTAATTAATCCTTTACTTTATATACTTTATGTATTTTAATAAAATAATGTTAATCCATACAAAATCATTAAGATCGAATAAAAGAATTTTTTAGTATCGATAATAACACGCCAACACGAACGAATTGAGCCGAATAAATTTTCAACCGCAATTAAGACGTAAAACGAAGGTCTGCCTCAAAATACTCGAGACTCGCTCTTTCTCTTCCGCGCGCACACGCCCGCGGTTAAAATAGAAAGAACGGATGGGATAAAGAACGTCGCGAAAGAATGAAAAACGTAATCGTTGTGCCGCTCTCGACGACACTCAACCTCTTCTCGTCTTTTATAACGCCGCTCGCGCGCAAAAAAAATATGGATCCCGGCGCAACCTTTCCTCCCCTCTCTTTTCTCTCTCTCTCTTTCTCTCTTTTTCTCTTCCGTATTATCTAGTGAGTGCGCGTGTCCGACAACATCTGGTCTGTTTCCACTGATTTTGGCCCGACGTGCCGCTGGTCTTTACTACTTCATTGTGCTTCGTCTGACCTATAGCTCGGCTTACTACTTGCCGTCCACCTCTCCGGTTTCAGCGCTAGGTTAAGTTTTTTTTTTCTTTTTCCTTTTTTTTTTTTTTTTTGTATTTTTCGCTCACTAAGAACCGTAAAGCCGAGGTCGTAAAGTAAGGGCAACCGCACTATTATCTCGGTAAAGCTTGGCTTTGTAGCGTAAGAGCGGATCGTTGAACTTTTTCTACTCCGCGCTTTATGTGTGTTTGTGCATCCAGTCTAGCCTGTCCGCGTTAGTCCTCCGTAGCTAACTATTCAATCATTTTTCTACGTTGTAACCGAAGCTTTTTTACTAACGAACTGTGCGGACGCGTATTATTTTTTATCGTCGACGAACTTTTCAAAACACTAATGCTTTTAAGATGAGACGGAGATGCAAGCGCGAGATACAAAATAGTATAAAATATACTTTTATTTATTAATTAATTAAGGTATTTATCAATGTTTTAAATTAAAGGTAAACAAATTTTAAAAAATTTTACTGAATTAAAAGTAATGTAATACTCTGCAAAATTTAAGAGCGAGATTCAAATGAATTTAAAACGTGCTTTTGTTCGTTCATTAATTAGTCAAAGTAATTGATATTTATAATTTAAATTTACTGAGTTTTTATGAATTTTTGCGATATTAATAATTGTAATATTCTGTTATTTGTAAATGTAAATAAATTTTGTCGAGTATAATTTTAAAATTATTAAAAATATTTATATATTAAATTTATCGAAAATAACTTTTAGTCAGTTATTATCTGCAATAGTTAATCACGACAATACAATATTTTAATATTATTCTAGTTTATTTTATTAACTATACTGTGATACGATAAATATAAAAAATCAAATATATCATTTTTTCATTAAAAAAATAAACATTTCTTCAATACAAAATCATAGCCTTGTTAGAATCTTAATGAATGCATTATTATTAATCATAATGAATCAAAAGATACGATTACGAAAACCATTTTTGTCAACGCGTTATGAAAGATCTTCATATCCTTGAATATTCGAACCCAAACAAATCACGCGCTCGACGTTTTAAAAACTCCCATCCTTTTTTTTCCTTTCGCTTCCAATATACGTGAAACCGTTCCTAACCGTTTCTCCCTTAGCAAAAAAGAGGAAAAAAAAAAAAAAAAAGAGAAAAAAATAAAAGAACCGAAAGATACATTGGATACCGGGAGATATACAGCCGTGTGTAAATCGGAGCGCTTTCATTAAAAAAAAAAAAAAAAAAAAAAAAAAAAAAAAAAAAAATAGCCTCGCTCTCAGGTGCAGTAGTCGGAGTTGGCTCGTTACTCTTTCTATATATACTTGGTTCTCTCTACACAAATAATTACATCTAGTGCATGTACATCCTCTTGCACGTTCGCTGCTTCTCTTCCTATCTCTCTTACTCTCTATCCCTATAATCGATGAATTCAATATAACAACGAAGCTGTTCTATTTAACAGTTGCCTGTAACCGAAAGAGGAGGGAAGGAAAGGGGCAGCTACCGTATACGAGGGCCTGTGTCATCGGGGCGAGTTATGAGAAGAAGCGCAAATATTTGCCTTTAACGCGTAAATATATACATGCTGAAGCTATTGTAAATTTGCCCTTACCGAGTATGCTGCATCGGTGCGAATCGATCGATCAGATCAGCTGTTGGAGAACGTCGCCGTAGTACCTCTGATCATCCTCAAAGTTGTTGCCATCCTCTCTCTCTCTCTCGCTCGCTCGTTCTCTTTGTGAATAAACCTGTAACCCAAAGTTACGGTACATAGTTTTAATAAACGCGAATAGCGATGCCCACATTGATATAACAAAGTTGAAGAGGCTACGTCTCTCCTTCGGGTGGTGGAAAATGAAGATAATAAAGGAGGAGAAGGTAATGTCGTCATGCATATTAATGAAAAATAATTCGCGAAGGTGGATATTCTCACGCCTGTTGGGAGATATGTTGAATATTTCTCGCGATTCTTTGGGGACTTGAAACTGCGACTCGATTGTTTTCAGTTTGCTCTAAGCCACAGTGTGTTATATATATATACACATACATAAATGTATGTATATAGAGAGAGAGAAAGAGAGAGAAAGAGAGAAAGACGAAAGTTTTCATCGTCAGTGGATGCACAGCAGGCGAAAGAAAAACAGGATAGAACTACTTTTACCCCCGCGGTGCACACGGAGTCTTTCTTTTTCTCTTCGCATAACCGTTTTATTGACAGTTTCTCACTTCATTATACTTATAAGAAAGAGAATTTGACATATTGAACTGACTGTATGTGCGTTATATATATTGAGATGGAAAGAGGTTTCTCTTTTCCTTCTCTCTTTTACTCGTCTGCTCTCCTTTATCTTCTTTCTTTCTTTTTTCTTTTTTTTTTTTTCATTCTTTTACTTTTTTATTTGCGAAGGAAACGTAAACGAACGCCTTTTACATTTCTCTCTTTCTTTCTCTTTCTCGCTTTCGTTTAATCGAACGATCCCAGCGGTATAAATTTAAGTAAACCATGATTGATTTTCTTCAATTTGAGTTTGCAAATGTTTTGATTGGTGAAAAGCTGCAAAATGAACGAGATGTTGAAATATGAATTACAGTTCTTTTCGCATTTTCGAGAATTCGTTGGCTTATTTTTTCTTTATTTGCTGGCGTTGTAAATATATATATCAATGAAAATTGAAAAATGTGTTTAAAAAAGACCTTTAAAATTAGTTTAATTTTATCAAGAATTCCTATCAAATTATTTATAACGAAAACGTTTCAAATCAATTTTATTACGCTTATTTAAAAATATAAAAAAAAAAAAACAAAACACTCGAAATCGAAAATTCATTACTCAACTGTATGTAAAAGAATCGTGAAACATAAGTGGCTGGAAAGAATAGTGACTCGAAAAAAAAAAAAAAAAACAAAACAAAAGATAAGTTCATCCTCGTAAATAAAATAAGAGAACCGTTCGATTCGAATTTAAAATAGAAAGAAAGCTTGAGCAAATTCCGTAACAACGCTAGCGCTCCGTACGTTCGTGGTTGAAGTTTCAATTGACGTCGAACCTTCGTTTTCCCGTCGGTACATAGACACACGCATACAGCAAAAAAAGACAATTGAGATGTAGAGAAGAGAGAGAGAGAGAGAGAGAGAGAGAGAGAGAGAGAGAATCCGGAAAAAGAATAAACGAAGGCAGACGAATCCCCTGTCAACAATAGAATCATTAATATGCGATCTCGCAAGAGTGAAAATGAAAAAGGCAAAAGGACGCGGGCGCTGAGCCTCCTGCCGGGGCCGAGGAATAATTAGAGCGCGCATTAACAATTCAACGCGATCTTTTTCCGCGTGCGACATTTTTTTTTTTTTTTTTTTTTTTTTTTTTTTTTTTTTTTTTAAAGAAACGCGCGCGCGCATGTGTGTGCGTACGTGTCTACGTATGCGTGTGTATGTGTGTGCAAAAAAGCAAGGCCAGGGAGGTTCTTTCGTTGGAGAAAATCTGCGAAATTCGATCGGACGGTGAATTTTTAGGCATGAAGGAAGCAGTTGTACCCGCACGATGCGACGCCCGGAAGAGGGTTTGTTGAGGGAATATTTCCTCGGGGAAAACGTGAGGGTCTTTTTCCCTTTTTTTCATTTTTTTTTTTGTATTTTTATCCGGATAAGAAGTTCTTCGAGATTTTACCGTCTTATAAATGAAAATGTATCATTGCTTGCATGCATATTAATGGGTAATTTTTTTGTCTCTCTCTTCTTCACTTCCCTCTTAATTTTTATTTTATTTTTTGAAATTCGAGAAATAAATTATGTACACGTATACGAGTGTGTATATATATATATATATATATATATATATGTATCGGTTATCGCGAAATAATATGTTCGATTAAGTCAAAGATTTATGGTAGGCAATGAAATATGCGAAATCAATCGTACAACATAAAATTTCGTTTGAGTATGAATGGAAAAATCATTAAAAATTATTATATTCAGTCATACATATCGAATTACTATATATTTTGATAATTTTCGCACATAAAACGTATTTGAATTATTTACTTTTTTTAACATAATAAATATTTACAAATTGAATGTCATATCAAATATGAATACAATAATTTTAATTTAAAACTTAAATATATTATTTTTATATTTACTATAAAAATTATAATTAATTACTTCACATAAAATTAAAATTTGATCGTAACTTAGCCTACATATTTTTTAATAAAACTATTGATTTAGCTTAAAAAATTATTAAAAATTATCGATATTATTATTGATATTATAAATTACATTATAAAATATACAAATTTAATGAAAATGTCAAGCGTAAGTAATTTTAAAATTAAAAGTTATTAAAAATTAATTTTAATTAATGATAAATCAAGAAAAATATATTTGCGCAATATCCTTGAATAATCTTCATAATTTCAATTGATTTATAATCATAGATACTTTTATCTTTTTTTATATGATAATCGTCACTAAAAACAAGTAAAAAGAATAATAATATAGTTTCAAGTTTTTTTTTTATTAACATTCTTATAAAATTGATAAATACCATCGAATAGTTTAAAAAAAAAAAAAAAAAATGCCAAGTTCTTTTTTTTTATGTTGTAAATCGCTATAGTAATTCGTTTCAGTTCATCAACTTTATAGCTTTTAAAGCTTTTACTTCTCTCGGGTTTTTTTTTTTTTTTTTTTTTTTTTCAAAAACTAAAAAACATTCGGGGCGCGCGTAGCAGTAAAAACAATGCGGTGAAGCGGATGTGAGAATGAAAAGGGAAGGAAAACAATAAGGGGGATAAAGAAAGAGCCGGGGTAATGCCACCACGTTTTTCTAATTAAAAATATACAAGAGTCGAGAGGTTAACTGCATCTCGTCAAATCCAGTGTTTATCGCCGCGACTATTGCCGCTCCGGTGACTCGGAAAGCGCTCTTATATATCTCGGGCAACGAGTCGAGAAACTCTCGTTGAACGTTTGTCTAAAGTGCGTTTTTGTGCTAAAACTTCAACACTTGAAATTTAATCGTTGGATCAGTAATTGAATTAGCGCTGATGCTTTTAGCTCAAAGAAAATCAAGAGCGGATTCGTATGGGTTTCTCTGCGAATCTTCGCGTATGATAGATTTTTTTTTTTATCGCTCGTGGAAGAATGAGTGTGAATTGAATTGCTCGTCAAAATATTCGCTTTGTAGGCGATTATATATATATATAGATAAAGCTCGAGTGCTTTGAAAAAGAAATCGTGCGTCAAACTTTGATGTTATTGTTAGAATGGTTTTATATGAACTTAATCCGAGATCGATTGCTAATATGTCCAAAAGACCGTAAAATTTAAAATTTGCGCACTCCTTATTACTTACGCATGCGTCAACGCTTTGCATCAAGTTATGCTTCAGACACGTTTTAACGTGTTTAATGCATGTTAGTTAAGTGTTTGATTTTATGTAACGTAAACGTTTTTGCGATTTGTTTTTGTAAATGGTCGTTTCAATGTGCGACCAATCCTGAGTTAAAGAATGAAAAAAACTTTTGCTTACAAATTACATAAAAATACTTAAAAATTAATATTCACTTTAAATTTTTTGTATGGATTTTATTATTAATATTTTTTCAACTTTAAAACAATGATTTTTAAATGAATAGATTGTAATATAAATGACAGACTAAATGAAGCAAATACTTTGCTTTAAAGATTTCGCGAAGATTGTCTTCTTCTGCGAAAATAAAATCAAAGCATCTGCTGAAATTCGAAAAAGAAAAAATACGTAGTCTCTAGCAGTTGGAAAACAATAAAACTCGATGTTTTATAGAACACCGAAGGACCGTTACGTCGTTACATTATTGATGTGCTTCTTTAGAAATATAGAGATAAAGAGAGAAGAGAGAGAGACGGAGAGAAAGAGAGAGAGAGAGAGAGAGAGAGAAGACAATAAAAAATAAACAAAAAATCAGACGTTCATCCGACGTTAAATCGGAGAAATGCCTATTCGTCGTTTCACCTGCACCGTTTGCACTTCAAACGCAGCTTCAAGCGCAGACTTTTGCAAATCAATACAAACGCGAGACCTAAAGTTTTGCGCGAGTGTGTGTGTATGCGCTCTAGTAGTCCATGAGATTGCAATCCAACGAAATTTAAATATAAGCTTTGCGTTCGAACGAATTAAATTTTTATAATAATTTTAATGGAGATTTGCATCGAATAATTATCTCACGATTTCTCATATTTTGTTTTACTCTGCATAAATATTTTATCGTGCGATATTTGTGTTTCGGGATAAGTTTATCAAACTATCCATTAAAATTCGAGAGATGGAAACAGAATAAGTATGTAAGGAAGATAACGATTACGAGAACAGCATTGATTGGTGTCGTGTGCATATATGTAGTACGATGATAACATTACCAATAAAAATAATTCAATTAATTAACCTGTTCAAATGGAATTATTCAAATGACTTAGTATAATTAATGCAAAAAAGAAACATCTTCAAACGTTCAAAGAGAGTGTCATATCAAAGAAATTATTTACCCAGAGATCTATATATATTTATAATTTTCATATAATTAATAAAATTTGCAGCAATGAAAGGCGACGGAATACATTATTTTAATTTAACTAAAACCTCTAATTTTCAAAGTATAAATTCATAAGATGAAACGGACTCTGCTTTCTCTTTACTCTCTCTCTTTCTCTCTCTTTTTCTCCCTATTTTTCTCCATTACAGGTGCAAGATTAAACATCGACTGCTAAATAAATTTTCATACCGAATGTTGATTAAAATGCATCAGCTGATTTTTGCACAAGTATTATCAAATGAGAATAATTCCGCCTTGAAAAAATATTCCTTTCATAAAAAAAAAAATTTGTTTTTCTTCATCAAAAAAAAAATTTAATTGAACTTTGCAAAACAAAAGTAATATAATAAAAATTCTAAATTTGCTCGCTTAGAATTAATAAATGTATCGCTTATGCACGAAAAAATTTTAACTTTTAAAAGAAAAGTAATAATAAAGTAGTCGAATCATTAACAATACCGAATGTTCTACAAAAGCTGTTCATTAAAAATTTCAAGACAACATTATCATTCAAAACTCTGAGGATTAAAAACTCAACCGCGAGTAGTTCTACACCGTAATACAAACCGCGCGCCTAAAAATTTTACCTCGCGCAAATTCGTTAAATACTACAAGCGCAGACTCTTGCATAAGCGCGGGAAAAGAAAAAAATAAAAAATATATTCCTTTTCCTTGGTCTGAAAAAAAAAAGGGAATATAAAAAGGGAAGAAAAGATAAAAGTAAAGCGCAGGAAACTTCGAAGCTCACCGAGCGATATTTATTCAGCACTCGCGCATATCTCATTGCTGCTGTACACGTCTCGATGGAATATTTATCGCGGTGCGAATATGAAATCTGCCGTGGCATCTATCCAGCGACTACTCTACTTTTATATAAGAAACGAGGATAGGTAGAAGCCGGAAAGCGACGGAAGTCATTCGATGTATATATGTATATACATATCAACGTGAAGAAGATATTGCCGACAGATACGCCACTGTTTATGTGTCGCTGTTGTGTTTTTGGTTTTTAACAGAATTTACGGATGTAGAAATTTGATTTGAGCTTTTATTCCGATTTCCTTTTTTTTTTTTTTTTTTTTTTTTTTTTTTTTTTTTTTTTTTTTTTTTTTTCTTATTAATAGAGATGTTACGTAATTTCGCTTAAGATTTCTTTAAATAATCAGTAAAAATAATTGCTTGTTTTTACAAAATATTTAATGTTACTTTAATTCAATTAAACGCGTTTCATTTCTAAATACGATCAAATTAAATAACTACTTTTTTAAAGATTAATATATTTGATTTAATGCAAATACAGTAACATTAACTAAATAAACGTATAACAATAACGATTCAAGTTATTTACTTATAGCACAATAATGCTGTTTATTCATATAGCGGTGTGCGTATAACGTAATTAAAACTAAATAAAAATATTTCGAATTTTGTTTTTCCGTTTCAATTAAGAATTTCCGGTACAATTGAATTGAGTTAATCTTGTGAATTTCGATAATTGCGTACAATGTTTCATCCATTAAGATAAAAGAATTGCTGAAAAATTACGGTAAAATAGACGAAATATTTTTTAATAAAAATTTTGATTGATATCGTTGGTTGGATAATTATTATTTTTACTTTCATTGATTTTCGTATTAGAATTATGTTATACACTTTGCTTATAATTTTGTTTTATATAGTTGATAAAACTTTGAGGAATAACAAAATTCTTAGACATTCAATCTTGTTCGCGAATCATCGTTGTTTTAAAAATTTAATACAACATTCTGCTTAAAAGTACCAAAATTTATTGAGGCTAATAATTTTTAACAATTTATAAATGAAGGATAAAACATTTTTAAAAATAATTAATTTAAACGGTATACTTATTTTAACATCTTGTGAAAATTGTTAAAATAATAATGACGTAAAATTTTAAAATCTGAAGAAAAAAGGAAAAAAAATTTCCAAGTATAATTTAAAAAAAATTCAAAGTATAAAATCAGTAATACTCGCGCGCGAGTGAATCAATATTTATATACGCGGAACAGCCTTAAAATACCATTACACGACCGCAGAATCCTCCCCCTTACAAGGGGGAAGAATCGAAACTACCAATTTTCTCTTCGATTCCATTATTTATCGAGTTTAAAGCAAAACTCGATTTCTCTTACAATTTCAACATATCCGCACTTAAATATATATATATATATATATATATGGTAACGGCGGCCAATCGGCAAGCGATATATTTCGTTTGGATCTCTTATTTTATGCGAAATAATAACCGGCCAAAAGCTGCGAAAAAAAGCTATTTCTACGATCGAACAAACTTTCTTTTTCTTCTTCAATCTTCTTCGTATTTTTCATACGTTCTCCTTCGTATGAAATTGATGAATAACGGTACGTCGAAAGCGATTTGTATTTACTTAAAATAAGTTAAATTTATACTCTTTAACGTGTGTTTTACTTTCGTGGATATATACATGCGATACCTACTGTGCACCGCATACACGTATAAAAAATACGCGTGTGCATACGCGAAAGGTAAGGTACACACAAGTCGAAGACATTTTCCCGACGAAGACGACGAGTCCAGCGACAGAAAACTGGGACGACGTAACAAGCTGGAACGTGTGCGAAATTCGAATTTCTCACGTGTCTTGCTCCTTACGTCGTCGCCGGCGTCGTGACGTCCTCGCGGAGTAGTTTTGTGTTGGTATTCGTCCGATAACACATAAAGAAACTCACACTCGCGTAATTCCGAGCCGTCTTCTATTAATTTAACCACTTACGCGGCGCTAGTCTTGATTGTCGTCCTTTTTTTTTCTTTTTTTCTTTTTTTTTTTTCGAAAAGAGAAGGAGAAAAAGTTACGTCGTGAATTAAAATGAGGAAATTTGACGTTTTCAACGACGAGATGTTTCCTCTCGGAACTTGAATTTTACCTCGCCTTCCAGAATTTTTGCGCTTTTACGTGCCCGCGCACGAAGTTTACTAAACGTAACGAATTATTTTCGAGAGTTTCAGGATGTTAAAATTTTATTAACCTTCGTTTGGATCTAACTTTTATTTGATTTATTTTAATATTCCATTTAATGGTATTTTTCCTTCATTTAATTTAATTGATTATTCACTACTTCAATATTTTTAATATTATTTTGAAAACATTATTTTCATTTAATTCATTGATAATTTTTAAAATTTAAATGGAATAATATTTTAAATGAAATTTAATTTGTTTAATTCATTAATTAAATTTATTTTGTTAAGTTTTTTATATTTTTAACAAATTATTGATTTACCAATAATTAATTGTTGTACAAATATTATATATCTTTACAAAAAAAAGAAGATTTAATTTTTATTTGAATTTTTAAATATTTCTTCTTAAAGCGTTAATATGAGAAAGTGTTTCAAACATTAGCAATATGAAATATATTATTTTTATGTCTTACGACACTTGAAGAATGGCCAGAAAAATTTTCCGCAACAAGTGCTAACGAAGACATATGAATATGTATCAAAAAAACTGGAAAAAAATACATACATACGTGTCATCGTCGACAACTCGATAAAAAAAAAAAAAATAATGAACTTTAAAACGACAAACGAAGATTCATGAAGATAAAGTAAGAAGAAACTTTTTACAAAAAAAAAAAAACTCAATAAAAACGTAGCCGTTATAAAAAGAAGACGAGAGACGAAGAGAAATAGGAAGGCAAAGAGTTGTTATAACGTGGAAAGACTCAGTCATGAAGAAAATATCACGAAAACAATGGAATTCCCTTTGTTTTTTCGCTTTCATTCATTTCACATTTTTCTGCTTTTACCTTATAACACATATTGCTTTTTTTTTTCATTTTACCTTTTCTTCTCATTATTTTCATTATTTTCTGGCATTTGCAATTGATAAAATGTTTACGATCGAAATCTTTATAATTTATTCAGACAATTTTATTATATTAATATCTAATTTAGCCTCGCTTATTCAAGTTTTTCAGATAAATTTATTGACTTTTATCTAAATTTTTAAAAAACTTGTATCAAAAATTTTTCATCGATCGATTTTTGAGAATTAAGTGATCTAATTACAAAGCGAAAATAATCTCGTATTTTTTTCTACCACTCTTCGCGTAACCTTCATTACGTGTCTCAAAGGGTTGACGATAAAAGTGTCGTCTATACAAATTTTTCGATCGCGCGCCGAATATTTGTTCCACTAAGTACCGTCGACCGAGCCTTCAATTATACTCCGAGTAAAATTCACCGCAAGAGCCAACTACCCTATCATGTTTTCTCTGATTTTTTCCACTCTCCTTCCTTCATCTTCTTACATTACTCGTTATTCTATCTCCTTCTGGTCTATCTCGCTCGCTTTCAAATCATCGACTCTCCCTTGCCCTCGAGCACTTCAGTCTTACTTCTGCACTCGCCGCTGCTCACTGGAAAGGGTAAGAGGCTCTTCTAACCAAAAGAAATCGATATAAGAAGACGGAGGGACGAGAGATACCTCTGTCCTTTTCTTTCTTTCTTCGCTTTCTCTCCTCTCTCTCTCTCTCTCTCTCTCTCTCTTTCTTTCTGTCTTCTCCTCGATGTCTTTTGTCATTAGCGGTATATGTCATGGAGCTCGGCGAAGGATAGAAAGAGAAAGAGAGAGAGAGAGGCAAAAATGGTCAAATGAAGAGAAAAAGAGAAGATGAAGAAAGAGAGAGAGTACGAGACCGCACTTTCGAGACGTTGTATTAAAGCACTAAACTCGTTTTCGCGCACTCGCCGAACTTCGTGTCGAATAACCAGCTTGAGTATACTCTGTCTTCTTAGCTCTCTCTCTCTCTCTCTCTCTCTCTCTCTCTCTCTCTCTCTTTCTTTCTTTCACTCTCACTATCGCCATCCCTCTTTCTCTCTTATTGACTTCGGTTCTCAAAACTGCGGTCAGTTTGCCTCGCGGGGGATGCATCGGAACTGACAAATCTTTGCGAAAGCTTTTGTATACGTGTATGTGTGAGTGTAAGCTGGAACACGGAATAAGAGACCCAAATAGCTTTGTCTCGTATGTACACAATAATGACCGATTCCTTACAGGTATATAAGTTGTGTATTGTTAGGGTTGCTGAAATTAGAGAAAGCTCGCTTATCTCGTTTTATTGTATTGGAATTTATAGCGATGGGAGTTGATAAAATAAGTGAATAAAATTCGAAATCAATATTTATTTTAAGTTGGAACACTTATACTCGTGCATTTGGTAGATTTTATGTAATCGTCAGTTAAAAAATAATATTTGGATGAGTATATTTTTATTAACTACACAACTGTCTGATATGAAACTCAACGGATTAGAAGATATTAAGATATATACATATATTGATAGTTAGTAGTAATACAGTAAATTAGATATATTACTTCTCGGTAAAATACCGAAGACATTTTTAAATGATTTAATCATAATAATGAAACTAAATATTAATCTCCTTCAAAGCATAACATAAATGGCTCAATGTAAATATTATGATGACGCTTCGGCTCGTAAAATTCTTCATCGTTACGAGGCTCAAATTTCACAAGGAGTGCTTAGACATCTACTTTCATCAACGGCGCTTGTCGTTAAATCGCCCTCGATTTTTACGAAATTTCTATCCTAACTAATACCATACAACGCCATAAATATCACTCGAGTACGGCAGCAGTTCTTTTTCTTCCTTTCTATCTATACTCTTGTTTTCTCTTTCTCTCTCTCTTTCTCTCTCTCTCTCTCTCTCTCTCTCTCTCTGTTTCTTTCATTTTTCTTTGCACACTCGTATCGTCGTTTTCTCTTTTGAAGAACATCTCACGAGAGAACACGAGGGGTTTGGCCTGGGAAGAGGAGGCGGTAACGGCAGAGCGAAGAGGAAAGATGGTCACGTTCGTCCCTGACCGGAAACTAGAACGAGATAGGGTACGAGGAGGGCATGTACGCGAGAGAAGCAATAAAATACGCGGCGCGCCGTGTGTTGTACCAGCAAGGACGGCATCTGGCACGCCTCGCTTAAACTCCAATGAAGTTGGGTACAGCGAAAGAGAGAAAGATAGATAGATAGAGAAAGAGAAAGAGAGAGAGAGAGAGAGAGAGAGAGAGAGAGAGAGAGAGAGAGAGAGGAATAAAAAGCAAACGTTTATCGCACTATTAGAAACGACACAAGCCGGCTACAAGTCGTTAAGAATGACGGTTGCCCGTCGACTTGACAAATGATCGTGTATATGCGCGGAAATGGCCGTAATTCCATCGATGCAACGTATACGCACTAACCTATACAACTTTTTTTTTTTTTTTTTTTTTTTTCTTCATCTCTCTCTTGTTCTACTTTCTTTTTTTTTTCTTCTTTTTCTGCAAGCCCGTTCAATAAACGATATACGTCGATGTGTCGTATACGCGCGCATCGATTGTGATTTCGTACGCGAATTCATGGAAAGAAAGGAATATATGCATATACGCATGCGCGGCAACATATCGATATTTAGCGAGCGTTTAGTTGTGGCAATTCAATGTGGCCGAGATTTGATGATTGGACGGTTGGATGCTTTTGAAACGAGTATTAATTAGCCGTCATCGATGAGAATTTGATTAGCGTTGTGTTTAAACGACTAAACGTTCGCGTGGAATTATTTTACAATTGCGATTGATTCATTGTTCGATTTATTTTTACAATACGTTTAATAAAATCCTTATTGTGGTAATTATTTCTTTTAAAATGCTTGTGCTTAAATACTTAAATAGCACAAATCATTATAATAGTTAATGTTTATATTCTAATTTTTAAATATAAATACAAAAATAAATTTCACGTAAACGAAAATGCTGGTCAAAAGCTAATAAAAATGTAATAAAATAGTAGAAGCATTAAAAAGACGATGAAATTGAATATAAAACAAGATTACAGGCTTCGGATACTCAAAAGAAATAGTTTGGATCAGTTAAATATATCGCAAAATATTTAAAATCGTTTAAAAGCATTTATTGAATATTTGAAGAAGAAGAAAAAAACTGCAGCAAAGGAATTTTATTCGAACGTAAACTACAACGACGCGACGCAACAAATCGAGCTCACCTCGACATACCGTAAGGAATCTAAGATGCACTCTTTTCATTTTTTTTTTTTTTTTTTTTCTTAAGCTGTATATAAATTCTTAAGTCGCGGTGCTTTCAAAAGCTCCGGAGTTTTTACGTTAAAAAGGAAGGAAGAGCAAAAGAGATCGAGAAGGAAGAAACGGAGCGAACGTATACACAGCAATCGTACCGCAAGCTCGTTTCTCTCAAAAGCTCGCGGGCAAGATTTTTTCCTTCCACCGGTGCTAGTGAAAAAGACCAGATGATGCGAGAAGGAAAGGAGTCAAGGAAAGTTGAGAGAAAGTTAAGCCAAAATATTCGCCGAACGGTTATTCCCTCGTTCGCTCGCTCTATTTTTATTCGGCGGCTTGACGATTTGTATATTTATTTTCGCGAGTCTCGTGATTGGCGCTCGCTCGCGTTTATGAGTCCGCTTTTGCTTGTTAGCGCGCGCTTGCGCCTCTGTTCTGCGGAACGCGGCGCTGGCCCGTAGGTAAAAGTTTCTCCGCCGCTTCTTCGTGGCCGGTTGAGTCATCGCGTATCTTTTTTACTTTTCTTTACTTTGTTTTTATTTTACTAACTTCAAGATTTGAACAAAGCTATTAATGTTTTAAAAGCGATATTTTCTTTTTCTTGTCTCTTGATGTGGATTTTCGTTAGAGATTTTAGTAAATTTATTGCATATTTTTTTTTTTTTTTTTTTAAATTTATGTTCAATAAAACCTGTTTGTTTTTAAAAATTATAACATTAAATTTAACGTATAAATAAAAATGTTGACTTTTCGATTATTTACTAAATTAAAAACATTTCTTTAATAATAGATGAAGATTGATTAAAAAGTATTAATCCTCTAATTTTCTGTTTTATTTAAAAAGTCAATGCATTACATTTTTGTAATTAAAAAAAACTTAAATTTTTGGATTAAATAAAAAAAAAAAAACAATTTAGATAGTATAATTAAAAACATTAAATTAAATATTTTTATTTTAAAGCTATAAAATGTACGTTTTAAAAGAAAAAATGTAAAATTTATTAGAGTTAATCATATTTATAAATTCAACAAATTAAAAATACGAATGCGTATAACATACGGGCTCTTACAAACGTATAGTCAGTTATTTTCTTTAGAACAAATTTACGAACGCACGCTTAAACATTTCTTAATTAATGGCGCATCATATTACGGTATGGCTACTTTAAATAATGCTTTTAATTAATGTTCCAGTAAATTATTAATTATAGGAATGAATTTCTTTAAATTATAAGGTAATTCTTTGTAAATTAAAAACTTTTAGTCCCGTTTAGTTTAAGTCCTTCTCTCCCTCACCCCCCTCCCTCTCCTCGCATTATTTAAATTAAATTAGATAACAAGGTTTCAAAGTTTTAGCGCGTAATCGCTAAATTTTGCGTAGTACGAGTACGTCGCAATAAGACGATAAAAGATAACCTCGAACCAAACGCGACGTTATCCCGAAGATTTTATGTAACAACGACGATATAGATTTCGTTCCGGAATACATATACAATTTTCAATCAAGCACTTATCAATTCGAAGGTGAATATCTGATGACATTACCAATCCCTCGAGTACAGGTAATAAAATATCAATGAAAAGGAAGTTGATCAATCCTGGGAGGAACTTTACGACAAAATCAATGCACTCGCCATATCCGCGTTTCTCCCCTCATTCGGTATTCTCACGCACTTATAAGTTTCCCTACACAATGGCACGACGACGGCGAATGGAAAACGAATGAGAAATACCTTCTTACGTATGCAAGTCGTGGAATAATAATGTAAATCGAACACAGTGCGTATTTGTATACGTAAAAATACACTGCTACCGAAGGAAAAATATGGTATCCCTTAAAATGTAACGTATAAGTGTGTGCACACACGCGCGCACACGCGCGCACACTTATACGTTACATTTAAATTTTTTACTCGACCCGAAACAACGAGAACGTTTCAGCAACAGTCGAGCTATATCGCAACATCTGGAACGAGCGCAGGCTCATCCCATAATTACGTAATTCCGTTTCCATGGCGTCCCGATAATCTCATCCTCTTAGTAAGGTAACGAGTACGGCAGCAGCTGCGTGTCTGGAAAACGGCTAAGACTCTCGTTATAAGAATGCTTTTATCCTTCTCTTCCTCCCCCTCTCCCCCGCCCCCATCTCCTCACACCGTTATCTTTAACAAAGCGCGAATTTAATAAATCCTTACGTACCCTCATATTATACCTTACCCCCCGTTACACAAGATACCCGTTAACGGTGTTTTAATTAACGCGAGAATATAAAAGAGAGCCAAGGTAAGATGATTTTTAAAACAAACTAACCGTTAAACTGGCCGCGATGAGAAATGTAAACGTGAGTTTACACCAGAATGTATAACGAATCGCTGCTGCGATGTTTACGACGTATTAGTACGTTTATACGCGTTTGCAAAAATAGGTTAAGCTAACCTATAATTTCGTTTTATCCTTGCGCTTTCGACAATCTTAACATCGTGCGAGATATTTTTTTTTTTTTTTTTTTTTTTTTGAACGAGAATTCGATCATTGTATATAGATTAGTAAACGAAAGTTAAAATTTTTTTACCACAACTTTTCTCTGAGTTGATAAAATTAAAATTCATAACCAATGAGCAAAATTATTAGTTTAGAAACAAAGTTTACGAATAAATATATAAGAAACGAGGATAAAAATCATAATTCACTCGAGCGCAATCGCATTTATTTATTCAATAGAAATTGAAGCCGAGGTAACTCTAATATCGGCTATAAAAATACAACACTGTATACCGTTACTGGAATTTCAGCGATATAGATATTTACAAAATACACCCGCTTTATCGTACGCACCTTAACGCTCCATCGATCTCTTTCTATCTCTATCTCCCTCTTTTCTCTGCTCTCTCGAGTCTACTTGATATCTTAGAGAAGATCCTCAGGGGGAGTGAAATAAAATTTCTTGCGAGCTACATGACTAAGCGAGTTGCATTTATACACGTAATATACACGGAACTGAAAAAAAGACTCTTTTTTATTAATTCTGCATTTTGTTTCGAGCTTTGTTTATGCTTGTGATTGTTATTGCTTCTTTTTCTTTCCATTGTTTCAATATTATACTATATGGAAACGCTACATTATTTTAGATATTAATTAATTAATGCTTGTACAATAATTAAATTCAAAGTAATTCTTGAATAAATAAAGTAACTTTACATACAGATTCAAATATGTGAGAAATTTTTTGTTTGTAGAGGATCGCTGTTTAATTAAAAAATTTTAATTAATGAATAACTTATTTTGAAAATGAATTTTCCCGAGCAACAAATTAATCTTCTTTGTTTTACTTATTTTCAGGTAAACATCGCGCTTTTTTAGCATAAACAACGCACCATGACGAGAAAAAAAAGTATCCCAGTGATATACACATGTGTATGTAGTGAAGTAAAACACTCAAAGTATCAATGTGACGTGATTTACGCGCTCTATTAAATCTTACTTTACGGTTGAGATTTTGGATACGATGACAAAATGACTTTTGTTTATTTATATCGATGAGTTTTTACAAATGGTGCGAATGCAGAATTTTTGATATCTAGAATTCATCCGAAAGCCGAAAACTCCACAGGAATTATTATGGTGAGTAAATTGATTTTTATGCATGATTTGATGAATACTTCATTTAATATAAATATATGCGAATTTTTATTGAAGTGATTAATTAACTTTAAATTCAAAACAAGTATAAAATAAAATATTATTTAAATTAGAAAAATTATTATCAATGAAGAATGTAAAATACAATTTTTTAACCTTTTCCAATGACATATTTCATGAAATGGAAAGAGCCTTTTTCATAAACTTGTCTTTTTGGAAAAACATAAAATATAATGACAATAACACGTGTTTCTTGGAGTAATAAAAAAGTTTTAGAGTGCAAAGCAATTTAATCTGGCCTTCTTCTAATACCGAAATGTACGGCTTTTATGAAGATATTCATTTTAAATTAATAAAACTTTTTTAATAGAGTTATAAACTTATTTTTAATGTACATTTCAAGTTATTATTATTTTTTTTTTCTTTTTTTTCTTTTAACGGTATATTTTTTTATATTTATTTTTTATTTTCTTTATTTAAAATGATTATCGAACAAATATCGTTTTCATTTATGGTACGTACAATGGTACATTTTTTAATCTGTTAATGAATAAATCAATCGGTTTTTAAAATATTAAAAAATTACGGCTGACTGTAGTATTCATAGGGTATGAAAAGAATTAAAAAATTATTTATAGTTCAAAACATGCATGAATTAACGAGCAATTTTTTAATTTTAATGTCATTTAAAATATAGCAAATATAAAATCAAAATTCTTCATTATTAACGATCATGATCTATTCGATATACGGAAATATATTAAAAAAAGTAAGTAAAAAGACGATTAAAAAGACAATAAGTATTTCGTAAAAATCGAGAAAAAAAAATCTCGCGAGTGCATTAAATTTCCGCAAATGTATAAAAAAAAAAAGTTCATTCGACGTTGTTGAACAAAAAAAAAAAAAAAAAAGAGAGAAAGAGAGAAAGGTAAAACTTTCTGAAAACACGCTCTAAAAAGCTCAGTCCGTGCCATCTAACCGCTCCCATTGTGATGCGAACGAGACCTTAACCTATATTTCACGCCGCGGCCGCGTGCCCGTGTAAAGTAGCTCGTGTTACCTATCTCTGCTCCTTTTGCCGTCGCTTCTCCATCTCTCTCTCTCTCTCCCTCCCTCTATCTCTCTATTTCTCTTTCTCTTTCGTTCACGGACGCCCACGCGCGTACAACGTCTGTCAAAATTTCATCGCGTATCGTTCGGTTTCTAAATGCGAAGATTTCAAATGGGAAAACTATCGTTAGCGAATGCGAGGATCAGAGAAATGTCTGTACCTCGGTTTGTCATACGTGTATATATAAACCTTACGTGCGATACAATTTCGTTATTCCGAGTGATGGAATTTACGAAAAGACATCGACGCTTTTTCTTTTTTACCATTCGAAAAAATTAAAATGCATCGAGCGTTCGAAAGAGCTATATTTTACTTTTTTTTCTTTTTTTTTTTTTTTTTTTATGTGTGTATTTCTACGCAGTATTTTTTAGTATTTCCTGAAAGTTTAGATATAGGTTTTAGATTTCTTTCTTAATATTCATAATTTTGTTTTTTAAATTGCATACATTATTACGGGAAGAATGTATTTTTTCAAGATAAATAATTTCAATTCTTTAGCCGCTTATAAAGATCAATTTAAAATTTCTTATATTTTACAGGTTTTTATTTCGTAACAAACGTCGTCGACCTTTAAAGTAATATTTGACTAAAAGAAGCTTATTGTGACTTTCTAAAAAATTTTTATAATGGTAACTTTTTTAATCTTAAAAGTTAGTTTTATTTGATACTTTTGCGCTCGTTGCATTCTTACCGAAGTCAAGATAGATTGTCGGAATTGCACTTTTTGACACTTGTAAAAGAACAAAATCAGTCGAGAGTACTTTTAAAACCTTTTCTTTTTCCAGAAGAGATTTGAAGCTACTTAAAACGAAATTTCCTCGTGTCTAAAGTTAATCTAACAATAAAGTTAAGTTAATTCTTTATTAAACAATATTTAATTATACGTGTAAAAATTTTAAATTCTTTTAAATATTTTTATCCTTATTATCATTATTAAAAATTAAGCATACACTATTAGCGATTAATAACCAATACTGAATTCTGTGAAATAATATTCACAACGATGAAAATGCGGTTGGGAACCGCGCCATTACGGTACATTTAAGTTTTTAACCACCAAGTGAGAAAATGACGTTAATGAACCATTTAAGGCAGGATGGTAATCGGCACATCTCTAAGTCTACACGTTATACAGGTCGTCCGAGAAACCGCAAAAACACTTTTTACTTCGAGCGAAATTACGCTACACATGTATGCATTGACTCTCTTTCTCTATCTATCTATATATATATATATATATATATATCTCTCTATCTATCTATCTATCTCTATCTTTCTCTGCTCTCAGAACCGATAGCACTTCGCGCGACCAAGCGGAAAAGGGACGCTATCGTTTGATCTCGATTGCAGCCACTCTCTCATCTCTCTCTCTCTCTCTCTCTCTCTCTCTCTCTCTCTACCTGTTTCTCTATCTCAGTCACTCTTGCGACGAGGTTTGGCAACGCACTATTGGCGTCGTCCAGACTGTTCGCCTTCCATTATTACGTTCCCGAAGCAATTCGACAGGCGATTGTCGGTAACTCGCGTTGACGTGCAGAGGGAATATGAGAGTGTGTGTGTGTGAGAGAGAGAGAGATGAGATAGAACACCCTTACGTGCGCTATAACATTATGGGGGCATATTATAGTTGCCCTCCTTGCCTTATCGCTTTCTCTCTCCTTCTCCTTTCTATTCGGTCGTCTGCATGTACGCGCGATATATGTATTGTGTATAAGGGGCACGTGTGTGCCTGCGTGCATGTTTCTCTGATTCCAAGTTCTGTTTCGGCTTATAAATGTATACATATATATACGCGACTATGTATATAGACGGAGATGCGACGACTCGTGCGGAGGATCGATCGAGTACTACTAGCCCCAACACAATGGTATGCACAATTTTGACAGATCCGCGGTGATGTACCTCCAACTTCGACATCCATCGAACGATGTATGATTCCGGGATTGAAATCGAGCGCCAAACTTCGCGAAATATTTTGTTTTAACTTTATATACGCATTTAAAAGACGGAAAAATTTTGCTTTTACGCAAAGTGGAATATACCTCGGGTATTTTAAGCTATTTTCAAAAGTTTCGAAAAATAAAAGTAAAGTTTAATGGGGCTAAAGTCGTATCAACTTTTACACTCAGAAATATCATATGCTCTTTTTCAAACTTTAAATTTATCGGTTTAAAAGTGCGGTGCCGAGGTTCCTTTTTCTTTTTTTTTTCTTCCGGTGAAAAATTAAAAACATTTTTTTTTTTTTTTTAATTTTTAATGAGATTTTTATTGATATTGGTTTCCTTTGACGTCGAATAATCAAATTGAATGAATAACATTTTGTAATAACGAACAATTATTAACTTTATTTTCGACTTTAACAAGAATATCGTTTAACTTTTTGACGAATAGATTATTATTATATTCCTAACGATCGAATTTTAAAATATGAATAAATAAAATGGAAAAAATATGAAGATAGCAATTTTTTGCTTTGTAAATATTTCTCAGTATCTTCAACAAAACACTCGTGCGTTAATTAAATTAACAAGCAAAGCCATAATTTTAAAGAGCAAATGAAAAACAAGTCGAATATACAGATGTCTTTTTTTAATTACAATTTTGGTACTTTTACTTAAATAAGTAAAAATTCGTGTTAAAACAACAAAGTATCATTAAAAAAGTACTTGCTACAATAAGTGCACTTATTATAACAACTAAAATTCCGTGTATTCGCGACGTAATTGAAATCGGTCTCGAAATATACGCGTAATAGTTACGTTAACAATGCAACTTTTTGTCGTCGTTCTCGTTACAAAATATACTTAAAACGCACGCGGGATCAAATACAAAAAAAAAGTTACGCGCGTTTCTCTCTTTCCCTCTGGTTTTTCGATATCGCTTGTATCTCTTTTTCACTCCGTTCTTCGTCACCTTTGACCGATTTTCCGCTGGAGCTTATCGCGCTCGTTGTTTTTCCCCATTGTTTATGCGTCCTCCTAACTTTCCCTCGTCTCTCCTATCTCATCCGTACTTTTCTTCTCTCCTTCCCTATTTCTCGCTCGCTATCTCTCTTTCTCTTATGCCCGCGTTTTTTTTTTTTTTTTTTTAAACCTCCGTATGCGTAGATTTATTATAGCACGATAGATACGTGCACGTGTCGCGGGTAGGAAGGATACGCACGTTGCGACTTTCATATCCTTATCGCGAGTAAGCGCGAGTTTTAACGCGCGCGAGTGCTCGTATTGTTTATCGCCCAACTATTGGACGTATAGCGATTGTTTTATGGATATTAAAGACACTCGGAAACCTGTAAAATTGAAGCGCATTTTATTTGC
Organism: Chalcis sispes; assembly: GCA_949987625.1. Classification (NCBI taxonomy): domain Eukaryota; kingdom Metazoa; phylum Arthropoda; class Insecta; order Hymenoptera; family Chalcididae; genus Chalcis; species Chalcis sispes. The sequence continues at coordinate 11,174,326 of OX465097.1, forward strand.
TCCGCTCCCTTTTGTTTTTATTTGCTTACTCTTTTTTTTTTTTTTATTCGTCCTTTTTTTTTCCTTTTTCATTCGTCGGTATGTATACTCTGCCGTTAGTTCGCTGTTTTTACGATTTTATAATTATCGATCAGATATTTCTTTTTATTAAGAATAATTTTATCGAAGTTATATTTTTAAGCTTTACTTAAAAATATAGAGAACCTATTCCATTTACACATTAAAAAGTAATTGATTCACTTTTCGTTAAAAATAAAAAAAAAAAAAAAAAAAAGAGTTTAAAGTTTCAGCTTTTTATGAGTCTTGAAATTGTTTTTGATATATAGTAAACTTTATGCATTAAAGAACGTTATTGCGAGATAATTTTATTCAAAGGGGTTGAATTTTTAAACGTTTGCACTTCTTGAGATGAGTTAGTCTTTACGACGATAGAAATTACGTTCTCGAATGAATTTTCATTTCGAGATACTGTTTTAAAAATTGTGCACACCCACACACATACACAGAGACACAATCATACACAGTGAGAAAATTTCTTTTTTAATTAATTTTCCTTATTTCTTATTTAGCAAAAATCAAATACATAGAGAAATTACTGTACAAAAAGTGTTTTTTAATTAATGGAAAGTATATGAGGAGGAAGAACGGAGCAAATCTTTCTCCTAATATTTGTCCTACAGTGCACATAACGAGCAGTACTAGATCTAAATTGGATTTCAACATCCGTAGCTCTCTCCCTCTCTACACATCGCGCGCGTGTCGTGCTTTAAAAAATCGATTTTCAAACCCTCCGGGCAATGCAATTATAAACTAAATTTTGCATACTACTCAAATTAATTTCATTAAGCGTTCGCTTGGCTGGTGTACGTAAAGAGAAAAAATAAATACCATCCTGAATTCTTTCAAGATCGAGAGAATTCGTTTAAAAAAAAAAAAAAAGAGAGAGAGAGAAAGAGAATTTATGACAGTCGCGCACGAGCTAAGAGGAAGCGTTCTTTAATAACGATGAATCTCATAAAAAAAAAAAAAAAAAAGAAGAAGAGGAAGATGAAAAAGCACAAACTCATTTTTCGCTCAGGGCGCTTAAGCGAAAAGAAATCATGTACGCACGTGGATGCATATTACCTTACGCGATGTAAAAAATAAATAAAGCTAAAGAACAATAAGAAGCAAAAGATGTGTCGCATAATCGAGAGTAAAGTCACCGCTCGAATGATGAAATTACACCGAAGAACCTCGCGACGACGACTCCTCTCTTCTCTTATACATAAAAGCTTCTTGTTTTCCGTTACCCGCGTATCGTCTCTAATATGTCGTCGCGGTATCCTTTCACGCTGTCACATCAGCTTTGTGAATAACGTTGTTGTATAGAAAAGTACGCCGGCATTGTCTATCTTGTTGCTTGAGAAGAAAATGAAAAAAAAATTAAGCCGAGGTAGTAAGGCTCATTTTTACTTTGTAATACAAAACGTGAATTATTATAGAATCGTAAATTTTATCAAACGTTTCGCTTAAGCGAATGTTACTTTGTATCAGTTAATAAAAACTTTCATTAATTGATAATCGTTTGATTTCGATTATCAATGAAGATACGAAAATTGTAATGTCAAACGGAATTTTTATTGCAGTCATTATTGTTATAATATATACCCCATGATTTTTAAAACTACAAATTAACTCGATAATATTAAGTGGACGGTTTGGGGTTTAAATTTTTTGTTTTTAAGATCGATTGAAAATGTCGGTTTTTTAACAACTCGATTGTTATTGTATGATTGAATATTCAAATTAATCACTATAACGTCACACCGTTTTATTTATTTAATAAAAACATAATATTTAAGAGCAGCTGTAAAAGTTAATCTTTGGTGCAAGCATGTTGAACACGCAAGTATTTTTCTATTTGAATTTTAAAATAGTTAATTCTCGTAAATAACGTTTAATGACTCATATTTACAAAATGATCCTTAAACCGTTTTTATAAACACAGTAATCAACGCTATCATTACAAAGCTGCAAGCTTTGAGCACTAAAAAATGTTCAAAAATAATATCGCGACAATTTTAAATACTTCATTCTACTAAGAAAAAAAGCAATCTGCCTTTTTTTTTTTTTATTTTCATAAATTTAATTTGCTTTCTTACGCGTATTTTTAATCTAGTAAAATGTAAAAAAAAGTTAGAAAAGAAAAAAAAAGACGCTATAAGAAGGTTGTCGGAAGGAAAAAAGGTTATATAGGAGGAAAAGGAAACAAGTAAAGTGTGCAACATGAGCAAGCAGCGAGCCAAACTTGGAAAATCGATGTCCGTGACGTACACACACACACACACACGCACATGCACGCGCGCACACACATGCATACATATTCGGCACACAAGTAGTGCGAGAAATCCAGCGTTGGGTTGAAAGGGAGCAAAGCTAGGTAAGATTAGGATGTTTGAGATAGAATAAAATAGAGACACGTATAAAGATGGTAAATGTGGAGGATTGGAATGCGAACGATTTTGATGTTTAAGAAACGTAATATAACAGTCGATTTCAATTTCAACGCTCGGGCGCAGTTAAGTTGAATGTGCCAGCGAAAGTGATAGATTTGGTACCGATGAAAATGCATAATTCACTCTGTCGACTTTTACGACGATATATCATGAGACGAGACGATACATCAGATCTATGTATTTCTTTTTCCCCTATTTACGCATAATTTTGATTAATAAAATAGGGCGAACTGTTTTTTATTCAGACATCAAACTACCGCTAACGATTAACATTTGTTTATCTAAGAAAATTTTTTTAGCACGAAATTAAAAGTGATAGTTTATGCTTCATAAAGAAGAAGCTTTTTAAAGATGTTTTTTATGCAAGAGAATTAAAAAAAAATTCGAACAAAGTTTTATCTCGCCGATGTCATTTCAAATTCGATACTCGTTTCGCATAAAAAAGACAAAAAATTTCACGTAAATCCATATGAAACAAGGAGAGATAAGATACGGTGATAATCAAAAAATAATATTGGATAAAAATTTCGCGGAAAAAAGAAACACGCCGAGATAGAGATAAATCTTAACGTAAATATAATAACGCGCTAAAGCGACGAATAAGTATCCCTCATCCAACACGGAAACGAGAAAATCGAAGGGGAGAAAAAGGGACAGAAAGAGAGAAGACATACCATAATTTACAAGTGTTTCATCAAGTACGGCGAATAGTACTATACAGGCACATAGATTGTTGATGTACAAGCACCGCCATAAAACGAGAAGAGCCAAGTATACGCACCGTCAAAACAAATACTCGAGGTGTAGACATCGCGGCTAGATATAGATAGAGGGCGAAAACAAGTCTGCGTAAGCGTATATTAAATACTCGAGAATTGTTTGATCGACGCGGCTCGCGTGAATTTCATGTTGTGCCCATGTGTGCGTATGTTTGCGAGTGTATATGTACGGTATTCGAAAATTTGCCGTTGTTCTACTTTTTCCACGAGGCCAGCAAAGATTATGAGAATGAACGAGGGAGTATACAAGCGCGTGAGTGCCAAAAAGGCCGGCGACCCCCCGTGTCTCGTCGACGTCTTCTTTTTTTTCTTTTATTCTTCTTCCTCTTGGTCGACTTGCTCGACTATTTTTTTTTTTTTTTTTTTTTTTTTTTTTTTTTTTTTTTTTCACCCTCGCTCGTTTTGCCGACATTGAACTTTTACGAATACACGTACTCGTGTGTACGTGTGTGTGCACCGATGTGTTTGTGTATACAGAGGCGCGAGTGAATGTTGAGAGCTTCGCAACCTTGACCTATAGATTTGTGTGCGTGTGTGTGTATTTTGTGTGCATAACATCGCCCTAAGGATGACAAAGTGTAAATTTATTAATTTCTGTTGTTATTGACGAGATATTTTCATTGGGATTTTTACTTTCGTTGTGTAATCCCTCTTTTTTATCGGTTTTTTTTTTCCAACACCATGAAATATAAATTTACATTGTGTTCAATTTGTCATTTAGAGGTGACGTTACCAATATTGCCTTCGAAATATTTTTAGTCAAAGTATTCTCAGTTGTGAAAATGACTTGCTTTGAAAATTAAGAGGTATTTTTAAAGTTAATTATAAAATGAATTATATGTTGATTAGATAGAGAAAATTACTAAAACGTTAACTTCGGAATTCGCTAATTGAGTTCTGTTGTCCGAAAGTTCTAAACATATCAGATTTAAACATGTCTAAATAGAGAAAACTTTCTGTAGAACAATTTATAAATGATTTATTTCAGTTTGTTAAATCAATTCTTTAAAAGCAAAAATAAAAATGTCTATTATTTATCGAGAAACTAAATATACATATATATTTTTACTATAAAATATTTTTAGTTTTGAATATGAGTATATTTTTTTATTATCTGTTTAATATTTCATACATGCATTCTTAATTTCTATTCATATAAAAAATATATTATTCATGCTCCAAACATGAGGAAATAAGGGTGAAAATAAAATAAACACAAATAACATTTAAATGCAAAATAATAATAAAACATTTTATTCAAATTACAGGTGAAACAAAAATTTACAAGGAAACGATTAATAAAATACAAATGAAAAACAACTTAAAGCTAAGATCGTCGCTCTTAAAGAAAATATTAAAAAAAGTATTATTTTCGCTCAAACAATATTTTAGCACATTGATTACAAAGCATTTAAATTTTTTAAATAATGAAGTGGATTACAGGAACTGGGAGACACACGTTACATGCAAGATATATCCACGTTTAAAAGGATTTCATAGAAACTTTTACATAACAATTAAAAAAAAATATTGTCTTTATTTCATAAAAATATCCTTCAATCGTAATATTACACACTTGAAAAATTATATTGCTCGCTTTTTTTTTTTTTTTTTTTTTTTTAAAGTCGTCCGTTTGTTTGAAAACTTGTCCGTCTTTTCATCCCTCCATAAAAAAAAAAAAAAAAAAGGTTAAGTCTTACCGCCAAAACAGACTTCTCTAGGCAGAAAATAAAAAAGAAAAAAATCCAAACAAACATTTAGACTTTGGGAAAAAAAAAAAAGGCGGACACGGGTAAGGGCGATAAAGATAACGAGGCTCTCGTTGTGAATATGCGCGTCTTGGACAATAGGCTCGAGCGAGTATACGACACATCAATGCGGGCGTACGTTCGCGTTTGTACGTACATGCAAAATTTATAATCGCGCCAACCCGATGTTCTCCGATGGTAGCGGCTACATCAATACGCCCAGCAACGTGATAACGAACTAGGCCGAGGTGTGTGTGTGTATGTGTGTGTGTGCGTGTGGTTGTGTGTACGCGTGCGTCTGCCTCTGAAGCAACGACTTGTGGATGAATATCGATTTTATTCCTTACCAAATTAACGTGAGTTAATATCTTGATTAATTATTATGAATGTGATTCATAACAAAAATGTCAAACTTTTATAATCCATTTATTTGTAATATTTTTTTTTTTTTTTTTTTTATGTAACTCAATAAAATTGTTTTTTTTTTTTTTTTGTATAAAGATCGTTCAAGGTATATCTTGTAATTTTATTTTATAAAACTTTGAAACAAGTAAACGCGTTAAACTATTCGATAGGTTAAAAAAAAAGTACTAGTAATGACACAACAAAAATAGTTATAATTGAATGTTACAATAAAAATCAATTTTGATATTACATATATTGTATAAATATTATGTGTAAATTAAATTTCATTTTAATTTATTAAACGAAGTTTAACATTTATTAAACTAAATATTTTAGTTTTATGGCAATATGGAATAGTTCTTATTTATTCGAAATGTTTTTTAATGATATTTTATAAATTTTTTGATAAATTTTTATAGCATTTTCAAAACTAAATCATACAACTTTTTAACGAAATATTTAACAAACTTTTTAAAAATTTATACGTATTATTTGAAAATTAAAAGTATCAAAGTTTCTAAATTTTATGTAATTAGCAACGAATTGCATTAGCATACTGTTTTTAAATGCAAAGTAACACTGTTGAATTTAAAAGTTACGGATATGAAATTCAAATAATACTGTCACTTTCAAGCATCAAGAATCAGTATATATTTCAGCCATCTCCAGGTCAACGTTAATATTTCACTTTATCAAAATAAATGTTTTCCAATAAACTAAAACGCGGCTCTACCTTCTCGTCTACGCGTCTCTTTTTACAAAATAATTGATCTCCGATATTCCGTACGCAATACCCAAGAACAAAGCAGCCCGATAATATAAAAAAAAAAGAAAAAAGAAAAAAAAAAATATAACGTCGTTCGCCGTTCTCGATACAATAGTTACCAGAGCGGGCCAGCTTCGGCCCGTCACACTTCACTTCGACAGACAAACACGCATATACATCAACGACGGTGGCTGCTCGTTCTCCCTCTCCATCTACCTTTACGAGTCTGTGCCTCGCGCGAAAACGCGAAAAGCGGAAATCAATATGTAACACACAACGGTATATTCGTCGCGAGCCTAGACCTATCCTCCTATTTTTCTCCATCGGTTTCACGAGCCGTGCTTGTCTATTCTCTTATGCTCGTAGAACGGCCAAAAGAGAAAGAGATAAAGAGCGATCGTAACGAAAAGCGTAGAAAGAAAGAAAAAAAAAAAAAGAAGAAAAAAAAAAAAAAAAAAAAAAGGGAAACGAGGTAACCGAGCCAAGTTGTGCGCGTGATGCCACGCGTGAAAGGTCAGGGACTCGACGCGGAAAATAGGCAGACGAGCTTACGGCACTTATGAGCTGCTGCTGCTGCTATGCGGCCTTCGCTTCTCGTTTAAATACATAAGTCGCCCTGTTTACTCTCTCTCTCTCCCGCTCTTTTTCTGAGGCACTTCTCATTTGTTTGTTTTCATATTTCGGAGCGCGGTTGATGGAAAATATAATCGTATACGCGAGATTTATTTTGCTTCCCGGGCTTTTTCTCTACGCGAAACGGCTCGCCGAAACGTTGTAATGAACTGGGTAGTTGAGAATTTAAATTTACTTTTTCTTTTTTTTTTTTTTTTTTTTTTCTTCTTTTTGACAACGATGGAAAAAATTTTAAATTAGGAAGCTTCTATTTGGACGCGACGTTTTTATGCAAACGGATAATCGCGTTATTAAATGGGCAAGGAGACGGACCGATCGTTAAGTCGTTACCTGCGAAATTGATACGTCGAGGTAAGCAATATTTCAAGACGAAAATAAAAGTAGGAAGCTTTTGTCGTGGAAGTGTGCAAAGTGTTACGCGCGTGAATTATTAAATAATCCCTCGATTACGATGAAATTCGGCAAAAGTCGGTCGAATATTGATAGATGGCCAAATATTTTTAGCTTAATGGATTAGAATTTCATTCTCGTCTCAATTAGGAATAAACGTTATAAAGTTAAATTTAATTTTTGAAACAAATTCAACCGAATATCTTGTCTCGTTAAAAAACCTTTTAAATTTATACGAGGCCAATTGTGCAAATTTTAATTATGCTATTGAAAACAAATTTAAAACAACTTTTGCTACGTATGTAAACAATTTGCGGAAATATTATTAAATGAAATCGTACCTTCGTATTATATTAATATTATCAATCAATTTCAAATCGATTTAATTCCAAATTATATCACCATAATTTTATATTAATCGTTTTATTTTATGATATATTTACATTCGCCATTTAAACTAATAAATAAAATGTAATAACGTTTACCATCATTTGATAATTATTAATTAATAATTATAATAATTCAATAATTATAAAACGTGTAAAAAATTACCACAATTTAGCCGTTCAATTATTAAACATCGGAAAATTTTGTCATTCATTTTCGACCGTTAAAACTTAATTTTGCAATCTGTGAAAAAGCCGCCGATTCACTTTTTTCTTTACAAATATAAAAACGCGTTGCATTATTTACACATTTGAGACTCCGACGCGTTATTAAGAAAGTAAACATCAAAATCGTCATGCCACACTTATATAAAAACAAAGATCAATTGTTAAATAAAATAAAGAAATAGAAAAATGTGTATCAATACATCACAAAACACTGGTATCTCGTTGATTGTCGATATAACAATAACAAACGAAAGAAAAAAAAAAAAAAAAAAAAACAAACATACAAATTGCAGCAACGGAAAAATAAAACCGTAATAAAAGTATGGGATATATCTACGTATCGGGGAGCAAATAATCATCGCACAAGAGATAAATCCGAGAGTTCCCTCGCAACACGTACAATACTTATTTCGTGGCACTTATTTCCACGGGCAATCCGGAGTCGTCCCCAATGATCCATCGGTATACACACACACACACACACACCTTGGTGCTCGGTAAGGCAAGTGTGAATGTAATAGACGGAAGAAAGTAAGCCGAAAAAGAAAGGAGGAAAAAGAAGAAAGAATGAAGATAAAAGAATAAAGAAAAAATAAGAAAGATAATAGAAACAGTGGGATGTTTGAGGGGTTGTGGCGAGGGGAATCACATCAACTTGACACCTGCTCTCTACTCACTTTTCCCCGGCTTTCTCTTCTCTAATTCTCTTCGGCTATATATTACTTTATCCCACAGCACCGCTCTCTTCCTCTCACACTCTCTTTCTTCGTTAAATATTTTGTCCGGTCACAGAGAGTCAGATACATTTACAGACATATATATTTATATATATATATATATAGACATATAACTCGTCCCGCGCGCGCGTTTTCTCTTTCGTTCTCTCTTTCTCTCGACGAGAGATATAATACTGTCCGCCTCTTTCCTTTTCTTCTTCTCTCTACTGGCGCTCTTTCTTCCCTACTACCGCCCGGCCGTCTTCTATTAATATTTCGACGGCGGACTAGCGGCGGCAGCACACTCGCGCTTTATCTCTCTCTCTCTTTCTCTCGTTCACCTACATCTATATACGTTTGATATATACGTATACGCGTGCGTACTTGTATATGTACATACATAAATGTATACGTTAGTCCGTGCTGTAAGCGTGTACAGCCGGCAATAAGCCTGCGTAAGTAACGCGCCCCGCGAGAGTTTGCGTTCAACCTCTGACGGTTCGCGCTCAATTGCGATGCGAGAGGAAATGCGAACGCGACAGTAGCCGCGACGATACTGCCGCCCTATTGGACGGCCCTGCGCAAATATACCGACGCCCTCTCCCTCGCTCGCTTCTCTACACCCCCTCCCCCACCCCTCCACCATAGCTCCCCCTTGGCTCTTCTCCCTCCACTCGCGTACGTTTCTCCCTCCTGCTCCCTCGACTCTCTCACTTTCTCTCTTTTACCGCTCATCCTTCTCCTCGTTCTCTCTTCTTCCACCCGCTATGTGCTCTCTTCTCTCCCGCTAAGTACGTACGTACTAGAGGTACGTACTCTTTGTTTCGCTCTTCTTTACCCGCACTCGCGCGTCTCCCTTCCGTCTTTCTTCCTCTTTCTTGTCTTCTTCGGCCTCTGTATACAACTTTCTGTATGCATGTACGTTTCTTTAACGCCGGCGAGCACGCGCGCGCACACACGTAGAAAGTAGAAAGTAGTTATCTTTTCGCGCTCTAATGTTTCGCAAGCTCATCGCTGCGCGATCGCGTCTCGTGGTTTCGGGACTTTTACTACTGGATAATATGACGGAGACGAGCGAATGCATTTCAAACAAGATTCAAGTAAGGTAAATTTTACCGCAAACTTATATTCGTAAACAAAATTATTTGTGCTTTTTTTTTTTTTTTTTTGTCATTCGAAACTTCTTTTAACGCTTGTTTCCAATTGTTTAATTTTTTATTTTCTTTATGTAATTATTTCATTAAATTATTTTCATTCATAACAATCAATATACTATTAGTAGTCATCAGAAAATAAATACTATATTAAAATAAATATGTAATGAGGAATAATAATTACAGAATTAATAAACAAATATGCTTGGAATTTAATAATAAATTATTGAATTAAATTAAAATAGCTCACATATAAAAAAATTAAATTATTTTAATATCGAACAAAAATCGGTATAAGAAAAGTAAATAGACTAAACATGTGTCGAAAAATGTAAGAGGAAAAGAATTAAAAATAAAAATAAAGCACAAAACGCGCCCGTAAAAAAATAAAGAGATCAACAAAATGATACGTTTGTTTACAAACTTTGAATTTTTTCACATTCGAAATAACCAAAAGAAAATAAATATTTTTTCAATATACTCAATAATAAAATACAAACTCAGTAATAAAATATGTATTAATTAATTAATGCGATTGAACAAAAATATATGTACATTTCGACTTTATTTTAATAATTGAATAAAAATAAAAGAATTTTCAAGATTTATTCATTATTCATTATGATTCATATTTTTATTAAACACATTATAACAATAAAAATTAAAAATTTGTTCATTATAAAGAAGAAGTAAATTAGCTGACGTAACGCATCGTCCTAGATAAAAGAAAATAAAGCTTTAAATAAAAGTATAAAAATGTCAAACATAAAAATTGTTTTTGAAAATTAATAGGTTAAAAAAAAGAGGGGAGGTGCGGGAGGCGCGTGTAAAAAAAAACAGGAGAGAATGATTGGATAAATATAAAAGTGGGGATAAACGATGGAGGTGGAAAGCGGAGAAAGTCCGATAAACAAAAGCCTACAGGGATGGATGACTTTCAGCTGCTTAACGCGCAGAGATACACATATATACATACACACAACCCTCGCGCGTAATGCGAGAGAAAAAAAAAAGGTAAGGGCGAAGGAAAGCGAAAGAGGGAACGAGGAAAAGAGAGAGAGAGAGAGAGAAATACGTGAGGAGAAAGCAACGTGTGTGCTTCCGGTTGCACGATCTCGAATGCTCGAGCGCGTTGGTCTCTTCATTGGTTCGTTCGTTCGTTCGTTCGTTCGTTCGCGCTCCACGGCTTGTTAGCGCGACAAAGGGTTATACATAGAGCGCGCGGTGCTCTTATGCTCGCCGGACAAAAGAAAATCAAATGTATCGCTGAACCTGGCCTACCGAGCATATTGTTCGCCGTATCGTGAAATTTTTATTAATCATTCCGCTACTACAACCTTTCAACTAGCTTTTCTCTCTCTCTCTCTCTCTCTCGCAATGCAGATTTCTTGCTTCTTCGTTCGTTTCCTTTTTTTTTTATTTTTCTTTTTATTATTATTATTATTATTATTATTATTATTATTGTTATTATTATTATTATTCTCCTCGTGCTTTTCCTTTTTTTTTTCTTTTCTCGGTGGAGAAGCGTAACCGAGCGAAAACGGGAACGCAAATTTTCTACAATAGACTGATTAAAGGGGTTGCGATTTAGCTACGCTGAAGTTTGCCGTAATATTGAAGAAAATGATAAAGTTTATTAATTTTTTTTTTTTTTTTTTTTTTTTTTTCATTAATTGATTTATTCTCTATATAATTTAGCTTTTAATTCTACGCGACATTCGTTTGCAGAATAACATAATTTTCTATTTAAAAAATAAATTAATTTAAAAAAAGGATCGTCGATAACGTTACATTTATCAATGTTAATGTTTTAAAAAAAATTTTTTAAATTAAATCAAATTTCTGAAACTTTATTTTCTACCTTTCGTCTATAAAATCACATAAGATTTTATGCATTATTTTGTTGTATACGTCAATTATTGTTCGCATTGACAGAAACGTAAATACGAAAATTTGAATTATTTCGTTGCATAAACAATGAATAACGTAGGAATTACCAGTCGTTGTGTGTAATTTGTCTTGTTGTTGTTATTCCGTGTGTGCAAGTAGCTCGCACAGAACTCGAAAACACTCAGCAGGCGCGTTAAACTTCGTCTCGTCGTTTGTATACCAACAGTTGCGATAAGATCGCTATTCATTTTGATGTAAATCGTTCGAAAATGTTTGAAGTTTAGAAATGGTAAAATCAGTCGAAGGATATGTTTAGTTTGTTTTATACAATTTTTTTTATTTCAAATAACAATGGGACGCTATATCATTCGTAAACTTCGTTCTGAATGTACAATTGAATTTCCTTAAAAATGTAGATTTATAATTTAAATTTTCTTGCAAACTTATCGGAAAGCGTTTACAAGAGCTATGATAGAATGCAATATTTAATCAAATATTTAATTATATTTGGTAAAGATTTTTTTATATTTATTAGAATAACTGTTGTTACCTAAAAGGTATAAATTTATCGTTTGAAAATTAATGAGTTTTGTACGCGATATGTACAATTTAACTTTGTCATATTAATTTAAAATTGTAATATGTAAATATATAAAATTGAATTGCTTTTATTTAAATATTTAAAAGGTTTTATAATCAACCGCAGCATAACATATGAATAAATACATTTGATTTAAAGCTAAAAAAATTTTTAAAACGAAATTTTCGTATACAATAATTATGGATAAAAAATATATTTTAAATAATTAAAAGTATTTCGATCATTGTTATATTTTTAACAACAAGCTTTATATTAATTATGATTGAAGCTGCTTTTGTAGAATAACGTACTGTGTATGCACGAAATTTATAAACTTGTAATTCAACTGGAAATGGTATTTTTAGCTTATTCGTTAGATATATGCCATGTGTGGCAAGACACGATATGCGAGATTCAGAGAAAACTTGTACATGGCATTTTAATAATTGCAATAATTTTTTCTATTGTTTATTTTATTTTTTTTTTTTTTTTAATGAGGATAAATAGCTCGATTATCATTTCGGTAAATTAAATAAATTATACATTTTAAAATAATTTTCATATGCTTACAAGTAATTTATTTGAGTAAATATTTCATCGAATTTTAACTTTCATAAAACTTTTATTTTAAAACAAATTCTGTAATTAATATTATTATAAAACTTTCCTATCGCGTATAATTTTTATTTATTGCTAAGATTTCTTGCACGTCAAAAATTAAAAATAATTAATTTAACATTTAATCAACAAAATGCGTTTCGACAGTTTTATATATTTAAGACGTGCATTAAATAGAAAGTGCCATTCGTTAAATAATGCATTGCATCTAAAAATATACCAGAAGAATAACATTACGATGATTCAAGCTTCTTTTTAAAAATATTATCTTTAGTCCATAGCTTTGATAAAATCTATATATAAATTCATTCAAATTCTACATTTAGATAATTGAATAATTTTTAGATTCTATATTTGACAAATATCGTTTTTGAGACAAATTTATTACTTTCCTTTAATTGCTTACGTTGACATTTAAATTTACAAACAGTTTATGCAACCTTAGAAAAAAGATAACGAAGCACTAAAATCGTATGGATATAAGTAATTTTAGTAATTTTCAAAGCGTCTGCTCAAATTTTCAAAAACTATGCGATATTTACCGATCCTGTCAAAACATAACAAAACAAACTGCAATCAGCTGTGGTCAGCAGATAAAACGCCAACGGCAATCAGCCAATTTTTCTACATTTCTTTATTATTTTTCGGTTTTCCAGTATTCACCAAACTGATATATCACAAAATAAATAGATAAAAACATGAACAAATAAAATGCCGTTAAAAAAAAAAACATTCATTATACATTGCGCGCTGACGATTAACGTTATAAGCACACACATATATTTATATATGTTTGTGTATGTGTATATACGTGTACACTTTAAGACGAATAATGCTAGACGGAATTATGTGAAAAAGAAGGAAACTCATGCTAGCAAGGGAGAGAGAGAGAGAGAGAGAGAGAGAGAGAGAGACAGAAAAAGCGATGCCATTTACACCTCCGTATACAGGCTTAGAGTCGGGCTATGCGGGCTTTCGTTATTTCCAAGCTTGACCTACATACGTTTGAACGTTTCCGCGAACACGCGCGCGACGACGCGACGCGACTATAGCAAAGAAGGCGAGAAAGCGCGTCGTGAAAAGAAAAAAGAGAAAAAGAAAAACAAGAAAAAAGAAGAAGAGCGAAAAGAGCGCGAGAAAGAGAAAACGGGAGACGGAAAGACAATAGAAAAAGAATCTCGCACTCTCTCTCTTTCTCTCTTTCTCTCTGTCTCTCTGTCTCTCTCTCTCTCTCTCTCTCTCTCTCTCTCTGTCTCCCTCTTCTTCTATTGCACGTATACTGCGAGAAGGAAGACGCAAAGAGAAAAAGAACGACGGAGAAAAACGACGAGTCGGAGAATAACGGAGACGCGATACAAGCTAGCTTTATGCGTGATTATTATAAGTGTGAGACGAGACCGAAATTTTAAGCGTATCTTTCTTCAAATTTTAATAGTTGAAAAAATATATATATATATGTGTGTATGTATATATATATATATATATATATTGTCGTTTTATCATCAAACGTTCTAATTAATGAGCGTTTATTAATTTTTACGAAATACTTAGCTCAAGAATGTATTATATCAAATTTAAATACACAACGAAAAGGTTAAATAATTAATTTAAAAAATTAATAATTTCAAAAAGAGATTTTGATTTATTCGTGGTAAAAAAGTTATTTATAAATATATCGAATATTTCCGGTGAGAAATAAATACGAGATGTTGATGCAAATATTGATCTCACCCCTATATATATATATAAATAGAATAAAATTAACTTACTCATTAAATTTTAAATGTGTTCTGTGCGCATAAATTTTTAATTCAATATCCATTGGGAAGTGCTAGAATTTATTTTTAAATATCAAAAATGACGTCAAATATATCTTCCACGCATTTATCTGGTTTATTACATATTTATCTAAAATTTTAATAACTCAGAAAAATTTTTAAAATAATAATGTAATGTATTGTTTAGTTTATGAATCCATAAAATTAATAATGTTAAATTATGTTGAAGTAATTTTCTTTTGATTTATTATTTTTCACGTTACCTATCATTGCAATAACATCGACGAAATTAAAAAGACATTATACAAACAGTAAGTTAGTTCAACAAAAATACAATCGGTCATTGAGACGATAGTAACATCGCAGTCTCGTGGGGACGAAAATCTCGAGCATCGTAAGAGACAAGACGCGCAGCCGAACGATGAATCTAACTCCCTTTCTTTAAACGGAATTGCAGAGCAAAGCGGTCACGATATAAGTAAGAAAAGATAAGTGTAGAGAGAGAGAGAGAGAGAGAGATGGAGAAAACTCGTGGATCTCGTTTAGTTCCCTATCCCTCCTCGGAGTTTTTCTTGATTGTAAGTGCGACTCGTCTTCGTGTTGAGAATTGAGTGAAAAAAAAAAAGTTGCCGAGGGTGGCTTGATGTTGGGGGAAGAAAAAGTGAGAAAAATACGACAACTGGATACTCTTACTCTTATTTTTCGATTCGAACGAGAGGAAAAGATAGATAGAGGGAGAGAGAGAATAGACAAGATCTATCAATATACCAAAAATAAAACAATGTCCGCTTCGCCTCCGGCTGACATCGAATATTCGCAACGGTTATTATTACCTCGAGGCTGTTGGGATTGCGCGTATGTATGAAAGATGCCGCAATATTGTACATGTATGTTATGTACGTGAATCTCTTCGCGTAAAGGTAAGAATATGCAATGGGTTTTGGGTTAATGTGACGGAATATTTTATTTCCTTCTCAATTTTTTATTTCAACGATTTACATGGAAATTACTACAAAGTATACATTTGCGCGGTGATTATTCATCGATGAAGTTGTTAGATTATCGAACATTACTGAATATTGAAAAGATGGTAAAATAAATTTGTGGGCGGATTTTTAAAACAGGATTTTCGACCAAACGAATAGTCCGATTCGTTATCATTTATCGGTAGATACCCATTTATTTATTAATATCTACTATAATCTTTGCACGCTTGTGGATTTTTCTTGTTTAATAAAATTAAATATAAATTGTATTAATTTTATTTATAAATTTTTAACGATACATTATGATTATATTGATACTTTTTTTTTCTATTTTATTTATTTATTTAATATACGACAAAGAAAGAACTTTCTGAATTAGTTAATACACATTTATTACAGAAGCGCCGTAAACTTCGTAATTTAATCTTAATAAGAAAGCTTATACTTGGGGTAACATAATCCAAAAACATTTAAGAGAAGAAAAGAAAAACTTAATTAAAATAACAGCAGGATTATCCCGATAATAACGTGAATTAACTCTTTCACAAAACGTACTCTCATTTTCGGCAAATCGCTCCTCTTAAACGTTGAATTTTCAGTTAACTTTGCAGTTATAGATCGAAGCACCGCTTAAACGAATGTTATATCGACCATGTGTCTTTTCAATCAAGCGCCCTCATTTTTTTTTTTTTTTTTTTTTTTTTTGTTTCAAACTGAATTTACTACCTTTTAATGCTTTTAATCTCGTTTACGTTTCAAGGACAATTACATTCCGACCGGATGTAAAAAAAAAAGAAGAAAAAAAAAATAGCATCTTACAATTACTTTACACGAAAACAAACACAGTACACCGGAGCACGGTTAACGTCGTAGCTCGGCAATCGGCGCGTTGGTAAATTCAATTATTACGGTGAATTTAATCGCGGTGCGATGTATTTACTCGAAGAGACAGAGAAAGAGAGAAAGAGAGAAAGAGAGAAAGAGAGATGTAAAACGCAAAACTTTATAACTCACGGCCCGCGGCTTGCGAGTAAAAGGAAAGAAAAAAAAAATAAATAAATAATAATCTCCCGCGAAAAGTGAAGACGTCGCGGTAAAAAAGAAACTCCGGATTTATTCGGTCGTCGACGACGACGTCTCCTCGACGACGATGTATATAAACTTCAAAAGCTTTTTCCCTAGCTTCGACAAAGAGACGAAACGAGTTACTTTGAGCTAAACGTATAAATTTTCCAGTAGATTTTACCTTTATGCATGTATTTAAAAAAAAAAAAAAGTAAAATAATCTGAAGCGTAAATTGTTTTTTCAAAAAAATTTTTTTTATATTGTTAAAATTATCTCACTATAAAGGTCTGTCAATTATATATTTACGCTTATTGGAGGAAAAATTTATTAAAATTTATAAGTAAAAGAAGTTTCAGAAAAAAAATCGATAAAAAAACAGCGAGTTATTTAAAAAAAAATTTAATTCGCTTTTAAATAACTTGTATTTAAATAATTTTATAACGCAACCGATATTCGTTGAAAAAAAAAAGGTATTAAAAAAAATGTAGAAAATAAATTGTTTGAAAATAAACTTTTGATTAATAAGAATTAAAATATATTAAGACGCGCGTATGCAATTTTTTCTCGCAATTTTGAATAAATCAAAACATAAAACAATAATTGCAAAGTTTAAGAAGACAAGTTTAAAGGAATACTTTGGCACGAGAATGGAGTGACAGAGGCGAAACGTAACGCCACGCAAATCATACTTAGAGCTCTTATTGGAATCCGGGAGAAAACATATGACGTCATTGGGTTCGCCTATATTAAGAGCTAAAGCAGCTTTTATTACTTAATAAAAAGACGACGAGTGAAGAAGCAAAAGAAGAAGAAGAAGAAGAAGAAGGGGAAATGTGCAAGGGAAAGCCAACGCAAAGGTGAGGAATGAAAAGACGGAGAGAGAGAAAGAGAGAGACAGATAGAGACAGATAGAGACAGAGCTAACTCGGGCGAATTAGAAAAGCTCGCGTATGCGCGCACGCGGATTGTAAATTACCCGGTCGCGTACTCCGCGGGGTAATTTTTTTGCCCCTTGTGCGAGAGAGCGGCACAGAGGAAAAGTTCCGCATCGATTGCGTTATCCAGAGATAAAGCCCGAAGGAACGCAATGTTGTCTTACAATATGTCGCCTTATGTTGTCTCGTGGGATGACGTTCCTTAACCGCTCGGAATCGTTTCGCGTGGACGCAAAACGAGTATCGTCAATTTTACACTGCACGTATACGGATATATCTTCGTCGTGATGTACACGCGTCATTCGCTGGTATACACGATATCGTTATCTGTTTCGATGTCGTATGGACTTTATGACTTGCCGTATTTTTATAGAGTCCGAATGGCGTAGTTCATCGCTCGGTTAAGATATATATACACATAAAATGCCGAGTGGAATGTACGTTTGATAATATGTCTTTATGAACTTGGCGGATCGACACTCGAATGCGAACTCGAAACAAACAATTCCAAACAAAGGAATCGCAAGAGTTGAAATTGATTTCGACTCGTGTTTTGCGTAAAATTTTCACAGCGACTCGATGAGGTATTTATTTTTTTTTTTTTTATTTTTTTTTGTTTCGTTGGTGAGTTTAATAAAACTTCTCGAGTTGAATTATAAGCGACAAAAAAAATCTTTAAATTTGCGCGAACAATTGAATGAACATAAGCAATTTTATTGAGAAAATTTAAAATTGTTCATCTTTATTTTTTAACTTTGCGTTATTAAATATATTAAATAAAAAAATTCTAGATTAAATTTAATCGGATAAAATTTATCACATAAAAATAAACGAGATTTAAATTATTCTTGGTAAATAAACAAAAGCAGTATACCTCCACGTATATATACTACGTATGTATACGTGCATTAACTGCAATTTATAACATTAAGTTTCTGGAATAAAATTTTCTAATTAAATAACTTGGCAAATGTCGTATCATGAAACGCGCAAACGAATATTTAATATTCATTTTAAAACAATATGAATTTCGCAAACTTTGTTTATTATTTTTTGTGAATAACATTAACGCGCAAACACTTAACATAAATTGCGTGAAAAAAAAAAAAAAAAAAAAAAGGGAAAAAACAAGAAAGAATATAATTTAATCGAAATTATGATAATGCAATTAACGCTATAATTTAACGTTACGGGATACTTTTTCCAAAGAAATTTATTAACCGTCCAGAAGCTGCTGAAAAGCGGCCACTTCCACTGAGGTTAATTTAAACTGCTTGTACACGATAAAATGAATTTTAAACACGAGGTGTTTGAAGGAGATGCGCGCCGAACTAACGACGCTAATAGTTCAAAGTTAATAATTCAACAAAGCATCAAAAATTAAAAAAAGTTTAACTGTCTACGCCGTTGCCATTATATCGCGCAACGAATTGATGAAGCCGGAGCTTGAGTAGATGCAACGTTCGATGGTTAAAAATAACGGAATTTTCATAAACAAGAGAACTTTTACCGAAATTAACGGAATATAACGTGCAGTTAAATAAGAAACGCAGACAAACTTGAAAAAGTAGAATATTTTGTTTTATTTCGCGTTCTTTTATTCACTAATAACTTAGACTAACAATGTATTTATATTATAAGTTTTTTTCACGGCGATAATTTAATAAAAATCCCGTCTTCTATTTTTTTTTTTTTTTTTTTTTTTTTTTGTGTCTTCTTTGTTGCTTCATCTTAATTAAATTTTTATACCAATATTGATTTTCAAAAAAACAATAGTCCAAATAAAAGTATCAATATATTGAAAATTCTCGAATAAAAAAAAATATAATTTTATTATTCGATAAAAATGAATCAATAGACGGATAATAAATTTTACAAAATTTTATTTGATCATTGCTACAATTAAATCAAATTCAATAAATGATGATAATGAAAATATGTTCAAAGATTAGAGGATCGTACACTTAACGCATACAAATTTTTATGGATTTAAAATTAAACGTTTTATCAAAATATATAAATATTTATAATCGTCGTAAATTTCTGTTATACTTTAAAAAATTTTTTCAATACGACAAGACACAGAATAAACGCATAGCAAAAGCCAAAATTATGAAACAAACAAGCGCGATAAATTACAAAATTCGCCGTATTTGTTAACTCCAGTACAGAGACTACACGGGACAAGTTTATCCACTTTATAAAACATAAATACCCAGTAGCTCCGCGTTGCTGCACAAAAAGTAGATATAAATACGCATACGCGTGCACATACATGTGTATGGTAAAAGATAACGAAAAAAAAAAAAATTCAATTACGTTATTAACTTGTTTTTGTAACCTCGCTATCCGCGGTATATGAAGTAACGAGTCGCGAACACACGCGGGGCGCACCTTATTATGCTATCTTTCCGGCAAAACGAATTAAGCCAGCGCGTCACCTCGTACAAACACACGTTTACACATTGCATTATTTCTCCCTTGTGCGCACCTCTCTCTCTCTCTCCCTCTCTCTCTCTCTCTTTCTCTTTTCCTAACTCCCTCTAACTAGCTATAGGGCATTTCGTACGCGAAACTTTTCTCTTTATACGTCGCTATTACGAACTTTGCCGAGACGTCAAATTATGACACGGTGTTTGTGTGACACTTAAGTTGGGTTAATTGTCCGAATATGGATAATATATATATATATATATATTGAAATAATTTATTACGATTTCAAGTGCAAGAATGAATAAAACATAATAATTTTCCATTATTTTTTATTTCGTTGCATTTTGAAAATTATCTTTTGATGAATTTCAAATTTTTGTTATAAAAATTAATATCTCAACTAAATTTTTTTCTAAATTAACGCAGTATTTTATTTATTTATTATTATTATTATTATTTTTTTCTCAACATTTAGATGCGTTAATATTTTAACACTTACAACTTTATCTTCTTAATTTACTTTAATTAAATAAACACATATATTATATTATTTCAATGTCTCATAAAATATTTATACGAATTAAATGTCAATGCATTCGACTGTAAACAAAATATATTCAAACATGATTTGGATTTTATTTTATAAGTTTTACGACCATTTTTAACCATAGCAGCATCCCAAACACGAATCGCGGTCACGAGCTTCAATTCATCATTTTCACTCACCGTATACACTTGACAGCGCGTGCTTATATAAATACACACGTACACAGCCGCACAGGCAGGCATACAAACGCAGGGGTCCAGCGCTCAATTCGTCGACGACTCCGGGGCTCTCGGAATAGCTTAATAATTTCGCCATACTCGCGCACACGGCAATTATTTCGTTCCCACCTGTTGCGGAATAAAGTTCGCTTGGCAAATGGGAAAATGAGCACGAGAGAGAAAGGATTGCTCCAACTCTTTCTCTCTCAGTCTCTCTCTCTATTTCTCTCTCTTACTCTTCCGAGTACGGGATAAACAATACGTTGAACGTCTTGCTAATCGTGAGATGCATTACGCGCGTGCACGGCTCGATCCACGAAAAATTTAAATTACTTTCGTCTTGCGAATCGCCGCGGTAAGTTATAATCGGCGAGTATTAAAACCCGATAATTTCATAATAAAGAGAGAGAGAGAGAGAGAGAGAGATAATAGAGGGATTTTAACGATTAATCCAAAACTAGCAGCCAGAAATTTGTTAAAGATCGTAGTTGTAAAGCTGATGAATCTTGTGCGAGCTTCTGATATATAAGCAGAGATTTAATTTGATTATGGATTGTTAAATTAAATGATCATGAAATTATAACTTTAAACGCAATTATCAAAATTATAAATACGTATATTTCATGCAAAAAAAAATTTATATTTAATTCTGTCATATTTTTCTCAATTTTTTTTCAAGATTTTTCCCAAAGCTTTTATAAAGTAGGTTGGTTAAAATTCTTCGATATAATAAACAAAGGTTAAATTACGCTTAAAGAAAAGTATGTTAAAATGAAATAAACTTATGTTTTGAGTTTTTTATTATACTATTTTGAGATAATTTAAAATTTAAACGAGTACCTTTGATAAATTATATCAGTACGAGAATTTTTTTCACTGCTAATTTTTCAACTCGATTATAATTATCGCAAGTCGTACAGGTCGACTGCTAATAATATTATATACAAAGTTATTAAAAAAATATTCCTTTGTTGTGCTTTGACCTCTGAATAAAAAATTTAAAAAACAAATAAAAAATATAGGAATTAATTCGATATATACGCGAATCAATGAATCTGGAATTAATAATAGGTACTTTTAATAAAAACGGTTTATTTATTTAAATAGCATAACGAAACGATAAAGACACCGACAAAGCTCTCTCTCTCTCTCTCTATCTCTCTTTCTCTCTCTCTCCCTCTCTATCTGAAAGAAAATTGCATAACGATGCGTATGATGCACAAACGCGTAAGAAGTGCCTTTATAGAAAAACGTTCTAGATAAAAATATACGTACATACAACGGACCGCTCTTTTATATAAAATTACAAAATAATAATAAAAGGTAAATCGCGGCAGACATATATATATATATATATATATATATATATATATATATATATATATATATATATATCTATATACAGGGAGTGAGGATACGTGCGTGTTAACTCGAACGCTCTTAACGCGCGAGATTTTCCAAAGAGAGGAAAATTGATTTTTCGAACATCGCTGCGGAACGGATCTCTCTCTCTCTCTCTCTCTCTCTCTCCCTCTTTCTCTCCTTTGAACACGAATGGTACGTCGCCAGTGACGCGCCAACGGACTGTAATTCTTAACGGTCTAACGAAGTATCGAGCACAGAAAGAGAGAGTGAGAAAATGATGGGTGGAATAACAGAGAGTAGCCAGAGAGAGAGAGAGCGACGACTATGCGACGAAGCTCCGCCTCGGCTCACTGGTCACCTCTCGCGGTTAATCAGGTATATCACCCTTCCTCTCGCTACTTCTCTTTCACTCTGTACCTCAATATATGTCCCTTGTATCGCATGTACGTATAGCCAAGAGCAAGGGAGAGCAAGCGAGCGCGTCCATGAAACGCGATGACACACCGCGCGGGCGCGCGCGAACGAAGAGACGAAAGCTTTTTGCGAGGCAACGAGCCATGACGCATTCTCTCTCTCTCTCTCTCTCTTTTGCTCACACGTATATGTGTGCTCCTTTCGCAGCGACGCGCGTTATCGGTAAGCAGGGAGGAATGTGTGTTGTACGGACGATGTGTTTTGCCAGGCGTGAGCCTTAACGAGAGAGAGGGAGGGGGGAGAGAGGGAGAGAGAGAGAGAGAGAAGGGAAGCGTTATAGACTCAAAGGGCTCGGGTAGCGACAAAGCGAAAACGCGGGCGTTTAGTTAGTCGCGACTGATTTATTATGGCAAAGTCATTGGCTGAATTAGCTCTGATGGAAAATTCTTTTATGCCGTTTCTTTTTGCCGAGGCAAGGCGTGGATGAAACGTATATAGTGATTAGCTCGCGTGTGGTTTTATCGCGATGACTCGGATAAACGATGGTTATTATGTAGGATATTCTTTTTTAATTTTCTTCTTTTTTTTTTCGCGAGCGCAAATTAATTCGCGAAAAATTTTTCCTCGACGTGAAAAATATAATGTCGCAAACGTGAAATTTTACTTTTTTTTTCTATATACAAATACTTCTTCACAAAGAATTATCTATTCTATCCATGTGATTTTCTATAATTTTTCTTGATTTTTGTTAATTTTGTTTTCCAAGAATAACTTTTTCTCCTCAATATTTATAATATGTTAAAAAAATCGAAAAATTAGAAATGTTTATATAATGAATTATTTTTCACTTTTGTGAAGTCTCATCAGACATTCAAACTTAAATTAATAATTTTTTAATATATTTTATTTGTAAATGAAGAAGTTTATCTAATTTCGTCATCAACTTAGTAAATAAAAAATAAATTAAGCTCTATCTCGTCGCTTTCGAATCAAGTGTACAATGTCTTCGTTGATCAATATCGAATAGCTTTTTTGTAGCTTATATATGTACGCGTTTATGTGTAGTAAACGTCATGTATGTTTCCCTTCCTTCGAAGTCGCTCGAAGATTTCGAGACAAGAAAATTTCTTTCGCAGTGTCTAATCCGAAATCGGAAGGAGAAATCCGAGGGTAAAAATTCTTCTGTTCTATTTTATCTTTTTCTTTTTATCATTCTCCTTTTATCACTTTCTTTTGCTTTTTCCCTTACCGATCGATCGTGGTCGCAAGTGTAATTGAGTTCGATATTGATAAGGAGTATTAATGATAAGCGGTATCTCGATATCGCTCGTATAAAAATCATAAATGGCGCTTTGTCGCGAATTGAGCTTTCCGAAGCGATATGATGTCCATCGACGGAAAATAAATAAATGCCTTTTCATAAGTTATACATATGGCGAGTCCTGTGACATGTTATCAATAAGCTCAGATAATGACCTTTGCCTAACGCTGTCGTAGATTTATTTACTTTATGAAAAAATAATCAATAACGTAGACGCGCTTGAAATTATAGAATGACATCCATTTTACACTATCTTTTTGTCTTGTCAGATCGGGACAAAACCTTATATTATAGCGATTACCATAGTACATAATATAAACAATGGGGTTCGTGGTCATTGGTAAAGACGGAAATCGAACCTTGATTTTTCCGATCAAGAGTCCAGTACTCTATGAATCAAGCCTCCGAATGTACCACCGGGTAATAATCAATAATTAATTAAAAAAAAAAAAAGTAAATAAATTATGGATGACAATATACGAATATAAAAATATAAAATTAATTATATACAAATTAATTTAATTCTATATGTTGTAAATAAAGGTTGAATTTTAATGCTTTAATAGTTTTTAGTCGTCAATAATTTAAAACAAAATGTAAATATTTGTTTTCTTTGGGGAAAAAAAAAACTTTCCAAGTTTTCATCTCATTTTATTTTTTATATAATAATATCCAAACAAAATATATCTACGTTTATAAAACTTACTAGTTTATAAAAATTTCAAAGATTTTTTGCTGCACATCCTGAGAAAACAAGGTAAAATAAAAATATGCGTTGATAGGTATCAACATTGATCTACAAATTTTATTTCACGATTTAAAGATCATATAGAATAAAAAAAACGTTTAATCGATTTTAAAATTATAAAAAATATATTTTCCTAGGATTTATAGTTTTAAAATTTTGTATTCTTATTTTTAAATTTACATCGGATGCTTGTTTTTGATTTCATATATTAAAATCTGCAGTATTTGAAAAATAATGAAAATTAATTTCAAACTCAATTATGAAATAATTTTTATTTAAAATATAATTTATACAAAAATATTACCATTGATTACAATATAACAAACGCAATAAAAAGTAATAAATGGAAAAACCTAAAATATATATATTATTTGTAATCCAGAATTCTCATTTTGATGTTAGATTATATAAAGCATATCAAAATCTCTTTTTCTTTCCAAATTAAAAAGCGAAAAAAAAAAACGAATCCAACTCTACTTAAATAGTAATCATTCATTTTTCTGTGAATACAACGTTTTTTTTTTTTTTTTTTTACAACATTTTTTCTATTCACTTTATTTCAATTTTCAAAAATCCATTAGAAATTACAATTAAATAAAACTTAACTTATTTCTTCATAATTACTGTCACCTCTTATACTTAAATATATATATATATATATATATATATATATATATATATTCTTTCATCTCATAACTTCCTTTCACAGGATAAAGAACTAGCACGCGCTGCAAGCGGGATAGTATAGAATGTCAGCGTCCGTGTACACGCACGTTTGTTCCGAGCGCTTTTATCTTGTACACACTCGTATATGTACAGAGGGGAAGAGAGAAAGACATAGCTTAAGCCAAGCTGCTTCATTTGGCAAATGCAGTTAGCCGTAGGCGAAGTAGTCCGCGCGTGTGATGCGCTCAGACACGAGCTGTCTACACATGTATACACACTTGTATATGTGTAATGTGAAAAGGTTTTAAAAAATAGTGGAAAGAGAAAGCGAGAAAGTGAAAAAAAAAAAAAAAAAAAAAAAAAAGAATGAGAGAAACGAACGAAAGAGGAACGCGCGTGCGGAGACAAAAAGAGAGAGCAACAAAAAACAAAAATAAAAAAAAAAAAAAAAACAAAGAAAAATAGAAGAAAAGAACGTTGACGCGCGCCCGAAGCAAGGAAATTACGACGAAACTGCCGGGCTGTATAATATGCACGACGAGCTTAACGATGAGAATGAAATTTATACATAACGTGTGTGTATACATACTGTAAGCTTGCGTCTATATCAACATTGATGGAAGGGCTTTTTTTGTACACATATCGACGCGCTAAGTTTTCTTGTCGCGCTGCATTACATTCAATTCGCGTGACCCGGATCGCGACATCGGAGTTGTCGCCGTTGTTTGATACCTCTATATACACTCTGACAAAAAAGTATCCGGAAATTCTCATTTGAATTGCCCACGTTGAGTATTTTTAAGTATTTGCAGTTTCTGTATGTTGGTAGGACTGTCCGTAATTACTATGCCAAACATGAGTATGGTCTGTCAACTAGTTTGTTTACAACAGCTGTTGAAACCAGTCGACCTCAGTGGTAGTCTGCGAATGTTACAATGGAAAAACGATAACGCACCATCTCATCGAGCCACGATTATTAACGATTTTAAGACCAAACACTCGATAAATACCATCGACCAGCCACCTTATTCGCCTGATCTTGCTCCATGTGACTTTTTTCTTTTCTCCAGACTGAAATTACCGCTCCGGGGAACCAGATTTGACTCCATAGACGCCATAAAAGAAAATTCGCAGAAGGAGCTGAAGGCCATCCCTGAAAGCGCCTATAAAAAATGTTTCCATGATTGGAAAAAAACGTTGGCACATGTGTATCGCTTCAAATGGAGCATATTTTGAAGGAGATTCAATGAATATTGAAGAAGTTTAATATTTTTGCGTTTTATTTCAAATTTCCGGATACTTTCTTGTCAGAGTGTATGCCCGTGTCTAAATATACACACATACACACTTGTTCGTGCGTTTCGATTAGCCATTTTGTTATTTGGCGCATCCTTTGAAGAGAACTAAAGTATACAGAGTGATTGGAAATTCGACATATTTCTTTAATGAGATTATACATGTTAGATGCGTATGAAAATTATTTAAATTTAATCGGAGGCGTCATCGAGATATTGTTGATTTGATATTAAGTTGCGTTAGAAAAAACTTAAACATGGTTTGGCAAGAACTTTTTTAATTTTCTGAAGAAAAAGTTGAAGGATGAAAGTACGGTGAAAATTCGTTTGAGTACAAGACTGCAAGAAATGACTGTAGATGATAGATTGCAGACTGACTTTCCTTGCATTTATCGTCCATCTCATTACCTCGAGAAAAGGGTAGTAAAGATAAAGAATAGTTTACGATTTGTTTCAGCGAACTAAGCTCATATGTGCCTAAAATTTGAAGAAAAAAACGCCATAAACTGCAAGTTCTAACACGTCCTTTGCCTACTAATTTTTTTAGTTTCAGAAACACTTTGTCAAGAATACATTATATAGCTTTATCAATTTTATATTTAATCAATAATATTCTACAAGATATTAATTATAGATTTTAAACTTGAACAAAAATGTAAAATAAAAGGGTGAAGATATTGAAAATTTTCAAAACATAAATAAAAATATTTATTTCAAAGGTATTAAAAGTTTATGCGGTAGAAGTTTACGTATATAAAATTGACACGATTCAATAATTTTATAAAATTAATCTTACCACAATATCATCGATAATTTATGTTTTGATAATATATTATTTTATCGTTTATACAAAAATTCTAATAACGTTATAATATTTTCTTTTTATAAAAGCATTTCATAATATCGCATCGAAGAGGAAAGAAGAAAAAAAAAAGCACGGCACGTACGCGTGACTGACGCGTAAAAGAAAAAGGCTACTCAAAGCCAATCATACAGGCGGTTAAGACACAGGACCGAGAAAACCGAGAGCAGTGTCCGTAAAATAATCACACACAAGCCTCCCGCTGCCTTTCGTATACATATATACCGTCGATGCTTCGCATGAGTTATTACTCGCTCGATGGAAGCCAAGGCGGTAGAAAGAGAGAGTAAGAGAAAAGACGAAGGGGTTGTGTGTTCGAACAAGAGAGCTAATGCTTTCTCTCTCTCTCTCTCTCTCTCTCTCTCTCTATCGCTCTCTCTCTCTCTCTTTATTCTCTCCCTGTGTATTCTTCATACACATCATATGTATATACACACACCGTACCACCCTTTCTATTTTCTCCTTCTGTAACCCGTTCATCTTCAGAGAGAATTTCGCGCATAAATTAACACTTTCACAGTAAGAGGGAGAGAGAAAGAGAAAGAGCAAATCCCTCGCTCGGGTTGCTAAATTGCCAAGCGAATTACTTGCGTCGTTGGCGCGCGAAAGCTTGTGCGATTCTCGCTAAGGTTACGTTGTACTAACGGCATGGTTCGCGGCTTCTCCGAATGTGTGTTTGTGTGTGTGTGTGTGTGTCGCTCGCGCTTATATACGCTGATTGCGCCATAATCGCTCGTTCGCGGATGAAGAGCTTCTTCCGAAGCTTTAACGCTTCGCTACTTAATAAGCTCGCTACTTGCTGTTATACGAGAGACACACGCTGCAACTGGAAGCATCGTGTGAATATACTCTATATGCATATATATATATATATATATATATATATATATATATATATATATATATATATATATATATATATATATGCATGTGTGTATATTTAAGTGAGAAGCTTTGGTGTGCAAAAAAAGGCTTGACCGTATACGCACTAACGGCCACTGAAGCCGGTGGGGATATATAACACAAGCCTCGTATGTATTTATGGAAAAAGTGAGCTCGCTCGATCGTAATGTAATTGTAAATATATAAAGTATATGAGGAAAATGGGAAGGTAGCTTCTTCAAAGCTTTTTTTTCCTTGTGGAAAAATCTTTCGATAGCGTGTACATATAGTATATACACATACATTCGCTTTCCACGGCAAGCCTTTTGTCGACGTATTTAACGAGGCCTCCGCTCTCGATATGGCTATCGCTATTTCTGTTTGCGTGTTTTAATATACGCAAAAAAATGTAACAAAGAAAGTACCTTGTGCTTCGTTGACAAAGTCTTTTTTTTTTTTTTTTTTTTATAAAAGAAAAAAAAGTTATAAGAAAATAAAAATAATAAATTATGAATATTAATTAGGTAGAAAAACGTTAAAATTAGTGAATTTGAAAAAAAAATGAAAGAATTTTTAAAGTACATGTTCATATTAATAATCGAGAATTAAAAAAAAATTAAAAAAAAAAAAAAAAAAAAAAAATGCTAAAATAAATTATTTTTAAATTAAAAGATTCAATTATTATATACGATTATTGTCAAAATTAAAAGAAAATAATTAAAATTTTATTTAGTTTCACACGCTTTGATACAGTTTATTTACATAAAATGAGTTGTAAATGTGTTTTCAAACAATGACCTCTGACAATGACAATAGCTTTAATTTGTAATAAAGAAAAATAGTAAAAGAAAATGTAAATGAAACGCGGATTTATTGCGTGAAATAAATCGACCAATCCAAGCCCGTTTCGCTATTTCTATTTTTTTATTTCTCGAAAATTTTAGAGGAAGATAAATACAAAGTGCCGCACATTTATAATCGATCTACGTAAAGCAATACAGTTAGTTTTATTTTACATGTCTTAACGGAAAGACTGTTCGAATCGTTTGCGAGAAATAAAATTATTTTTCCCATTTTTTTTTAACTAACAATTTATGTGCACAGTTTCTTTAAGTGAACTATATTTTATCTTTTACAATAGTGATGTGCAGAAGTTGTGATGCGTCGAATTAAACTACAAGCAGATTACTTTTATGATGGTAATGGGCGGATTCTTCGATCCATCCGTAGTTTGTCTTCAATTAAGGGTATGTTACTGAATTATTGTTAATATATTTTTGTTTTATTTATTTAAACTATTTGATTTTTAAAATTATTAAGTTCATTGTTAAGCAGTAAAACAACATAAATTTTTTATTTTTTAAATTTAAGACTTTGAATATATTTATCTAAAGTTAAATAGAACTAAATTAATAGAACAATCTCCCAAATTTTCATTACCCTATTAAGAAAATTAGATTATGTATATCATTTTTAGACTTTTTTTTGTATAACAATATACAATATATTTTATATAATACGTAATATATTTTATACAATATATAATATATTTTATATAATAGATAATATATATATTTTGTATAATATATATTTTTATATCCATAATATACGAACTTTTGTTTCTTTAATTTATTTGTAATTACGAAACAAATTAATTTATGTAGAAAAAATTACTTTAATAAATAAAGTATCGTGAAAAATTGCATAATATAATTGTTATTAATTTTTGGTTTAAAAAACAGTAAAAATTGATAAAATCTATATAAACGAAACGCGAAATAATTACGTGATATAAGTGACCAATCACAACACAGTTTCGCGTATTTATAATCGATGTACACAAAGAAATACAGTTAGTCTACTTTTACATTTGTTGACGTATAGGTTTAAAGAGTCATTGAAAGGCAATAAAGTTAGTTTTGTTTTATATTTCTTGATGCGTAGACCGTACAAATCGTTTGCAGGAAATAAAATTTTTTTTATGTTAATAGTGTGTATAAACGCGAATATAGTACAGTTTCTTAAAATGTGCCTTTTTATTTTCTTCATTAGCGATGTGCATATTTTTCGATCTATCCGTCATCCGATCGTCAATCAAGGTACGCCAATAAATTATTAGAATATTTCTCTTCTTTCTTTATTTAAGCCACTTAATTTATAAAGAAAATTGTAGAGTAGTAGTGAAACATAAATAAAAATTGTAAATTTAAAAATTTTTCAAAATATTCATAAAAAATGAAGAACAGTGATTTTTATCACCCCGTTAAATTTTGAAAAAGTAATTTAAATTTTGTAAAATCTTCTTCATACTCGTTAATATGTTTTGTTTACATAAAACGAGTTGAAATGAGTGTTTTCAAACAATGACCTCTAGTAGTTTGTGTTTGTGACAAAGAAAATAGTAAATGATATATAAAGGAAACGCAGAATTATTGTGTGAAATAAATCGAGCAATCAGAGCCCGTTTTGCTATTTCTATTTTCTTATTTCTCGAAAATTGTAGAGGGAGATAAACAAAATGTGTATTTATAATAAATGTACACAAAGGAATACAGCTAGTCTATTTATTATTTAATACAGCTAGTCTACTTTTACGTTTGTTTACGTCTAGGTATAAAGAGTCATCGAAGGGCAATATAGTTAGTTTTGCTTTAAATTTCTTAGCGTGCAGATCACGCGACTTGTTAATAGAAAAGAAAATAAAATAATTTTTATCTTCATATATTATAAGTATATTAGAAATGTATAAAGTACGGTTTCTTATGGTGAAATGTATTTTTATATTCTACATTAGTGACGGTTGGTCGGCAAATGGGCAGATCGTGTGAATAATTATAAATTTATCTTCCTACAAGGGTATGTAGTTCAATTCTTATTTATTTTTATTTATTTGTCGATAGTACTTAATTTACTAAGTAAATTGTAATGAAGTAAAGAAACATGCATTTAAATTTATGAATTCAACAATTTTTTGAAATTTTAATTTATTAATAATAATGATAAAATAGGGATTTATAATACATAGTTTGCTTTCTTCTAAATAATTATCTTTTTGTTAAGAAAAAGTGATAATATGATTTACATTTGATTCTTCTCATTACAGTCCTATTGTTTACATACAATAGAACTATTTCTTAAGTTTTAACGGTGGTGAAGGATTCTTTAAATCATTTATTACCTATACAATAACAAATGATAGTATATTTCATATTAAGACTTTCTTTTACTAGAAATATTGTTTACATGTGTTAAAAGTAATTTCTTAGATTTAAAATTGTATCAATATTTTTAGCTTCCAAAACATTTCTTACTAATACAAAGACAATGGATAATGACATCCAATTTTTACTGTTTTTGTAGAAATATAGTATACGTATTCGCTGCTTTTGTCTTTAAAATGTTCTTCAATTGCATAAAGACAATAGAAAATGTTGATATTTATATTGTTCTTCTAAACGCACAGTGTGCATACATTAGAATTATTCCCTCAAACCTATTATAAAATATACAACATCTACATGTTTTTTAGAAGATAATAAATAATAAAGAAAATTTCTCTAATGTTAATAATTATTTACTTTATTTATTAACTTTAGGCGACGTAGAAGAAAGAATAAAAAACTCTGGAAACGGAATCACTTATCTCTCTCTTTCTATTATTGCTTTAAAGTTGATCAGCAAAAATTGCTGATAAACAATTTAAAATCTCTTTTTATTGCATATTTCATTAACATAGAACCCTAAATGTTCGAAAAATACCTTAATTTTTCAAAAAATTTGAGTTTTCTCTCGTCTAAATATTTCGATGCATCGTTAAAATTGTAGGCATCAAAAAATTCTTCTAATTTATGTGATAGTGTAATATACATTCTATTGGGTCATTGCATAAGTCATGATACGATCGTACTATCACTGAAGATGTTCTGACAAGTTTGCCTTTCGTCTTTTGTTTTCTTTGTTGCTGTATTTCATTGCGTAGAACACACTCCTAACTAGTGTGATTTGTGCGACTAAATAAATAAGTTTGTATTATTAACGTTTTGTCATTTATTTTTTTATAATGTATCACTATTAATGCAATGACCCAATAGTTTTCTGTTTTTAGACGTATTGTTTTCATATGCTAAAATTATTTCCCTAGATTTTCAATAGCAGTACTTATTAGTTTCCACAGAGCTTATAACACTTTCATCGTGACATGTGAAAATGTAATTCACATTAAAATTAATTTTTTATTCATTTTTTATTCACCCATAATACTTCGTATTTAAAAATTTCTCTTAGTTCTATTTAATCTCGTATCAGACATTATTTGAATCTGCAAAATTATCATTTCATTTAAACATTTGGCTTCATTAGGAGAATATTCTAAATATAATTTATTCTTTAGATATTTCCTTTTATACCATTGAACATTATTAAGAGTAAGTTACAAAATATATTTTAATTCAAAACTATCCTTTACAACATAAAACTATTTTTTGAAACGATTCTATCAAGTCAATAAGTAGAGCGTCTCTGATAGTTTGAGTGCAATTGATGAAAAATGTCACTCACAAAATTAATTTATAATCTTTCTTTTTTCGAGTATATTAACCCCTCGTACCAGGACTACAAATCAACAACCTGGAAGCAATACAATTCCGGTAAATAAGGTCGGATTTCTAATTTTTTCCTTTATTTGGTCTCGCGTTCAAGCAATCAAGGTAAGCAATTTTTTGTCCGCACTCTAATCAAAAACTTAACGAAATGTATTCACAAGGCATTATATTCTGAAATGTTTCAAAGCATGCGCACATATTTGCATGTACAGTATGCTCTCTGAGTAATTCGCACCTTTCCCAGGCTGAGGTACCCCCACTACTCGACTGCGAGCTTCGACGGCAAGGGTTTGTTTTGATATGTTTTGACATGTTTTGACAGGAGGAATTTCGTTTCGCGCTCTCCGAGTGATTTACTAGCGTGTTTCTGCTTTTAAACATATACGAAAGCACAATGATCATGCAATGAGATATTTTTTAATAATGTTGATTATTAATAATTATCAATAATCTAATAAGATCAATTATTAATTTTATAAACTATATTATATGAATTTATGATGAATTATTATAACTTTTTTTAATTTTTTTATCAGAAAATCGCATTTTTAATTTCATTTAAATATACATATATTTAATTTAACGTCTAAATCATAAAAAAATTATTACGTGAATAATGAGTTAGATGATAAATACATATAATATAGTTTATAAAATTAATAATTAAACTTATTAGATCATGATGTTAATTATTAATTAATATCAATAATTACCATTATTAAAAAATTTCACATTTCATGATCATTGTACTTTCGTACATGTTTGAAAGCAGAAGCACGCGGGTGAATTACTCAGAGAGCGCGAAACAAAATTCCTCCTGTCAAAACGTATCAAAAAATCCTTACCATCGAAGCTCGCAGTCGAGTAGTGGGGGTACCTCAGCCTGGGAAAGGTGCGAATTACTCAAAGAGTGGACTGTATTTCTTTACACTTAATGAATTTTTTTTTATAAAAGAACAAAAACTTTCAAGATACTAACGGTACTATAAAAATTAAAAATTCAATAAAATATATTTTTTTTTTATTGAAAATGTCTTAATTATTTAAAAAAATATTGTGCGTATTTTGATAAATTTAAAATTTAATATAAGTTTTAAAAAATGAAGAAACGTGACTAAAAAATTTGTATGAAATTCAATCATTTCAGTACAGTTAACCATCTGAAATAAACTTCAAGGAAGGAAAGCTGCATCATATGTTCTTGTTTCCGTATATTTACAAAGAATACAATTTCGAAAAAGTGTGTTTAAAAACTGGAAGTAGGAGGGTTCTTAAATGTTTTTAAAAGTGTGATGTTACTAAATCTTCGACGTTTTATTGCTAGTTTTTTTTTTAAAGAAAGAAGAACGTATATTTAATTTTGTTTACACAAACTAATTGTCTACGTCGATTTCATTTATCTATTTTGTATTTTTACTTAAATAAAAGTTGTTTTGGTGGCGTTTCCTTATTCTCCCAGACCTAACCAATAAGAAATTTGATAGAAAGATGTCGGCTTACATTCAAATTAACTACATCTAACTGCAGACATAAAAAAAAAATTATGATTTTTAATTTAATTTAATTTAATTTCAATTAATTTAATTTAATTTAATTTAATTGTATAACCTGGACATCTTTCTTACTTAAAATATTGGGTCGTCAAGAAAGTGATTTTAAACAATTACAATGGTAAAAACAAAAAAATCTGTGAAAACCAGAAATTCTTTCTTGTTAAACCATTACCGATGTAAATGAAAACGCATAATTTTTTTATAAGTAGAAAATTTGACTAAAATTAATTCGGATAAAATATTCTTCTCTTCTATCGAGAAAATGTTTAAAAAAAAAAAAAAAACAAAATAAATAAATATGAATATGCATTAAATTTATAAAGTTGTAAGAAAAATATACGTAAATATTTAGTACTGATTGTTTCTTTAGTTTAAAAACAAAGTTTAGTATCACGTTCATACGTGCTTATGGATAAGATTTATTTTTAAATAATTTCATTACGATTTTGTTAGTTTAGAGGGAAAAAAAAATGTGAACTTCTAAAACAATAAAATTTTTATAGATAAACCTGAGCATGTATTTACATAAATTTGGAGATATACAGCTAACTACATATTTAGTAGTGTAGCTATATCGTACGTAAATACATGTAACATATGAGTAGTATATTTGCATAGTTGTATATGTGTTGCTTATAGTTACAGTTAAAATTTGAATTTCCGATACAAAGAAATTTTTTTTTTTTTTTTATTTTATTCATAACTTCTAAAAAGTGTAAATTATTTTAAATACAATTTGTTTTAATTAATACGATAATGCTCGGTGTAAATTATCGCAGTTTTAGTATTGTATTCTATGTTACGAGATTGATAACTTACTTCTATGTATGTTTTAGACATATCAACTGATAAATTTAATGCATATGTACATTAAAACAGTTACGAACAGTTACTTAATCTAATACGTAAAATGTACATACATAGTCAATAAAAAAAAAAAAAAAAAAAAAAAAAAAAAAAAAAAAAAAAAAAAAAAAAAAAAAAAAAAAAAAAAAAAAACAATGCATACATACACGCTGGAGAGATAGACTGTATGAGTAGAGATACTAATATTATTATGAATTTACGTATGTGTAAGAATATAAAAAAAGGTAAGATAAGCGTGTGAAAATAAAAGGTAAGTTGAAAATTTTGTTTCACTCTTACAGTCGTATAGCTTCTTGTATAAATTTCTCGAATGTTCCCTTTAGTTATATTTTAGTTATATTTTAAAACTTTTTTTTTCAACTTTAGGAAATTCTCTATTTTCAAAAATTGAAAAAGAAAAAGAAAAGAAAATAGAAAAAATTTAAAATTAGTTATTACTAACGCGATTGATACAAATTTTAAATTGAAATATTTGTCTTACGTAAATTGTAATCTTTTTGGAAGATATATTTTTAATTTTTGGTAGATATTTCATGGCCATTTTAATTTTCCCTTTTAAGTTTATTATTTTTTTGCAACTCTAAATTGCTCTGCAGCTTCATTGTGCCTTTATAAATCTATTTATTATATTGTTGAATCTCATAATGCCAGAGAAGCTAATATAAAATTAGCAGTCGATAAAAGAGTTGTTTTGTACAATTTTTTTTTCTTTTTCTTTAACCTTATATAATTAATTAAATTTATAAATAGAATCGGAATGGCAAATTAAATTCATACGGTTACTAAATTTGAATGATTTAAAGCTGGACAATTAAGAGTATCGGATGAAATTAGTATTACAATACTGATAATAAGAATAGTATCATATTAATAAATTAAATGTAAATATCGTATTCAATATTAGAAGATAACATGAAAAATAATGCTGTTTTAATATTTTTTATTGAAATAATGATTTTGCAAATAGCTGTAAAAAATTTTAAGTATTATAAGTGTTGATTTTTTTATAGTAATTTCTTGTTTTAATTTATCTAAACTTTATATGAATTATGTTTATTTCGAAAAATATTGATTAAAGCATGACAAGTAATTTTCTTGAAAGTATTGTTAAAATCTTTGATACATTGATCTACAAGTTACTTTTATCTAGATGTTTTGAATTGTAGAATTTCATTTTATCACGTATTCTTTTTAATCCGAGTAACTATGATTTTGAATTATTAACAGGATACATGTTTTTATTATTAGTATATAATCTGCATCTCTTTTCTTGTCGAATAATGAATGCAATTTCAATGAAAAAAGTTTGTTAAAAATAAGTTATCTTTATAACATTTTTTTTTTTTTTTTTCATGTATCCATTTCATATTTGCATTTAAATAGTTTTATTATTGGTGTCTTCTTATTCTTCTAATCTCAATCAAAGAAGAATTCAATTAAAATATATGACATTAATAACTTTTTTCTTAAAATTTTTTTTAATCGTCTATTTTGTATATTCATTTGAATGTGTTTGTTATTAGTTTCTTTATTTTTCTAATTCTGATCGAAAATAATATAGTTGATAAACTGTCGCACATATGTTTATACATATAGTATGTAGTGTCGCACGTACTTTTTTTTCGCGAAGTTTTTGTTTTCCTATGTAAACATTTTTTTTTTTTTTTTATATGAACAAAAGTTTTTGGTGGTGGTGTGTCTTTATTTTCCTAATCCCGATTATAGAAGTCAATAATTAAAAGATATCGTCTTGTTAATATTAGATACGATTCGAATAAAATGTTGAAAGATACTTTTTTTGGTAATTACGTATCCATTTTTTGCTTTCTGATTAAGTAGGTTTTTTTTTTAATTAACATTCAATAACTCAATTCGTAACAGAATACATCAATAAAATTAATCTACTATACTACTTTCAAACATAAAAATATTTGTTGACATGGTTTTATATGTCATTAATGAGTATTGAAAAAAAAATTCCGCTTTTTTCTCATTCTTTTTTTTTCCGTTTTGTAGTTATAATTTTTTTTATCTTATAATTGAATAACTGTGTTCCGTCACAATGCAAGTAAGTAATAGTATCATTATCAAATAAATCTATCCATCTGATTCTAAGCGATTAACCGCTAAATTCTACCAGTTACAAACTTTGTGTACATATGCAACGAGCGAGAGTTGAGTGTAGCAGGAATCCAATAGTTGAAATCTATAGCCATTTAAGTAGTTTGCAATGTCCAATTTACAAAGGAATATTACCTTTATTGCTTTCCAATAGTTTGTTTACAGAAATTTGCAAAGATTTTTTGCAATACTTTCTATCTGTAATAATAGTAATTATTTGCTTATCAGTTCTGGGTGAGGTAGAAAAAAGTTTAGAACAAACTTCTGAACCACTTTTATCTCTATTTCGATATTATTACTGTAAAGTTGATAAACGTTTATAAAGCAATTCAAAATTTATTTAATATTTAATTAATGCTACGAAAATCGTTTAGCATTCGAAAAAATTGAATTTTTTTTTCCTTTTCCGATTACTCTTTAAAAGTGTTAAAGTTAATCGATTCATTCTTTCTTCGTCATCTTAGTAAGGATAGATAATAATGCTATTTATGTTCGAACATTCTTTCAAGATTTATTGTTTTTATACATTAGAGTTATTTGCATAATTTAATTCATTACTTAAATCTTCAAAATTGTCACTTTTATTAGAACAGGTGTTTATGTAAATGACATTTTGTTATCCTTGGGTTACATGTGCACACTAGAATAATTTCCTAATTTGCCATTTTTTTAAATTCAGCATATGATATATCGTATTTATAAGGATCGTATTTCATGTTCAGATCTTCTTTTTCTAGAATTATTATTTCCGTGCACTGAAAATATTGCATTAAATTTAAAAGAGAATCGTTCATTCAGTCTTTACTCCGGAATCACTTTTTTTCTCTCTCTTTCTATTGTTGCTTAAAAGTTGATCAGCAAAAATTGTTGAAAATAATTTAAAATCTTCTTTTACTGCATATTTTGTTAACATGAAAATCTTTATATATTCAAAGTATTGAATTTTCCCTCGTCCAAATGTTTCGATGCATCGTTAAAAAATGCATTAAGAAATTCTTTTATTTATCTTCTTGATAAGCACATGTGAAAGAGTGAGATTCATATTCTAGTTCCCTTTTTTTAGGCGTATTGGTTTCATACATTAAAATTATTTTCCCAGACTTTGAATTCTATTACTTGAACCTTGTTAAAAATCGTTATCACGTATCTTTTATTAAACTTTGATAGTTGTACATAAATACAATATTTAGTATGTACTATGAATCAACTTCATTTCAACTTGAATAAGAAATTTTCTCTTGTGAACTAAAGACAATGGGCTAAAGAGTTGCTTTCAATTTTTTTTTTTTTAAATGCACTATTATGGCAAGTGTTACAAACCGGCATCGTTTCTCAATGCAAGTGACGTTAAATATCGGCACACACGCGTTTAACGTTGTATACGTTCACAAAGTTGTGAGTTTAATAGACAAATAGTGGATAGCTTGACATTGTATAAGAGCTTACGTTATTCTAGGGAGTAGGGGTGGGGGTAATTTTATTAAGAGGGACGTAGCCCAGCCTAAGTCAAGTCTAATATCGTTGCCGATAATACGGCAGATCGGTTGTTTCCTTCGAGGCGAGCTCGGGCACGTCACTCGATTATTCAATACAATTTACTTGGCCCTCCCCTTGAGGCAAACTTGGTTATGGAAGTTACGCGGAGTCATGGCTGATGCATTTTTCAATGCCAAAACTTTGTTTCTCCATATATCGTCTCCGGTTAAACTTTGGCTTCGTCCGCTACGATTCTTGCACGAACCCCTTGATGTCTGATAGTTTGACACGATGGTTACTGCGGTGGATTAGAGACGGATATTGAGTTTTGCAGTTCCTTAAATTTCTTCTCTCTTTTGTTTTCGACGTTTCGTATTTTAATAAGCTTTGCTCAAAATTTGATTGTTACTGGATTGAATTTTAAACGGTACGATCATTTGATAATGAAAATTATAAACACTTTCATAGTTTGGAAGAAAAAAAAAAATGAAAATTTTTAGAGTCGGTATTTGAATCAATAAAAAATGTGATTTTCCTTATAAATTTTTTTTTTCTTCGCGTTGGAAATAAATGTCAATGCATAGAATTTTCATAATTTTTTTTTTTTTTTTTGAACCAGAATTGAAAGTATAAATTTTTGTGAATCGATTTAAAACGGGCTATTCGTTATAGTTTGTTTTGAATAAAAATATTTAAACGATACTTTTTTCTAAAAGGAAAGGTACCTCTACGTATAAGGAAAAAAAAGTCATTTATCTTATCCACTTTTTTTTACCGCGTTGTCCATGGGTGGCGATTTATGGACGAATAGATATGACAATTTCACACCGTCATAAATCGAAAAGTTGAGGTAAGATAAACAAAATTATTTTAAAATCCTTTGAAACGAAAAAAAAAATGGTTAAAAATGGATTATATCAGTTTCTTGCTTTGTGAAATTACAATGTAAACTTGAATTGAGATCAATAGAAATTAAAGTGAAAAGTATAACATTAAAGAAAATTATGTCCATCAAGTTAGCCCTGTTATTTTGTCTTTTTAAAAAAAATAAAATTGTTCTGCATTGTCATCAACTTGTGCTAAACTTGTGTTATAATGTGCCGTAAATAAAAAAATTAATTTTCATTTTAGAGGCAAAAAATCATCGTTTTCGAAAAAAAAAAAAAAAAAAATCGCATTGTTCCTTCTCCCGTGCAGTGAAATCTACGGTTATGCTTAAAACCCTGCCGTTATAAAAACAGGTATTTATTAACATATTATTTTCTTTTACGATTATCTAATAAATAATTCATTTATAATTAAGTAATACGGTAAAATAAGTAATCATTTATTATAATTTATAAGTATTTATTGTAGTAGAATTGGAAAAATAAAATTATAAGTAAAAGCAAAAGTAAAAGTAAGATCAATAAAAAATAAAACAGTTATTTATAAACAGTTTTAGTTTCGATTTACAATAAATTATAATAAACAACTACTTATTTTTGTTATTAAATAAAAAATTAGTTATTTATCAATAAACAAAGTAATTATTAATAAATATTAAAAACAATAATATCATTAAAATAATAGTTATTTTGAACTTTGAATTAATTTTTAAAAAAATGATATATGTACTTTTATTCATTTTTTAGTTTTGTTTTTTTTTATTTATTATAAAAATAGATTAAATTTAATATATTACATAATCTTTTTAGTTTCTTAATCATAAAAAATATAAATATTACATATGACAAAAAAAACTTGATAAATGTTTAAATGGTTTACAGGTTCATTTTTTCAAGATTTTTATGTGTTTTCACGCGGACTCTCAATTGAACCGATGGATAGATTTCATTGCAGCGAGACTTAAAATATTCAGAAGACTAGTAATTATGAGCCGAAGCTTGGAATGGTACTATATATTAACTATTTTGATTTTCATCATATTTCCATAATTTTTTATATTTAATGAATTTTTTGTCTTCCAGGTTCTCGAGTATTTAAATAATAGCAAGATAAAGCTTAGCCAGAGCTTCGGCCGATGGAGATACATCTTAATATTTAAGTCTTGCCTCTTCAAAATCTACTCATCGGTTCAATTAGGAGTCTGCGTAAAAAAAAGAAATGTTGAAGAGAGAACAACTTGGTACTTTATAAAGGAAAATCATTGTAAAAGGTATATAAAAATATTTATTATCATTTATATTTTTTATATCGATAAAAAGAATGTTATTTTAATTGATTTATTTTTTTTTTTTTAGGTGTTTAGTAATAAAAAAATTATAGAGTAATTACCCTCTTAAACAAAGAAGAAATATTAAGAAGAGCTTGGAAGCACCGAACCACGCTTTTAGTTATACTTGTGAAGTCAAATATATTACATATAATATATGTAACGTCAATATATTTTAATGCATTAAAAAAATGTTACACTGTATTGTTAAAATAAAGTTAAATTTATTTATTACTTAATTAAAATAATAATGTTATTTTATATTATTTATTACAATTTTTAATAAATTATAACAAAATAAAATGTAAAAAAATAATATCTTCCATTTTATTTTTCATTATTAATAGATTAATTGATCAAAAATACTAATTTTAGACGAAACTTTTAAAAGAAATTATCAGGAGAATATAATGTTAATGGAGGTGGCATGTCTCTTTATGCTAGTATATCTATATACATTAGACATTAAATTTATTGAAAAATACACATTTTAGATCGAATTTTGAAAGAACGTATTAGGAGAATATGATGTTAATAGAGGTAGCACGTCTCTTTATGCTAGTATATCTATATACATTAGACATTAAATTTATTGAAAAATACACATTTTAGATCGAATTTTGAAAGAACGTATTAGGAGAATATGATGTTAATAGAGGTAGCACGTCTCTTTATGCTAGTATATCTATATACATTAGACATTAAATTTATTGAAAAATTCACATTTTAGATCGAATTTTGAAAGAACGTATTAGGAGAATATGACGTCAAAGAAAGTGGCACGCTTCTTTACGTTAGTATACCTATATATATTTATTGAAATTTATTCTAGAATTCGTATTTTAGATCAGTTTTTAAAAGAAAATATGGGGAGAATATGATGTTAAGGGAGGTGGCAAGTCTCTTTATGCTAGAATATCTATATATACATTAAATTTATTAGATAATTTGCATTTTAGATCGGTTTTCAAGAAAAAGTATTAGGAGAAAATGATATTGAAAGAGGTAATTTGCATTGTTGTGTTAGTATATCTATATTTTTCTATCGTTTTGATTAATAATATTAATAAATATTTATTAAAATTTATTTAAACACGTACATATTATCAGAAATCTTTTTAAAATTTATTTAGACACATATTGATACATATTCACTGAAATTTTTTCAAAATTTTTTTACACATTTATACATATTTACTAAAATTTTTTTCAAAATTTACATAAATATTTATCGATTCTTAAAGGAATGTAATAGGTGCATTTAAATGTTATAAAAGTCGTTCGACTCCATTTTATTAGGGCACCTTCTTTTGGTTTTCTGGGACGATGCCTCCTTGTTACCTTGTATGCAGAAAGAGTCTATTGAAGTGGCGTCATAGCTCATCCTAGTGTTATGTGGATTCACCAACCGCTCTCATAGTGACTAGCCT
Organism: Chalcis sispes; assembly: GCA_949987625.1. Classification (NCBI taxonomy): domain Eukaryota; kingdom Metazoa; phylum Arthropoda; class Insecta; order Hymenoptera; family Chalcididae; genus Chalcis; species Chalcis sispes. Next base: position 11,216,896 of record OX465097.1, read on the forward strand.
ACGGAAAGAGAGAAAGAGATATGTTAAACAGATGGGAGAGACCTAGAAAAGAAGTGGCAGATATGTGAGAGAAATGGGATAGATTTGGAAGAGGTGGCGGAGATGGGAGAGAAATGTGAAACAAAAAGATGGGAAAAAGATGGAAAGGAAGTATGAAAAAAGTGGAAGACTCACGGAAGAGAAACGGGCGAGAAATCACAGAAATGTGGGCGAGAGATCGTAGGAAGATGGATGAGAAATGAGAAGCAGATGAGCCCTGTGGGAAAGAAGTGGAAGAAAGGTTGGAAAAAAGTGGGAAAGAAGTAGGAGAAAGGTAAGAGAAAGGTGGGAGACAAGTTGTAGAAAAGTAGGAGAAAGGTGTAAAAGAAATAGGAAAGAAGTGAGAGAAAAGTGGGAGAGAGATGTTGAACTGAGAGGTGGGAAGAACATTGGTCTCTGAGACCAATTTTCTTCGGTCTTATATTGATCTAAGTATACATTTTTACTAGCGGGAAACGATACGCCATCTAGTGATGGAGCGTGAACTAAAGACGCTATGATGCATACAGCGCGACAGGCTGCCCGTCAGCATGGCTTATGCGCGACAGCAGAAATGTAGGCAAGATAACTTTTTCATAAAATAAATATATCAACTAATATGTATTTTAATTATCTTTTTTATTTATTAATTATAACACGGTTTTGGGAAATATACAAATGATTATTGAGAGATGATATAGAGGTGGCAGAAAGTTGAGAGAGAGGTTGTAGAAAGGTGATAAAGAAATGGGAGAAAGCTGTAAATAACTGGGAGAGAGGTGGTAGTGATATAAGTGAGAAATAGGAGACATGTGAGAGGCTGGAAAAAGATCGGATTAAGGTAGGAGAGAGAAATGAAATAGATGTGGAACAGAGAGGTGGGACGTAGTAGAAGCGGGGGAAAACTTGAAAAAAATTGGGAAAAACTGTCGTAAAAGATGGGAGAGAAGTGGAAGAGAAGAATCGGGATGGGGAAGACTGGAAAGTCGTAATACAATGAAAAAGAAATGAGATAAATGTGGAATACGGAATGATGAAAGAAATCCGGAAGAAAAGTGGAAGAGAAGGGGAAGATGTAAAAATTTGGAAGAGAAGAGAGGAATATGAGAAATATCTGGAAGAAGAGTGGGAGAGAGACAAAGGATAACTGAGAACAACATAAAAGAAGTGGGAGAGAGGTGTGAGAAAAATGGGCAAGATAAGTAGGAGAGTGATCGTAAAGAAATGGAAAAAAAGTGCGAGAGAGGAGAAAGATGAGGAAGAGTGAGGATCGGAAAATTCCGTAATTGAAACATTTTTTTTTTCCATGTGTTTATTAGCTCCGGGAAGGGAATTCTTCTAAAGACACCCAAGATGTTAGAGGGTAGTGTCGGATTCACCAGCGGAAGCTGACTCCTAGCGAGAGCTGGCTTCAAGCTATCGCTGGTGCCTACCGACTTTTCCCCTCCCAGAGCAGGGCTGAACTGATGATAGAATCGAATTGCCTTAGGTCTTATATCGATTTAAGTGTATATTTTTACTAGCGGGAAACGATACGCCATCTAGTGATCGAGTGTGAACTAAAGGCGCTATGAAGCACATGACGCGACGGGCTGCCTGTCGGCAGGGCAAATTTTTGAAATTAATTTTTTTTATTTACGACACATTATACCATAAAGTAAGCACAATGCAGTAAAACTTTTTTTTTTTAAAGACAAAATAGCGGGGCTTACTTGATAGACATAAGAAAATGTATAATTCATTCATATCGACTTTAAGAGATTTTCAAATACTTCTATTTATATAAGATGAACATTTTTAGAAAAAAATTTTAGTGAAATAGATATGTGCATAAGTAAACAGACGCAATTTATAGAGTAAAGTTGAAATTGATATTTTATTATTAATAAAATGCCATATGATTGCGGACGCATTTTTGTGCTGTATGCATAAAAGTATTTTAAAATATATTGATTTTTCACACTTAATTCCAAATTATTATCTGTTTATAATAAATTGCATAAGTATTTTTTATAAAAAATGTTCTGTGTCTAGTCTATGATTAGAATGGCACATAATTTTAAATTTATCACAAATTTTAAATAAGTAAGTATTATGAGGTAAGATTACATATAGGAACACATCAAACAATTAATTGCCGATTTAAAGAATTTTATTTAAAAAACATATAGATATGAACTAGCATTCAGTCCATCGAACCGACAAATTAGAAAATTATTTCAATTTGAAAATCATTTCAAGTGTAGATCAATAGCTAAAAATGACATAAAAAACCATTCGAAAAAAAGAAAAACAAAAAAAAGGGAATACAATAAAAAATAAAAAAAAAAACTCAGTTATATAAAATCTAGCAGGTGAACATCCGTTTGAAACTGCGGGCTGTTTGACCGGGTTGCTCAAAAATGAAAAGTAGGAATATGTTTTTCTCTCTTTTTCTCCATCTATCCATCTTTTTCTTTGCAAGTCGAAAACTTGCAGTCGAAATGAGGTAAAAGACAATGTTGCTATAGTGCACAATACACACGATTTACAATTGTATAGTTTTCGCATAGTCTGCTAGAAAAGAAAGATAGAGAAATAGCAGCAGCAAAGAATTGCAGTTAAAAAAAAAAATAAAAAAAAAATAAAAAAAAAACAAGAAAAAAAAACAAATGAGAAACAGAAGGATTTCAGAGAGAAAAGTGCAGTTAGTTGGCTAGTAACACTAAACGCGAATACTTTCTCTCTCTCTCTCTCTTTCTTTCTCTGTTTTTTATCGAACGCTCGGCAAACGCGCGTCTCTGTGTGTGCCCCAAAGCTTCGGAAAAAGCGATCGACCGTGCGAATTGAATCGCGGGAAATGCAGTAAACCATGAAATGCTCTCGAGTGAGAGAGTGGGCCGAAAAAATAAAAAATAAATATATATATATATATATATATATATATATATATATATATATATATATATATATATACACAAACGTATACACGTACGTAGATGTGTACGCACACATATACGTATATATATAAGAACGCATACACGTAGACGTAAAAAGATCCATCGCTCCGGTGTATCTACATGTATATGCGCTTCTTTCGTTCGCTCGTCGCCAGTCGGCCGAGGAGACGAGAATTTCCCGGAAATCTTGGTAATTGAAAAAAACGCTCGATTTATTGCCTTTTTCTTCTCGTTCATTTTTTTTTTTTTTTGCCTATTTTGCTTCTTGAATGGCAGCGGCTATTGATAAAAGTTCGTTTTCTTTATTGCAAAATGTTGATTTTTTTTTTTTTTTTTGCTTTTTTTTATAAATGATGAAAATTAGCGTATAGATATGTAAAATTTTTCCTGACGATGGAAAGATTTTTTTCTTTCGACAGAGACATTCGTTTCAAAATTTTTATTGTTTATCAATTTTTTTTTTAAATTTCTCTTCGATAAAGTTTTTAAAAAAAAAGGATTGAATCAAAATGCGAATTTAAATGATGTTTATTGAATGCAAAAAGAGTAATGCATTTTTCAGTATAGTTTATTTTGTACATTTTAACGGATCCAATCGTTGAACGAGATATATACATTATAAATTGCGAAAGCATAAAAGAATGAAATTCTAATGAAAGTCGCTGGTATATATAAACAGAAAAGAAGGGTAAAATTTGAAACGGTTTTCCCATTTTGATTTGTTTATTTTAAATCGATTGGAATAACTTTACAAATTTAAAATTAATATTGAAATACGCTTCTTTGTAAATTATGGTCGATTGTAAATGAATCGTGCATCAATTCTATTGGTTTTAATTAAAGCATTCGTCATCGAAACAAATTCAGATGTCCTATTTTTATCTATAGAAAAGAGATGCATCGCATTAATTAACCGTCGATCGAATTTACAAGAAAAAAAAATAAAAAAAAAAAAAAAAAAAAAAAAAGAAATGAAATGAAATTATATATATGTATAAAGACTAAATTTAATATCCCAATTTATGCAGTCTCGTATACAAGATTCGCGAGACGCGAAAAAAAAAAATGCAGGGCGATGAATAATGTAGCGCTGGCCGGTGCCTAGTATCATTATTACTTGGGAGAGCACTTCGATAAAAGGTAAGCGAGTTTTAATTACATTAATGAATATTCCATGTATCCATGGAGAGTGGTTTGAGCCCCTCGAACGACTCATCGGTCGCAAGTCTTCGAAAGGCTTTGTGCAGGTTAATATGTACACCGCGTATATTCCCTGGTGCACGTAGGTGGAATGCTAGAATTAGGGATCTCCCTTACCCTCCTTATTCTCCCTCTCTCTCTCTCTCTCTCTCTCTCTCTCTTTAGTCGAGAGCTAGCGACAACTTCGGCCACGCCTCGCGCCACTGGCCTCTTACGTGCTCGCTTGTGCGCGCGCGAACGTTCGCTTAGAAATTGGAACGACTCCGCATTTGCATTCATACGTTGGACGCGCGCGCAAGCTTCGGTTATCCACTTGTGAAACGTGTACGCCACCCCTTGCGCGTGTCCCAGGGCATAATAACGTACACGTGAGAGAGAAATAGAGAGAGAGAGAGAGAGAGAGAGAGAGAGGGAGACAGAGGAACGAAAAAAAGGTAATCGAACGAATTGAAGATGTGTAAGATGATGTCCGTGAAATGTTGTTTGGCCTTGAACTGATGAAAATAGAACCAATGCAGAGCATTAGAGATTACTTTTTTTTCGAATAAATTGTGCCAGGACCCTTACTTATTTGAATATTGACGATTACCCAATTAATTTATAATTATTTTTTAATATCAAAATTATTTGTGCCGTTTTTCTTTTATTCAAACAATTATTCTAAAAATCATCATAAAAATTATCACTGTGTTAAAATTCTCACGATTATTTTAAAGATTTATTTAAATAGTACAGTAGATATAAATAGTTTAAAATTAATCTTTTTAATTTGATAAAGCATGCGATTAAATCAAATTAAGTAGAACGTGTCCAGTATGATAAGCCGAGAGTTTACGGTAATAATTTATTCGTAGATATTTTTCTATATCTACAGAATTTAAAGATTGATATATCGTAAATAAATTTATATTTAATGTTTTAAAAACCTTATTACTAAATTAAGTCAACAATGTTTTTGAAATTACGTAAAAACATAAGGCATATTATAAAGAATATTATAAAGTAAGGCATTTGTAAAGAAAAAGCACTTTATCTAGTTTGAGATTTGTCTTTATTTTTTTATTTTTTTATTTTTTTTTTTTTTATTTTTATAATTGCAATTCAATAATAATAGCGGTTCAACGTTAATTTTGTATATAAATAAAATAATACTAAAATTAATATGTATTTTAATTACAAAAAATACTTAAATAATTAGACAACAACACAAAATATTAAACGAAAAAAACAAAACATGTTTCATTCATCTATATTATGACATTGCAGTAAGTACATTAAGTTTGCTAATACTTATAATAAGACGATTACCAGGTGAAAATAAAGTTTATGTTACACAAAATTTTGTAAACGATATTACCTGACTCTCGTTATATTCATATTCGTTATCTTTTTTCGCATATTGTCAATTACATTTGAATTCATTAAATAAGATTTAATTAAAAACAATTTTGCATAATTCTTATTATTTCTCAAAAGGATACGATTTCTTTAAAAGTTATAAAAAATGTAATAAATACAAAGAAAAATAAACGTTTAAAATTAAATAAATAAATAAATAAATGCATCGTTTACATTGTTCTGTAATTCATAAGCCCTTTGTTTCACCTATGTCTCGTTTTTAAATGACTGTATATGCAGTGTTTGCATTTTCGTCTCGTATAAATCGCCTTAGACTCTTATTCTTTTTACATAGCCATTAAGAGCACGATAACGATTAACGCTTTACAAGCTACTATTTACAAAATTTTCGTCATTCAGACTAAATACAGGTTATGATACAGACGATCGCTCGTTAAAATAATTAACAATTCGTCGATGAAAAATAATTATTAATTAAATAATACAGACTTTCGTAAGAATCGTCTTTTTAATACCGGCCAATAAACTGGATAACGATTAAATGCTAAAAAAATGTTGAACGATGAATTTTTTTTGCATCATATCGTTGTAACAATAGATAGATTTTTGTGCAAGTTTTATAATTTATAATCGATCACTTGTTTGTAAATGGTAAAAAAAAAAAAAAAAAAACATCACATTAATTTCATAAATTATAAAATCACGCATGAAAACACGTCACGTTCCATAACAATAATCTTTATAATAATAATTAATGATTAAGATCACACATTTTTTTAATGGTATGATTTATTCAAATTTATGAAAATATTATAATCCGCTTTAAAAACGTTTGAATTAAAATTCAGTTTTCATGTTAATTATTAATAATTTATAGTACTTTAATTTTAATAGAAACATTAACTCGTATAGGTATTATGGAATAAAGATATCGCAACAACGATAAAAATTACCTCAACTAAAACATTAACGCAATTATTAACTTAACGCAAATAAATTAATAAAAATGTCGGTACGATATATTATTCGTGCAACAATTTTGAATGTCATCGTGATAATTGACATTTACATTTAATTAGTTTTTTCTGCTTTTTGAGAAAATAGATTATTAAATGTAAAAAAGACAAGATCAACTCGTCTCGAAAAAAAAAAAAAAAAAATTGTGCTATAACTTATAGCCTAGTACAAATTGACTGTGATAACAATTTACTTAAATAATATCGAGCGTCGTCTAGCGCAGTCAATAAATTGATATCAACATTCCGTTTCATTATTTTGTTTTATCAGTCGCCGTTGTTTATTATGTTTTTTTGTTTTTTTTTTTCCTTTTTTTATTTATTACTTCTAATGCTGTCTAAGAGCGATGTATCTCATAGCCATTAAATAAACCTTCTTTATATCTATACGTTTATATATATGCATATAAAGAAAGTAAACTTACGCCGTATTTCGTGCACGGGGAAGAAATAATTACGCCGTTAAACGTTAATAACGCGCCGTGTATCATTTTTCTTTTTTCGTTTCTTCATTTTTATACAATTTATTTATTACATTGTATTAACTTTTTTCTACGCGAAAACAATTGCGCAACAAAGACATTTTTCTTTCTCATATGTATATATATATATATATATATATATATATATATATATATATATTTATTTATATAATTTAGCTTTAAATCACAAAACAACGTAATAAAAAAATTGCACTATACGTTATCTTATTCAATACGATTGTACTTAAAAAGGATTAATTATATACTACAAGTTGATAAATTATCAGAACACAGTTTTTGTACGAAACAAAGTATTACGTGATATTCTGCGACTTTTCATCCTCGATTCAATCCCTTATGTTTATTTCTTGGTTTATTTTTTTTCATGCTTTGCGTTTTTTCGTTTTGTTTATTTATTTATTTAATTTTTTTTTTTTTTGTGTTTCTATTTGTTTTATCACACACACACACAAAACGGCAGGTGCTCGTTCGCTCGATCGTTAAAGTATAAAATATACGCTAGGAACTATATTTTAATCGTCGCGCGCGGTGTTTTTTTTTTTTTTTTTTTTATCGCACGCCAAAAACATGAAAAAATTACGCTAATTTGAATTGCTTGCGCTTTTGAGTTATGCGTACGTTTTTTTACCTACGCACATACACGCAAGGTATAAATTACGGACGCTTCGATCGTCGCGATTTATTTTAACTCGTGTTCTTAAGATTCCGTTCTTATTTTTTTCATTTTAAATTTCTATCTAAAAGTACAAAACATTTTGTCGATTATCTTATTAATAAGATAATGATTATTTTTCTTTTCGCATAAGCGGTATAATGTTCAATGATTAAGTTCTATTATAAGTGTGAACTGAATCGTTAAATAAATTCAGAGTTACTGAATTGCAATATTGACTTTTGTTTATCCATTATAGTTTTGTTGGTTAATAGTTCCCCTTTTTTTTTTTCTTTTCAATTATACAAATAAAATTTCGAAAAACAAACGCTCGTTCGTGATTTACGATTGAAAATTAAAGCTTGCAAACTTCTTTTATCGTACGATTGACTCAGTATTACTAAAGATTTAAAACATAATAAGTGAGTGTTCAGTAACTCCAATCGGTAATAAAGGCTATTTTTACAAAGTTAATTGATAATGTAGAAACAAAAACTTTTAAAAAATTTACTCAAAATATAAAATATGCTATCATAAAACTGTTCGGTTTATAGATTTTGATTTGCACTTACAATGACGTCTCACTTAACTCTGTCAACTTCGATAGATCTATCTTTTCGATTTTCCATCATTATTTTTACATACGGTCGATCATTATGAAATGTTTCATCGTTCGTTTCGTTTAACAAACTTGTGCATCGCGTCATCGTGTTCAACGCATAATAATCGACGTTTACTTTTTCTCTTTACTAAAAAAATATTCAGCGACCTCGTTTATATAACCACTTGGTCTTTATCGCTCGCAGATTAATTTATTTAATACTAAAGAATAAATTTTGTCAAACTTTTTCTTTGATGAATTTAATTTCTCTATCTTTTTATCATTGTGTCATTTCGTACAGTCAGATAAATAATTAAAAATTATTTTTTACAATATAATAATAATAGTTAATCTTTTGACACGTAATTTAAAAAATTTCGAAAACTTTTCATAAATATATCAAATTATATACGATATAAAATTATTGGAAAAAATCTCACCCCTCTAATCTATTTTTTTGTCAAACGCGAGTTCGTTAAATTTTTTAAAAAAATTAATAATAAAAAAAAAATCAAATTAATAACATAAACATTTAACGTTAGCAAACGTTGTACTTTAATTTTGTAAATTATCAAATGTACCCTTCTTTCTATTTCTTCAGCAACGATAATATTATGCGTATGTTAATTTTTGTTTGTAAAAAGCGTGTTACCGATGTTAATACAATTTTACAAGTTTACATTAATTTGCAGAATGTGATTTTTTCTAATAATCTGATCTTTGGTTACGCGCTAATCGAACAAACATCGAACAAGATTTTAAAAAGACACTTCTTGCGTTATTTATCTTTGAATATTGATGTGAGAACGAATCGAGTGTTTTCAGCGTACGCATATAAACTATAATTTTTATCATCGATTCATTCGAAAGTAAATGAATAAAAGAAAATGATAAAAACTATAATTTTCATTTATATATAAAACCTAAAACATGTAGTTTTAGACGAGTACTCAAACGATCGTAAATCAACCGAAATATAAATAAATAAAATTTAAAAAATACCATCTCACAATAAAGGTAGTGTATAATCTCAAAACGAGATCGACAGTCGATATATCCGCCGCGAGATAATTTTTCCCTCGATACCTCATCGAGCAATGACATCTCCCAGCGCTTATCTCAACATCCGCGCCGCGTCCGAAATCACCTCAGCTAAAAATAATTCTCAAGTTCTTACCCAAGTTCTTACACAAGTTCTTACGCAAGGAATCACTTAAGTTCTTACGTGAGAAATCACTCAAGTTCTTACGTAAGTTCTTACCTATGATTATCGACAAAGTTCTTACAGAGAAGAACTTGAGTAAAAACTTGAGTGTGATAAGCAGAAAAATTATGATATAAAATAATTTTGAATTTAAATTAATAAATTAAATATAATAAATTAAAAATATAAATAAATTCAATCTAATAAATTGAAAACAGTATTATTATTAAAATATTTATATTTTCAAAATTTTTTGAAGTTAAAAATAATACAAATTTTTAAAAATATATGTAAAAAAGTTTAGTATGTGTAATATATATACTTATATATAACATTCAAATAATAAACGTCAATGAGGCTAATAAGTTGTATATATCAAACATAAAAAGTATAATTTTGATTTTTAACTTTTTTTTTAAATCTGTTATTTTAATAATAAAATACTATATTTAGAAAAATAGACTTCCTATTATATTAAATTGTATTTAGTATATCAAATTATTTAACATCATATTTTTGTTACCTATTAATTGTTTCAAGATTATATCACTTGATTGTCTGGCAGTATAAAAATACTATTTTACAGAAAAAAATATTCACACACGCGTGTTAGTTCACTCGTAAATAGCACACTTTGATAAATACATTACATCTATTGTGCGTGCAATCATAGCAAAATTATAGTGCTACCTTATACGCAATCAATCGCGTCCACGCGACCTTAGATTCTTTCTAAATTTAATTACACAACACAGAAACTCGATCACCCCTTTAATACGATCACACGATCTTTGTAAATTTATAATAATATAAATTCGAAGGGTTTTTTATGCATTCGGACTTTTTTCCTTACTTTTTATGCGCAAATTAATAAATTTAAATTCTCTTTTTACAAGAATAAAATATAGTGTACTTATTTGTATTCTATCTAAATGAACCACGAGGTCTTCTCTATGTTAGAGCAGATTTTGACCGTACATATACAAAGATTACCTAAAAAAAATTTGATAATGAAGTTATTGTAAGAAAATTTTTGAACGGAATTCACCTAATAATATCACAAAAGATTCAGGATCTGAGGGCTATTTATAGGAGAGCAGCAAAAGAATTAAATTTATATGTTACAAAAATCACGAAATGTTACAAGAAATAAAGTGAAGGAAATTCAAGTTTGCAGATATGTTTAGATGATTCAGATAGTGATCGTAGAATGTTTTAATGCAAGTTTAAAATTAAAACAAAGGAATGTTAAAATGTCAAAAGAACTTTTGTTCATATATTTTTATATATTTTGCTATATATATATATTTACTTTAATTACTAATTTAAAATATTTTTATGATTTCAAAAAAATTAATATATTTTTCAAAATTTGGAATTAATTATTTAAAAAAAAATTTAAAGATGTGCTCTATATCTGTTTTGCATGTTGTATAAAATGGGCTTGAAGTTGCCAACGTTGGAGTCCAACGAAATTTTTTAAAAACTGTTTTCATTTAAAATTATTTATATTTTTTTAGTCTTAGTGTTTTATAGCATAATTAAATATTCGGATACGGATTTAAATATAATTTATACATTTTTAGCGGCTTTATTTAAGTGTGAAAAATTATTTCGTTGTACTCTAACGTTGCAAACTTCAGACCCATTGCACAAAAGGTAAGCTTTCTCATTATATATAGATGTTAAAGCAAGTATACTGTCATATTTCATCCGTTGAACAAAATGAATAAAAATATATGTATAATTATAAAAGCACTAGTTTTCATAAGATAGCATAATGATAAGATGTTGTTAAGTATTTGTAAAGTAGTGCTAAAATTTTGCTGTGATGACATGTATAAAAAATTTATGAGCTAATAAACGAGCGTGCGTGAATGTTTTCTGTAAAATAATATTTTTATACTGCCAGAAAATCAAGTGAAGTAATTTTGAAACGATTTACTTGCGCTTAATAATTTCTTCTCTTAACATTTGTTTCTAAGTGGACATTTAACTGTCGATTTGGTTTTAGCTTAGAAAAATGTTAAAAAAAAAAAATGCAAGACACTTTTTATACTTAAAATTTGTCTCTCTTTTCGAATCTGAAAATTTACAGAATTTGAAAATTTACAACATAAATTTCAATTAATACCCTTGTTAAATGTTGTTTTCTACAAATTTATTAAAATACATACGTTAAATATTTGTGAAAATTCTTACCAATTTTCAAGCGCTATTTTAAAATTTTCCGTTGAAAATGTTCAAATTCTGACTTCAGGTTTGAAAAGAACAAAAATATGATATCAAATAACTTGATGTACTACATAAAATCTAACATAATAAGTCGATTTTTCTAAATTTAATATTTTATTATTAAAATAACTGGTTTATAAAAATAAAAATTATATTTTTAATATTTATAATACATTACCAGCCTCATTGATATTTATTTTATGAATGTAGTACAATTTCTATATATATATATTATAATATTATATATATAGTTGTATTATTTATCATACTATGTAAATCGTCTTTTTTTATAATAAACTTTTTTATATATATTTTTGAAAATTATTATTTATTCTAACCTTAAAAAATTCTGAGAATATAAATTTAATAATAATATTGTTTTTAATTTATTATATTTAATTTGAATTTTCAAATCATTTTACACCATAATTTTCCTGCTAATCCCACTCAAGATCTTACGAGGTTATTTCTTATTTAAGAAATTACACAACTTCTTACTCAAAAAATTACATAAATTCTTACTCAAGTTCTTACGTGAGAATTTTGTCGATAATCATAGGTAAGAACTTGCGTAAGAACTTGAGTGATTTCTTACCTAAAAATTTGAGTTATTTCTTACTTAAGAACTTGAATGATTTCTCGCGCAAGAACTTGCATAAGAATTTGGTTAAGAACTTGAGAATTATTTTTAGCTGGGGTAGGAGCTAACATAAACCTTATCGAAGTTTACCTTCGATCGTTCTCAAATCTTCTTCGAGTGTTCGAGCTCGCGCCAGGAGTTCGTCACGCATACGCCGTCGCCCCGCCACCATTCGTTCACGTCTTTGTAATACTTAGATTTTCGCTGCTCGTCGTGTAGCATCGAACAAACGCGACACCAGAAATACGTGTTGATGAATTCCCCGGTGCCCTTCCACTTGAAATACGAATTGTAAAGCTCGTCGTCGTTGTCGAGCCGATGAAGATATTGGGCGAGTTCACGGGGTGATTCGAACTCGTCCACGTGGATGTACGAACGGTAGGGCGCACTTCGCGCGTAATCCGTTGGATGGGCTCCCATTACGATTGGTAGTACGTTATGCCTGGATTGGTTAAAAAGTTTTCTTTAGTTTATATTTTGTCGGTTTTGTAATAAGGATTTAATTGTATTTATGTGCATTCGCAAAGACAATAACTTTTCGCAATTAATTTAGAAAATGTTACTATTTAAGATAGTTTAATTAAACAAATATATATATTTTACTGTTTTAAGCAGAAACAGAACGAATTTATTAGACACCAAAACATTAATATTCTTATACAATTAAAGTATGATTAGTTAATGTATTTTATTAAAAATTTTTTATTAATTATTGCTAAATCTTAAAATTATTACGATAAAATATAAAATAATTTTTTTTTAATCATATGGGTTGATAAGATAGATTTCTTACTAACTCTCCATACTTTACGTTTCCTAGATACCCTTTTTATCTACAGTAGATATAAGACGAGTAGAAACAGATTAAAGAGATGCGAACAAAAGATTTTTCAACATTTTTTTTTTTTTTTGTAATAAAAATATAAAAAGTATAAATACATTACCCAAGGCCATTGACGAAAAACTTTTCCGTAATGTAATCGCGACAGTTTGAATTTTCAAAAGCCAAGTAGAACTTGTAATCGGCATCGAGCATGTCAAAACACGCTTGTGCTTGAGATCGGGAACATCTCAAAGTGCCGCAAGCACCGTAAACGTCGACTTGAATGTGCTTAGCCAATTCCTTGGCGTATTGCATGCGCTGATTGCGTGGATGACAATTTGAAACGAACCACGCGACCTTCGAAGGAAATATTTTTAACGTATAGACGTTTAAACATCAGCAATGAATTAATCAATCAATTTTTGATAAATTAGATTTACCTTTTTAGTTTTATTGGCAGCGTAATTGAAAGTTTGGGAAATTTGAGTGACGCTTGGGTTGTAATACTGCCACCTTTCGTAAGGGGCGACAATGTCGCTGTCGCGTCGATATGTTGCAGTCCAATTCACGATTGCATTTTTGACACTTTGCGTGTGATAAGGACATTCCAAAAAGTATAACATCCATATCTAAAAAATAACAAATTTTATATCCTTTGGCGTTCTTTTAATTACAAATTTTTCGAAATTTAAAAGTATTCCAAAATAAACGAGTTAAAAAAATGTAATTGCTTGACTATTATCGCTCCTAACTACTTACCAAATATTTTGACAAAAAACATAAGAATCGAAAAATTAATTGAAAATAAATTCACAATTAAAACATCCGTCTAATTTTCGATGAAATTTAACTTCAGAAAATATCCATATGAAATGTAGTAAATTTAAAAATTTCTTATAACGTAAGCGATACAATTGTACAATCATAAATTGTAATCTGTAACTCACCTGATGCGCCGGTCTTCTTCCAATGTGCGTAACGTAATCTTTAAATAGAATCAAGTCAGCGTTGCTAGGATTATCGCGAGTTATCATGCAAGTATTCACGGGACATCCTTGTTGGAAGAAAAGATCGGGACCGCTTTTCGCCTCGCTCATACCGTAAGGTATGTAAATCTTTTTGAATCGTACGTCAGGACTTGATCTGTTGTATTCCGGTGGAACAAACATTAGCTAATGATGACGAAAACAAAAGTCGTTAATATTATTCGACACATTGACGTTAACATTTGACGATTGAATCGAAATAAAAAAGATAGAAGCAAGGTTATAAAATTTACCTGATTCGTTACGCGATCATCAATGGGATCTTCATCGGGCCAAAGTCGTGCGAGTCTTCTACCAGTACGTCGCGATCTCAAAGCCGGACTCGGTCTTCTTTGTCCACCTTTCATATACCACGGTCTCTTTGATGGATCGCTTATCTCGATTGTGCTCTCGACGGAGTTTATCGTTCCCGTTGTATTGGACGTCTGCGTTAAACAAATCAATATGATAGACTTTGTCGAGTGAAGCATTTAATTACGCTGATCTATCGCTTTCTATCGCAAGTGCCTAACGGATAGAAATAGTTGCATTTACATATTTAAATATACCTACGCGTTTTTGTACAAATAAACGCGTACGTATTTATATAAATATATACTTCATCGCAAATTAATATAAAATTTAATCGGACTTGCATATGTAATTAAGACAAAAGGTGTACATAACGCAATATGCAAGAACGCAACTTTTCTCGTGATTGTTTCATTAAGCGTTTTATGAAAAAATACACATACAACAATATCATTAGTTATTGTTTTGTTTTATATATATATATATATATATATATATATATATATATATATATTGCAAACGTGTGCCCTATATCGAGTGATAAAGCACGAGAGCTGCTAATGTGCAGAGTGATTTTTTTGTTTTTTTGCTTTGTATTTAATATATACGCTTAATTAACAAAAGAATATGTATTCTTGTATAACCTAAATATCTATATTTCTTGGCTGTGTTAAAAATTAAAGAAAATCAAAAAAAAAAAAAAAAAAAAAAAAAAAGAAGGAAAAAAAAGTTGTAAGAAAGTTGAAGCCGTTTCATTCTTGAGCTATGATCTAAAACTAGAATGCGTATTGATGTAGTTTTGCGTGTGATGGGGGTCGTTGATTTGAAAGCTCTATTATACAAGGGCAAGCTTGCGCGTGCTTTGCTGCAGTGCAACTTTCAAGTTCGTTTTTCTCTGCTTTGTAACTTTCGGCTTCCGCACTTACTAAAAAATTCTCGGAGTCGCATTTTTATGTATATACATGTCACCAAGTACTTATTTTAAATACGCTTTATGCGCTGATACTTTTTTTTTTTTTTTTTTTTTTTTTGAAAAAACTTTTATCTACGTATTTATTTTTTCTTTTTTTTTTCATCGTCGATTTTCTTTACAAGGAAAAACATTCCTTTTTCTTTTAATTTTCCTTCGGTAAAGATATCGACGACGCGACATGATAATGATTAGCTTTTCTTGAAATTTATTAACAATACCTTTTTATAGCAGGAAATTTTCTTTTTTACAAGGAAATAGAAAAATAATAAAAAATTATCTATCGAAAAACTAAATACTATATCACATTTTTTAATATTTGAAATGCTATACATTTTACAAGATTTACTTTACTTTTGAAAAAGAATGTTATTTTAAATATATAATATTACTGATTTTCATAAAAAAAAAAAAAAAAAAAAAAAAAAAAAAAAATCAATAAAAATACTTAAACTACTCAACGTAATTTTTCTCAAAATAACTTAAATATTTCTTTAACTGAATACTATACTAATCTACTTTATTAAATGTTCAATTTAATAAGACTAAGAACGTTATTATAATAACGTTAAATATCAATTGAATATTAATTAAAATACCAAAAAAAAAATTTTTAATATCAATATAATTAATATTAAAATACGATAATGGTATTTTAATTAATATTCAATTGATATTTAATGTTATTGTAATAACGTTTTTATAATCTTATTAAATTGAACATTTAATATAGTAGATTAGTATAGTATTCAGTAACTGGTATTTAAATGAAAAAGTTAAAAAAAAATTAATGGATCAATAAATTATTTTTATTAAAATTTTGAACAAATCAAGTTATTTTTTTTTTTTTTTTCGTGATTTAATTAAAATAAGATCGTATGAAGAAAAAAAAATATATATATATACTTTCGTAAAAAATGTTCTACTGTATATTCTAATAAATTTATGGTAATTCTGTTTTTCACAATTTGTGTTATCGTCATAACGACTTTAGATAGCATAACCGCAGTTAAATGTTTTTACAAATTAAACAAAAATTTCAGACGATAAAACTATTTTAGGAAATATAATTTTTAACGCTCATATTTTCAAGCAAAGAAAAACGTGACAAAAATAACAAAAAAATATGTGAACAAAAAAAAAACTAAAAAAAAAGAGCAACAAAAAAAAATTTTTTAAAATCACGAACTCGCTGATAAATTTATTTAATTCTACACCAAACGTGATATTATTAACTACAACCAAATTTATACAACGTGACAATTAAATCAACATACTTTTGCGCTCTCGACGACGCTTCTGGAAGATTGCACCTGTTCGGCCCTTATACTGTGCCAGATCTCCTTCTGTCGAACGTTCATAACGACGAGGAGCATCCCCGTGAGACATACCACGTAGAGGAAACATCTCTTGAGCGATATCCGCGGCAGAGCCATGCCGCATTTGTGCGTCCAGGCAACGTAGATCCTCTGGTATAACTAACCTGACACCACCACCACCACCACCACCACCACCACCGAGAACACGCGCACGCACCACCGGTGCCACGAACGCTCGATTCGCTTCTGCGTATCTTCCTTCGGCTTTTTCCTTCTCTTTCTTTCTCTCTCTCTCTCTCTCTCTATATATATATATATATTTATGTATCTATCTTTTTAACCGATTAGTAGTGCGAGAGATTCGGCCAGATTATTCACACCGATGTTTTCTCGGTGTAGCGGCATTCGGTTTCTCTTCGATTCTGTTGTGAAAATAAAATGCATTTTTTTTAGAACCATTTTGTAGCGAAGCTCGTTGTATTTTTTTATTCATTAACATTACTTAAAGATTATTATATTTATTCAACCGTAATATCAAAGTGAAGTTAATTAAATTTAATTTATTAATTTGATTAAAAAAATATTTCAGACCGGAATTTAAAGTTTTTTTTTTTTTTGTCTTTGATTTTTATGAATGATTCTATCCAATGATAAAAAATTTTGTTAATTTTTTCCAGTTCAATAGACAATTTGTTAGCGAGAAATACTTTATTTAATAAAAATTTAAGAAAATAACCTCGAATATTTTTTGTAATTAAAAACAATGATAGAAAATGTATAAAGTATCATTTAATTTGTATAAAAATTGTAATTGAAATGTTGAAAGAAAAAATATAATAATAAATTCGTAGAAAATTTAAATACGTTAATAGGTCAAATATGTACTTGAAAATTGTTGTAACAATGCGTAACAAGACTTATAAACATTGAAGCTTTTTGCAAATAAACGAAAAACTATTTTTATTTTTAAATAAATAAACGCTCGTGATATTTATTGATCATGCAAATTATCAATACTTATCGTATCAATATTATTTAAATTATTTATTAATTCAAAAACTGCATATAATTTATTTACAGTTTTCATCTTCACAACATTAGATTTATTTTGTATTAGAACTTATAAACTTACCTAAAATAATCTTAAATATAAAACAACACGTATATCCACAATTAAATCCATTTGATGCTGCATAATGAAATTTTTTATTTTCTAAATATAACTAATTGATTTTCGTAAAACTTTTACTTAACTTAAATTTTTTTACCGTTGAAAAAATTGTTAAACTTAACAATGACGTTTGTTTACTATCAATGTCGTTGCGATATCTCTTAAGCCGATAACGTTTATTATCTTGAATTAAAAACTCCAACATTGTAACGCTAATCTTGTCAACGATGAATAACGGACAGTATATTTCAATCCGCGCGCTTGTTGCACCGGTACAAGTAATAAAAAAAGTAATAAAAAAAGTCGACTTGTACGAAAAAAAGCAACTTTAGCGTAGCGACTAATCGCAACGCTAAAAACGTACTGAACACGGGGAGGCTTGAATACGAGGCTTTGCGACGTGCGCGCTCCTTCTTTTTTATTTTAATTTTTTTTTTTTTTTTTTTTTTTTTTTTTTTTAATATAAATAAAGCATCTTATCGTTTCTTTTTCAACCATCAAAAATCGATAAATTTTACGATCCAAGCCTACCATATTAGCGCCTAAACGTCACAATAAAAGCCGCAGCCAATAACAAGAAAATCCATTTAACCGCGTGTACGGCCAACTGTCTACGTGTGTACATGCACTATCACTCTCGGTGTTATACCGTGACGTTGTCGTCTGGTACTTCTGACGATTAATATACAGTTTCGCGCGCGTCAATCTCTCTCTCTCTCTCTCTCTCTTTCTCGCTTATCATGCGCGTGGCTTTTTTTGTCGATATCGTTAAATTTATAAATAAATACGATGTTCTATTCACTGACGCGCGCTCGGATTTACGAAGAAAATTTTTAAATTTTTATTCACGTAAAACTAATAAGGGTAACATTGCCGTGTTGACAGGCTGTTATACATACTGACCCGTGAAAAAAATTCTTCAAATACAAGATGACCAGATTTTATAATTAATTTCATAATAATGCTTCGTTAGGTCGAAAAAATCGAAATGGATTATCCTTACATAGTTATTAAATTCACTTGTTCTCGATAAATATACACGTATATATATTTTTTTCAATTTCAAAATTTTTATGTTCTGTTAGATTTTGAAAATGGCATTAAATTGTTAAACAACTTCAATAGATATTTAATAAATTAATCGTTAGTTGGATTAAAATTTAATGCGAAATTCTTCGTACGTCCTTATTTTATATTATCGGGTTAATAATTTAATCGTAAGCATAGTATCGATATTTAAATAAATCGCGTTAGTAGTAAATATAATTAAGGTATGGAAAATCATTCGATTATATGATAAAAGCTCTTATTCGCATACAATTTTATTTAAAAATAAGATATATTTTTGCGATTAAGAAGAATCGGTTGAGAAATATTTTTTATGATGCAGCGCTAATTTATTCGTGAACCTTGATTTAATATGCATAATAAATCTTTTTTTTTATCATAATGTCATGAATTTCAAGGGGATTCCGGAACTTCGATAAGTGCGATAAAACGACTTTGACAGCTAAATGTAAATAACTAATAATGTGCTACTTATTTTTATACATCATATGAATTATGATTATTTATATCTTATCGAGACAATTAAATAATTGTTTTACTGTCGTTAAAATTATTAATCAAATCTTGAACAATAAAAGTTATGTAATCGTTTTTAAGCTCTGACTTTACTCGTTGTGATTTTTAAGAACATTTTATTTGAAATTTACCAACATATATTTCTAGTATGATTATGTTTCATTAATTCACTTATGTTAAATAATAATGAAAATTGTAATCGAACACTTTATTTTTTGTTTTACAATTTTTAAATTTGTAATAAAAAATAATACATAAAATTATTTCTTCGTTTTTGTTGTTAATTTAAAATGTTTTTAATTTAAATCATTTTTTTTTTTTTTTTTTTATTTTAATAAACAAAATCTACACGATATAATTATCATAAATTTTATTGGATCCTTAAACAATGAATCAAATGTATCGTGAAATAAATTTAAAAAAATAATGTAAGTTAAATTTTGTGCATCATTAATATTGATAATTATTTATTACAGTGTTTTTTTTAAGCGAAATGCGTTTGATATATGCATTATTTTATATTGTGCGATCAATATATTTTTGTGAGAACGTAGTAATTCATTAACTTGTAGTATTAGGTGTATTATTTATAAAATACTTTAAATCGATGAAATAAGATATTGAAAAAATTTGTGTCACATGTATAAATCAAATGTTTTATTCAAATGTGTATAGAATTCAATGTATATAGAGATTAACTTAAGTTACCATTTTCATATCATTATCATTCACGTCAAGTACTATTACTTAATTTTTTATATTATTTATTTAAATTGAAGAAAACTTACATTTCGTAAACAATAATTTGATTATCTTCAGCGAAGAAATAAGACGTTTGAAAAAAAATTTTTCTCGAAATTTAACAAAATTAATTTTTATACAGTAGGAAAATTTTAAGACAATAATGTAACTCCATTCAATTTTATTGCGGTATTAAGGCAAAAGTAAGCAGTTAAATTTCTCACTAAAAATGCATTATTATTCGACTAATCAAGTCAAACAATATCACAGAACGGAAAAATTCACAATTTACGTCAACAGCAGTATCGCCGAATAAATGAAAATTTACAAATTTATATTTTTTACACGCGTGATAAGAAAAAAAAAAAAAAAAAAAAAAAAAAAAAAAACAATGTATAAACCAAATTTACCAAAACTAGCTTGTTGGCGAAAATCAAATAAATGTGGATTGTCCATACGATAATTCAGTCGCAACTACCGATCGAATCCCGCACGCAGACACTCGCGGAGCGTGCAAGCACGCCCCAAAACAGCAACGAGAATAAGGCAAAAAATGTAAGCTTCACTGAGAGTGAGAGAGAGAGAGAGAGAGAGAGAGAGATAAAGAGATAGAGAGAGAGAGAGAGATAGAGAGAGAATAAAAGGTAGGTATAGTACTCACCATACGCAGACGGGGTCTCTCGTTGATCCCTAGCAGCGGACATATCATGGAAAGCGAGAACAACTTATTCGTATTCTTACACACACCGGTCAACGTGCAATCTCTCTTTTTTTCTCCGCGCACCTCACTTGTTTCGCTCTTGCACACGCGTGTATATGTATACGTGTATATGCACTAACTCAACGATCGCCAACCTCGAGAGCGAGTAGACTCCCCCTCGTGCACGCGCGCATCCACGCGCACGACTGTCCGTCCGTACGTACGTACCGTGCGTGCACGCACACCCACACCCAGAATAGTAGAGAACGAAAATCACATGATCAGCAACAGCAGGAGCAGCGGCAACGGCTATACTCTCTTCTGAACCTGGGACGAATGTCTTTCCTCGTTTTTCTCTCTCTCTCTCTCGCTCTCTCTCGCTCTCTCTCTCTCTCTCACACTCTTTCTCCCTCTCTACCTCTTTCCCTCCCTTTCACTCTCTTTCTCGTTTTTCACACGCTCTCTCAAAAGGGTGGAAACTACCACCCCTTTATGTACGTATATTCGGTCGACTTTAACGAGTCGTTAAAGGAGAGAAAGTACAGGAACATACTACACAACGAAAAAGTGAGTGCATCTAGCAAAAATAAAAAGAGAGAGAGAGAGAGACAGAGAAAAGAAGAAAGGAAGTGAAAAGCCGAGGCGAGAAGAGAGAGGAGATAGTACGTGTCTAACGAGTTGGGGTAGAATGTGAGGGAGTAAAAGAGAGTGAATAAAAGATAGAGAGTGTACGAGAAAGAGAGAGAAAGACAGTAGCGGCTCTCGGCTCCTTCGTTCACCCCTACCCGAGAACCCGGCAGTTCCTGGCACCCCAAGCGTACGAGTGAGCAAGAGAAAGAATGAAAAAGGGAAAACGAGGGAGAGAAAGAGAGAGAGAGAGAGAGAGAGAGAGAGAGAGAGAGAGAGAGAGAGAGAGAGAGGGAGGGAAAGAGAGAAAGACAGACGGATAAAGCTAGCTGGTCGTGCGTACGCGGAAGGCGAGCATATAGTGCGGCAGCGGCGCACTCGAGTGAGCTACCCACGACTCCACCTCATCCTCTTCACGGGAAAATCCATAAACGTCGCGTCTGCGCGATCGGTTTTGCAACGCGCGCCTCTACCTCGCGTGGGTCACGTATACACACAAATATATATATATATATATATATATATATATATATATATATATATATATATATATATATGTACACATATGCGTGTATATATACATTTACATATATAGATGTGGACATATGTGCCACCACCTCCCATCCGTACCCCATCGTTGTACTGAGTTTTGTATGTAAACGTATAGGGGTAAGTGAGCTTACGTATACGTGAGCACAAGAACGCGGAGCCTTTGCGTTACACAGTCCTCGAGAGTGCAATTAGCCAGGCTCCTTTTATTTTTCTCGCTTCATCTATTACTACTGATTCTCCGTCTATCTTAGATCTCGTATTCCTTTGTTTTCAGGCTTTTGGATAATGCGCCTTTTGGTATGCACGCGTGCATTAAATTTGAGATGCACGGGGGCGTCCGAGAAAGCCGCAGGAGAGCAGAAATCGATGACGGGATTCTCCGAGAATTTATATAGAAAGTGAATGAACATCGTACAAAGGGGTTGATCCTTAGAGCTCCGAGTGCTCGACGAAGACGAAATGATTTAAAAGGGTAAACGCGTTCTTTTCCTGAGATAATAGGGCACGTATTTACATGTATATGTGTATGTAGAAAAGGATAAGGTTGAATAACCGGAAAGACGAGACGAGAAAAGGCAGAATGTAAGTGTTGATATTAAGAAGAATTGGGGGGAGACAAAATGCCGGAAGCTTTCTAACGCTGTGAGCGTGTGCTGAAAATAAGTAGGACATTTTGAATTTTTTTCTTTTTTTTTTTTTCTATTTTTTTGCAAACTAACTTATCAGATACACGAAAAATAACCGTAATAATTACATTTAAGTATAATAATTATTGTAAATATTTTTGTAATTATTATTAACAACATTTATATTTATAAATCTAGTTAACTAAAGCGTCATAATAAGATAATAATTAATTTACATGTCACATATGACTTGAGATTCGTAGTTTATTTTAAAATACAATTATTTAAAAACATTTCAACGGATGCTACTGCAATATTTATTTAAAATTTTATAACTGGTCTCGTAATTTAAAAATCAACGACTCAGTCTATACTCAATAGTGTTTCATTAAAGTCAATCGAAAACTTACGTGAATCAATACAAAAACGATATTTTTATAAAGCAAATGATTGCAAAAATAGTTATAACTATGCATAATTCTTAACTTATGATATCATTATGATTTCAAGAAATTTTAATTTTCTAAAAATAATTTTATCAAAAGATTAAAAATATTTGCAAATATTTAATTTCGGAAATACTAATAAAAATTTACTGAGAAAAAATCTTTCATCTTGATATTAGTATTTAAATAAATCAAATATTACACTTAAAATAATTTCTGCAAAATCTCATAAAATTAAATATTTTTCCTTAAATAAATTATAAGTATTTTTGCTGTTGTTTGTCCATTAACAATATATTAATTTAATTTACTAAAATTTATTAAAAAATCTCACTTTTAATAATAAACAAACATATGCAAGCAAAAATATTTATTTATATCACATATGTAAACGTATAATACAAATATATTCCATTTAATTTTGACCTTACTTTAATTCTCGTTACAGTCAAAAATATATTCTTTCATCGATTTAACATCCCTCAATTGTCATTCGCGTGACTAGGTCAAATTTTACCATCTATATAACAGCTTTCTTACGTATCACTTATTAAAGGGTGATTTGCTAAAAGTGAAAAGATAACAAGTTAGTTTCAATAATTTAAAATTCTTTTGTTATTTATTGTATTTTATAATTATAAAAAATGTAATTGATACCAATTTTTAATTTTAATAATCTTTAAGCTGACTTTTTACTTTAAAAATTTATTTTAATAAAGGGCACGTATTATTTTAGTTGTTGAATATGTAGAGTAGATACATAATAGGATTAATTAACCATAATACGTCTGTATATTATATTATTCTTAGAGTTAATTAACTATACGTATAATTAAATGCTAATTTTAGCACAATGGATAGAATTTTGTTAAAAATTATTTTAGTATTCTTGATTTTTATCACTTATTTTGATATTTTTTGCAATCATAAACATAATTGATTGAATGTTATGGATACGTTTCGATAGCTTATTTGTTAACCTCACTATTGTTAGAAATTTCCACAATAAAATTATAAATTTTATAATAATATTATCATATTATTTTTATAAGTCTAATAAGAATAGCAAAAAAGCTATTGAAACATAGTCATAAAAAAATGAACAAAAACTCATTATTCAATCAATTATGTTCACGATAGTGGAATAAATATTATGTTTTTAAACGTATCATTAATATTATAATTCTGAAAAATAATTTTTGCTTAAATTTTATTTAATTAACATTAATTCAGATACAATCAAATGAATAAAAAATAAATTTTACATTCATAATTTAAATATATAATTTTATTTTGGTAATACATTTTTTAAATATATTTAATTAATCAAAAAAAAGAATATTTAAATTTATTATAAACAAATTAAAATAGAAGTTTATACAGTTATATTTTCCAATTTTCGGATTACAATAATAATATGTTAAATGTAAATAATATAAAAATTAATTTTATAATTTTTTTTTTTAATTTATCAATATGGAGCACTACATAAACCTCTTAGACATCTACTATTCTTTAATAATTAAATGCAATATCATCCGAAATCAATGCTGTCAATTTCTAAACAGTAACCGGATGTAGCCCATAGCTGCGCGCCAGCTAGAGGTAATACTCTAGACATGCGAATTGCATTGCATCGAGTATTCCTTTGACATAATCAACGCTATAATATATCTATATCTATATATATATGTATATATATGATGAATCTAACCTTTTCCTTGCAATGGCTTCCCTCCAAGATGGTGCAGTAGTCGCACTCGTTGCGACGCATGTGCGGCATTTTGACTAACGTAGTTGTCTGATTCCGGCCTTCTTCGTTAATCGGTATTATGGCGTAACGTGCGTGGTGAAAGAAGAGTGCGTCGAACAACGAAGCTTGAGTATTCCATTTCATACGCCGACAATTGGTGTATATTATTTCTCATTCATCGCCATCAAATTTTAAAATTAGTCAAAGTTGTACTTTTATTAGTTTGAAAGTATTGAAAGTAGTTTTCAACTTTTTCAATAATGGGTAAGTACCAAATGGTTATTCTAGATATAAATCAAGCGACTTATTTAAGAGTCCTGCGTACAAGTAATTAAGTCAATAAGTAACGCATTCACGCTAAATTATAAGCTTTATAACTTGTTCACATTGCTATCCTTAATTTTTCAATATAGATATATGTTCAAGAAAATAAATTCAGCTTTCCTTTTCTCTAGTTTCATATATTATTTTTTTCTTTTTAAAATTTTTTTAGTTAAAAAGTTTTGAAAGCATTTTAGAGAGTTAATCAATTTTTGGATGGACATTATTTATTACTTGTATGTCGATTATTATTACATTGTTATTATTATTAATGTAAAATCTGCTAAAAAATGTTACATATTCTTCAATAGTTTAGTGATATATTATTGCCAGATGGTGCTAGTGTAACAAAATGGTTGAGATCAGTATATATTTATTTAATAATCTCAAATGCTTTCAAATAATGCTCTAAATATAAATAGAAAAACAAAATGCAATATGTAATTATATTATATGATTAGATGAACCTGATATTCCAATGTTAGATGTGGGTGACTTTGAAGTCTTAGACGAATGTGTTGGCGAAGATGACAATGAAGATGATCAGGATATAAGAAGTTGTGATGGTTCTTATTATGGAGATGAAGAGGAACATGGTAATTCTGTACAAAAAATAGAAAATGTTCAATGTAATGAAAGAGATAACACCAATATAGATGAAAACAGTGGAGATAATACAGATAATATCTTAGATGTTTCTATAGATGTCTCTGAAAATGAATTTTTAGAAAATGTTGCCAAAGATTTTTCTGAAAATATTGAAGATGATGTTGAAGAACATCCACAAAAAGCAAAATTTTCTGGCAAGAAAGGACAACCTACTGTACAAATTAAAAAAATTGTAATGAATACAAAAAAATCTGATGATGATGAACCAGAAATAATTTCAATTATTCCAAAAAAAAAGCCTGGACCAAAATCTAAAACTATGAATGTTCAGTCAACCCCTACAAAAAAATCCATAAAGAAAATAAATTATACCGAAAAAGAAGTAAAAAAGGATGAAAATAATGAAAATCAAAAACCATCAAATGGTGGAAATCAAAAAAATATAGGAAAAAGTGAACAAAATGTTCAAAATAAAACACCAGCATTTTTGAAAAAGGATTTGACTGATGAAGAAATTATGATTCATTTTGATGAAATTGAAAATACTGTTCTAACTTCAGATAGTTTTGTTATTCAAAACGATGTTGATCAAGCAGAAAAAGAAAAAATTAAAGGAAAGTATTATAAAGATGAAAGTCAAGATAACAATAAGAAAGATTCAAAAAATGAAGAAAATAAAGATGAAGCAAATGCAAATGAAGATATAAAAGAAGTGAAGGATAATGTAGAAAATGAAGAAGAAAATTGGGATGAAAGTGAGACTGATTCACCAGTAAAAGCCCAAATGAAAATCGAAGAAGAAGAACTTAAAGAAAGTGAAATGTGGTATAAGGAAAAAGTAAGCTATTTTCAATCATTATAATTATTATTTATTTAAATTTTATTTAAAAATATTTAATTTATAGATAAAAGCAAAAGAAAATACTGTTGAAGAGAAATTTACAAAATTAGCTAAAATTATTCAATACTCATATCCTATGTACAAAAAATGGTTAGATAAAAATGAGTCATTGTATGGTACGGCAATATGTAAAGTTGAATCTTCAAAACACAGTCCTTTAGATCAATTACATCCAAGTCGTTGGAAATTTATCTGTAAGTATAAAACTAATTGTATCAGATCTTAGTCTGTCCTTCCTATTACAAAATTAATATAAAATAATCTAAGTAATTTATCGAAGCGGTGATTCAAAATGTTGTTTTATTAGAACACAATCTTTTCTTAAGCATACTATTTGACTCTTGTAATATAGTGTGTTGTATGAGTGTTGTAAATTGTTAATGATAGATTAACTACATCCTCAGAAGATTCGTTTCAACACGTTGTAGTGGTGAAACTTATTTTAAGAAATGTACTTTGAGAGCTTTAATCCTACATTAAATGAGGATGAAAACGTAATCTCAAAGATGCACGAAAGTTTTCCTTAAGTATTACAATCATAATGTGATTGGTTTTAAAAATTTAAAAAAAATGAACAGTTTAAGAAAAATTTCTTTTTCCATTTGGAATTAGAAATGAATTCTTCAGCTTGCATTTTTTGCAACAATTTGAAACGCAGCACTGTGCATTTGTGATTCACAAAAGCCACAGTTGCAAGTTGTCTCAATAATTATTTGAGATTTCTATAAACTGTTTAGTAATGCAGTTTAATGAGACAAATTATGGTGTTAATTATTTTAATCACCACTGTCGAAATTTGAAATTTGTTACACTTTATTTAATGATATGACAAAATGAATTAAATTTTAAACAAATAATCGTGATCGAATTTAAAAGATTAAATTCTTACTTTAAAGAAGTGAGATTGTAGGTAAATATTTACAAAAAATTAATCTCAATATAATGGTATATTCTTGGCAGGTTTTAAGTATAACGAATGTATATTCTGTATCGTGTTATTGCATCATTGTTATAGTAACAGGGCATTATTTCTTTATTTCTTTAATAAAAATTGTGAAAGTTGAAAGTGATGAATTTTGTGTGACATGTTTAGGCAACAAAAAACAAAATCAACAATCGTCAAAGGAGGAGGAAAAGCAAGCTGACAATACATCTGATAACAAGAATGTTCAGCTAAGCTGGCAAATGATTCCTGGTGTTCAAGATGCTAATTTGGATGATCCTGAAGAATACCCACCTTTTGTAATGCATGTTGTGAAGGTATATCAACTTTTGATAAATCGGCGCAATCTTAAATGATATATAAAAGTTGTACACACAAGCAAGGGATGGATGGACATTGCATGTTAATATAACAAAATTTAAAAAATGCTAAGAGACGTAAATTCAATATAATTGAATAATATCTTAGTACTACTTATCAGTGGACATAAAATATACAGCCAATTTCATGTTTTGTTTTGTATCACTCAAGAATACAACGGATAATTTCATCAATAGTGGTTAAAAAATATACAATTATTAATATAGAGGGACAACTACAAGAACTCTGACTTTTTACTGATTAAGAAGTATTCTGGAACTGAATTATGAATGACTACAACCAAAGAAGGCTTTTCAACAACTCCAAGAATTTAACTACATGATTGGATAAGTGCATGAGTCATAAGACATGAATATATCAGCACTCCTTTGTTATAAAATGAAAATTAATTTTTTTCAAAATCACTCAATTGAATGAACTCATAAAGTAAACAATATACTTCATATAAAAAATAAATAAATAGATAATGTATCAACTATTATTGAAAATCACATCACTATACTTCTCAGCAATTCTGATCAGTTTATTCAAAACATTTCCAAAGAAGATAGAAAATTATTTCTTGTATGCAGAATTGTTTGGACAAAATCAGGATAATGGCAGCTATTTTATGCAAAACAGCAAAACACTCATCAAACTTATACATTTATGTTAAAGAAAAAAATGAATCTTTCCATCTGTCCCTTGTATGCACTCATAAAACGTTTGTATATAAAACCATCATTAAGTGCAAAGTTTTGTAACATGCAAGACAATTCTTATTACTCAATAAAATCTTTAAATCACTTTGGATTGAATCTGTTACTACTATTAGGAAAAGCTCGCACCGTTGGTAACATATTATATATTTTTTCGTAATTCGCTTATATTTCCATTCGTCAAGGGTAACGTTTTGTAACATTTGTATATATAATACAGTATGACATATTGAATAAATATTCATTAAATTCGATTCTTTACTATTATATATTTAGTTTTTTCAAGTGAAAATTTGCAAATTAAAATTTCTTAGCGCGAATTTCTAATTTTATTTTATGAGAAATAAAATTAATTTTGCTTTTTTGTTGATAAATATATTATCCATCCATTTTTTAGTATAAATTTAATTAATAAATGAGTTATATAAATTTTTAAAATTTAAATGTACAGCAATTAATAAAAATTTATTCTTGCAGATATTTGAAGAATTTCTTCAATCATTGGAAACGTTTGAAGAAAAAAAAGAAATACAAGAAGTTAAAGAATCTGGTGAAGAGGTTAATACAGAAGAGACATCTGAAGATAAAGAAAAAGCTGAAACATCTACTGAAAAAAAAGAAACAAATAATCAAACTCCCAATGAAAACGATAAGTCACTCATTAAAAATCTTGATGGATTGACAGTACTTTTAAGATGTAACCGCAAAAAAGATTTAATGATGCATATTACTGGAAAAAATATCAGTACTGACTTGATGGATAAAATAAAAGATCTTTTTGAAAATGGGCCTGGAAAAGATAGTAATGTTAAATCTGTTTATGTCAAAACCATTAATAAGTAAGTCAAAATTTTTTAATTAAATCCTTAAAACTCCCAAATATTATATTGATAAAATTTAATTCACTAATTTTTTTAGAGAAAATAATGTACTCAAAACTAATACTACATTTTTATTGGGTTCTGAGACTCTTGATGATAATATAGGACCAGTAAAAGTTCAATTGGCTCCACAAGCTAATGTGTGGGTAAATTTGTCTGGGGTTGAAGTTTTAGCAAATGTTATTTCCGAATATTTAGTTCCTACAAAGAAAACTAGTGTTCTTGAAATCGGCTGTGGAACAGGTGTTATAAGTTTATTATTGGCATCTGTAAGTATTAAATGTAAATGTTTTCATTTTAGTCAACAAAATATTAATTATATATTTTGATATTTTCTAGAAATGTGAAAAAGTTATAGGATTGGATGTACAAAAAGAAATTGTAGAAGCAGAAATTACTTGTGAATTAAATGGAATAAAGAATGCTTCTTTTATGACTGGTAAACCTAAAGTGGTTATGAGTCAAATTGATAAAGCTCTTGCTAATTCTAAAGCAGTAGCTATTTTAAATACTAATAATACATTTGGTAGATGTAAGTAAAATTAATTCTAAATAACATTTTTATTCAATCATATACCATTATTTTAATTAAACCATAATTTCAAAATTTTTTATTGAATATTGAATTTACAGCTCTTGAAGTTATATGTGCACTTAGAAAAATGTCTACATTAGGACGTATAGTTGTTATAACGACTTTGACAAAGCAAGCTATAAGATCAATTTTAGAGTTAACTCAACCAGCTGACAGTGCTGAATATGGAAATCCATTTATTCCCATCAAAGCTTGTATTGTAGATACAACACCAAAAGGTTATGGTTTTGATATAGTCATGTCTATGGAACGCAGAACTTTGCGTAATCTTTTGAAAATTTCACCCGTTAGAGGTGTAAATAATCCTATTGGTCTAATTAGCAAATCAAAACAAGTTGCTCTCAAGCAGAATGCAGGATTAGTTACAAATCCGCATTATAAAAAAGGTTTACCTATAAAATTTTTAAAAAGTTTTAAAGCCAAATCTGGCTTTATTACAGGAAAAAAATTTTTCCAAAATTCGAATTTTGCTCCAAACAAATTTCAAGGAAAAAGACCATATCCAGGAGGGGATTCAGGTAGTTTTCATTCTGGAGCCAAAAAATTCAAGCAATTCGATAAACCTTGGCTTGGTAATTATTTTGTTATTTTATATTAATAAGCAAAAATTATATGAAACAGTAAAATCCTTGTTGTATTAGTAAAAAATCTTTTTTATTGATATATTGATAATCATGACAATTATTCTAGGACCAAATGTTCGTGTTAATCCAATGCACGATAAAAAATTGCGCGATATAGATCAGGGTGATTTACGAGAGAAATTGTCTAGTAATCGAGTTGAACCAACAATTCTAGCGCAAGAAATGCAAGAGCAAAAAAAACTCCTCGATGCTGCTAAAGAAAAGCTTACAGGCGTAGGTTCTTCAGTTGATGGTGATACTGTAAAAAAACTGCAAGAAATGTTGAATCTTGCAATTGAAAAAACAAATAAACTACAGAGTCAGTTACCTCCTAGATCAGTTTGGGATAGGATAGCACCAGTGGATACTGGATTAGATGAGGAACAATTTAAAAATAATCCTCCTATGAAAGGACGTCTTGTTAAAGAAACAGGCCCTAAGGAAATTATAATTACTACTTCTAATACCAGAGAATTTGAGGCACAATCTTCAGGATCTGCTAAAAATAAAAAGTACGAAAATATACCACCGTTGGAACCAAATTTGATAATGCCAGTGGATCATAAACAAGATCGATTAAAAATGACACAACCTGTTCAACAAAAACCTAATACTGCTCCATATCAGAAACCATCCCCAAATAGGTTCCAAGGAGGGAATTACCGTAAACAAGAAAATCCAAGTTCTTCGGGTACATACATTATCATTTGAATATATATTAGCATTAACAAAAATGATTTAATTTTCATTCAAAATATAAAAAAAAAAAAAAAAAAAAAAAAATTGAACATTTATATTTTTAAAAACAAAGTAATTGATATTATTATCTAACACACGATGATATTTTTACTAATATAAACTAATGATTTATTTGTTAAAATAAAAATCATACAACTATTGTAAACAGTTTAAAATAAATATATATATATATATATATATATATATGTATAAATAAAAATTTGGTTTCAGAATCTTGGAACCGTGGCAAACCACAATCTTCGTATAGTCAAAACGAACCTCAAGAAAAATGGAACCGTCCAAGTCCGCCACGACGATCATCACCGCCACGACCTTTATTGATGTCACCGCCCCGTCAAGCTTCTCCTTTACGGCGACCTATTTCACCAGCCAGACGACCACTGTCACCTCCACGTCGCCCACTTTCACCATCCCGAAGACCTATATCTCCCAATTATCGCCAACATTCCTCTTCTTCGCGAAATTTACATAGTGGTGGACGTCAGAACTCTCCACCTCGAAGACATAATTCGCCTCCAAGAAGATCACCGCCAAGACAGAATATTGCCTCTAGTAGACAAAAGTCACCGCCATCAAGGCGATTTGCCGATGAAGGGGATATACCAAATAGAGGAGCAATCGCTGAAACTGGATGGTCAAGACGTTCAGATTTAGAAAAAGAAAAATCATCTTGGCAAAATCCTCTAGCTTCGTCTTCTGCTTCCAACTGGAATCAAAGGTATATATTACGATGTACATTAGCAACAACTATAGATTTTACTTGAAATTAACTTAAAACAATGATGTATTGAAAAATAATTAATACATTAATAATTTAAGCTGATTTATTTTTTAATTAAATTTTTGTTTAAAAAATAATATGATTCTAATAAAAGCAGATATTTTGGAAATTTTACAAAAATAACTGTAATTATTTAATAATTGTAGGTATCGTTCAGATAACGATAAGTGGGATAACAATGCTGGAGCAGGTTCCTGGAATAACAAAAATTCGTTATCAGCGCCTACTCAAAGCAATCCTAATAATCGATGGAAGAGTGCATCTAATGCTTCAAATAGTGGAACTAATTGGGATGTGCAGAAAAAAGATACTGGAATGCGAGATTTAGGCAGGCATGAGTCAAGGCATGATTCAAGGCATGAGTCTAGAAATGAACCAAGACATGATTCAAGACACGATTCGAGACATGAACCACGACATGAGTCAAGACATGAACAAAGGTGGGAACCTATAGAAAAATCCTTTAGAAATGAAAAGGATGATTGGGGTGACTTACCTGAAGATGCTAGAGATCCATGGGGCGATGATAATCACCCATCAAGTTCTCAAAAAGATATGCGTTGGAATAATCAACCAAGTCATCAAAGTCAGCAGTCTAATTGGCCCAGAGACAAGTTAAATGATAATTGGCAAACCAAACAAAATTATCCTTTGAATAATATGGGAAGTGGCGGTAATAGTTTAAGCTCAAATCTCCAAAATCCTAACATGAATATGAATATGGGAATGAATAATCCAAGTAAATCTGTATGGCAAACACCACCGCAGCAACAACAGCCTCAACAATCTAACCGAAATCAAAATTGGTTACCTCCTGGTAATTGGCAAAGCGGTGGAAGTACTAATGCAGGAGTAGGAGGAGGGAGTGGAAGTGGTGTTGGACTAGGTAGTTTATTATTAGGAAATACAATGAATAATTGGCAATCATCACCTCAACATTTTTCAAATTTCCCTTCGCGACCATTTAACAATAATCCATTCATGAATAACAGGCGCTGAGATGTTGCATCCTTTGCTATAATTTTGAACTGTATTAAAACTTTTTATCAAGTAGTAAAGCGATAAAAAAAGTTTATTTTATATCTTTTATTTCATGAATTCAGTTTAGTTTCAATAATTACTATTACAATAAATAACTTGAGTATAAGATCTTTATCTCTACTTTTTCATAAATTGTATTGTAATGAAAATTACAAATTTAATGTATTTTTAAGTATAAAGGTACATAATGTAGTGTATGTATTTTTCAAAATGAATTATGTAATTCTATACTAAAATAAATTAAAAAATATTAAAAATAATTATGATATTTTTCTAACTTATCTTAAATGTTATTATACATGTGTGCGAAAAAATTTTTAATTTAATTTTATAAAACTCTACAACAAACAATTTAATATAAAAATTTAAATATTAAAATTATTTTTATAAAATGATAATTCATTTTTTGGTTTGAAATACAATATTTTAAATTTTTAAACATAATTATGCAATAAAAATACATAAACAATTAATTTATGCAAGATACACAACTATCTTAATACATACATATGCGCGTGCAGCGCTCTATGTGATGGACTTTGGAATTAAAATTTATTTTTTACTCGCGTTCGATCGATAAAAAAATTGCTTTTTCCCTGATAACATTATTTAATTATATATACTTTTATGATGTTATAAAAAAGTTTGAAAACATTCATCTGTCAATATTTATTTATAAATTTATTATTGTACAAAAACTAATTTATATATGTGAACAAAATGTTTTTATCAAGGGTAAGTTATTAAAAGAAATAATTTTTTAACTTTAGGTTAGAACTACATTATGCACGAGTAATTAAAATTTTGTATTTAGATTATATTTAATAAATAAATTTATTTAAAAATAAATCTTGTTAATAATAAAAATTATATTTTTAGATTTTCAATAAACTTTCTAATCTAACATTCAAGCAGTCACAAAGTGAATTTTCTTCATTGCTACTTTGTAAATCAGTTTCAAGCAATACTCCATCTACAGAGACAGTATGATTTTAAATTATAAATTATAAATACAAATTGCAATTTGAATATTATCTTTTATATATTTTTTAAGGCTAGACCAGATAAATTGTATAAGTCAATAGATGTAGAAGTTCGAGGAAATGACAAAGCTGTACTAAAAAGTTATGGTATATTTGCAACAACAGCAGCAAATCATTTAGGTATAGTTGTTGCAGGAAAGTAAGTATCAAAATTAGATTTAATTTTTTAATGGAAATAATTTTATTAATTATTTTAAAATCATTCAGCCATGCTCCACCCAAAGCAGTTCATGAACGTATGACTCTTCTTAAATCTAAACATGTATATAAAAAACATAGAGTACAATATGAAATAAGAACTTATTATCGAACTTTAAACTTTCAAAAATTAACTGAATCAACTGCTGATACATTTTTAGAATATATTCAAAGGAATTTACCAGAAGGCGTAGCAATGAAAGTAACTAAGGTAAATTATAAATAATATATATTTTTAAAAAATTCTTAAGAATATTAATAAAAATACTTTTCTCATTATATACTTATAAACTAATATAATAATGTAGATAAAAGTATATATCAATTAATATTTTCAAGAAAAAATAATTTATTCCTTATAATTATTTACAAGATTTATTTTAATATTTTTTAGGTTGAGATTCAAAGGTTACCAGAAGCAGTGAGAGCACCACCTAGTTAAAACCATTTTAATTTTATATAAAAAATATAGATAATTTTGTTATATTTCATTGAATAAATTGTATACAAATAAATTTTAATTCACTTGATTAAAATTTAATCTATGATTCAAAGGTTGAACTACAATTATAGGTGTATCGGAATCCAATTTTCTAGCCGTTCCATTTCTATCTAATTCAGGTAGTGGATCTTTTTTTTTAAATACTTTTGGAATATCTTTATGAAAAGACTTGACGTCTACTGTTCCTAGTGGAGTATCTGTTGTGCTTTTATCAATTAAATGTCTACCTTTAGATCTTGTTCGCAGTCTCAGATCATTTTTCATTTGATTTTTATTGTGAAAATGATTAGTGTTTGTATTATCAGATACTGGAGATGTTGATGCTACATTTATAATACCAGGATTTTCTGGAATAAGTTCTGCTTCATTTGTCCTATGTTTCCTGATCAATTGCGCACTTGCCATACAGCTGCGTAAAATAAAATCTGATCCTGTGATAAATTAATCAAATAGATGTTAAGTAAAGTATTTTAAAATTAAGATCTAAATTAACCCTTTCGCTGCTACGATGATCCCATAATACCGGCGCTTGCCTTTTCATTTCGGCCATGATCACTGATGGCCATGGATTTATTTTTAAAATCATTCATTTTATATTATGACGGACTGATGCAAAATGTGCAAAAATTTGCTTGTCAGCAAAAGGGTTAGTATACGAATATATTATCATACGTTTGAAATAATTTAATTGAAATAGAAAATACAGATATATTGAATTCATTAACAGTTTTAAAAAATCATTTATATTTTTAGTTAATATAAAAAATATAAATTTTGACTTTTTAGTTTTTCTACCTATTATAAATAATTATTTCATTAATAAATTATAAAATAATTTTCTTATCATATTTTAAATTTGATTATTGTTTAATTTTTATCTTTTAGAAAAATATTTACACACAAATCATATTTAATACTGAACGATAAATAAAAAAAATGTATGTTACTTCCAATATTTTTTTACATTCTATTTTAATTAATATTCAAATTTATATAATATTCAATTTTATCCCTTGAAATTATTACCTGCTCTTTTGGTTCGAAAAACACGATATAAATTTGCTGCATCGCAGGAATTAGCGACGATGATTCCTATAATTAATAGGATAACGTTATACTTCATTGCTTCGTTCTCAGTCTCTATTAAAAATATTTATAATGATGCGTCTGAAATAGTAAATATAAAATAAAATACTTAATAGTTTCTAAATGCCAATTAATTTTATTAAATTACGTAAGATTAAAAAAAGAAAAACATATAGAGTAAAAAAATAATTATAAATCATTATATTAAAACAAATTTTTATACCATCATTTTAAGTTCTTTCAAATTCGTTTTTTAATGGTAAAAAAATAAGTGAAATTTATTACTTGGCACACCCATATAGTCACAGAATAGAGATTTTACTTTAAAAAATAATTTTAAACGCGAGTAATATATAATTATATTATTAGCTTACGGTTTTGTTATAATTATATATTACAATTTAATAATTGTTTTGTTTTTTTTTTTTTTTTTTTAAATTTGTTGCTCAAACACTTTTTTATACATAAACATTTAAATACGACCAACGTAAATCAGCTATATTTTACAAAATTTTTTTAACGACTTTTAATAACCCTTACTTTAAAATATTATTTACAATACTTATAATATGTTTTATAACTGTTAATTAAGCACTTTTCTTTTTGTATAAATAATTTTAAGATTTTAGAAGCTGAAACCGTAACAAGCAGATTGAAAGAAAATAACTATTTATACAAAAATTAAATACGTACGAAATTCACTCGAGCTTTTATCAGATAATTCTTACGCCATACAAAAAAAAAAAAAAAAAAAAAAAAAAAATGCTGACAAGACTCACAATCAATGAAGAAGTAGACCAAGATTCACCAAAAAGCTAATCAAAGACTCTCGTTCAAATGCACAAGCCGAAAGTGAAAAAAAAAAGTCGCGTGCTCGAATCCGCAGAATTTCGAAACGGCGCGCCGTCGAAGGGCCAATCACCGCGAACAGAACTTTTCTGGGTACCTATATACCTCGCTTCGGTCTTCGTAACGGCGAATCGTCGCGAGAGCCATGAATCGACTGTTACCGGTTCTGCCGCAGTTGACGATCTTCGCATTGTGAAATTAATAAATCGAACCCACGAGCGAAGGCGCGCGACCTCTCTGCCGGCAATTTTCTCTCTTTCTCTTTCTCTTTCTCTCTCTCACTTTTTTTCTTTTTCAATAATATACATTTCGAGTCGGCGGTAGCAGCACGGCGCTTCGTAGGGCTTCCTCGAAAACTGGTTTGTCCCGTGTACAACATTGACATTGGGAGCGCGGGACAAAAAGTCGGGAGCAAACCAATTTTTTTTTTTTTTTTTTTTTTTTTTTTGCGTCGTTATTATTTCCGTGCGAGATCGCGCGCGAAAGGAAAAAAAAGGTGAAGCCTCGCAGCGAGATCGGGAAGGGAACCAATAAGGGAAAAATAATACACGCCGTCGTGCAATATTCTCCGCTCTCTTATTCGTCTTCCTTTTTCTTCTCGCGACCTTGTAACGGAGCACGATGCTTGCGTGATTATTGTCATTCTCGACTTTAATGCACGAGCCGATGGAACAATAATTAGCGTCTTTCTCTTTTCTCTCTATCTATCTATGTCTTTTACTTCTTTTCATTTGTATTTTTTTCTCTTCTTTTTTTTCAATTGGTTTTGCTCTTTCTTCGAATATTGCGAATGAAGGCGAATAACGAGTTTGAAAAAAAAAAAGGAAAGGAAAAAGTAAGAAGGATAAAGAGGCAAGAACCTCGGAATGTCTTATACTTGGGTTTTTACTGTGTTACCTTTCATGCGACGGGACTTTATACTTCATTACATATATCAGCAGATTTTACCGGATGCCGTAGATTTTTTTAATTTCTCAAAGTGCCTTCTTATATTCGGTAGAACTTGAAAATCAATAGTTTTTTTTTTTTTTTTTTGTTTTCTTCTTCGTGGTCCGAGAAGAATATTATACTTACAGTTACGCTTAAATCTGTTTTCGGTAATTTTTTTTTCTTTTTCATTTAAAAGAATTCACAATAATTTTAATAATTTTTAAAATGATTTATAATATTTTAAAATATCGATAAACTTTTTACAAAGACCAAATTATTTTTAAGATGTAAACAATTTGATGCTTCTAATACGATTAAAACTGCACAATTTTTCGCGCCTGTCACAAAGAGAGTGATTTTTGAACGAGAAGACTATGGCCTTGCTTGGTCGTTGCCTTTGGCGACGTTACCAAAAAAAAAAAAAAAAAAAAAGAAAAAAAAGCTTAACATTTTTTTCTTCAAAATTTCATATCAGTACTTTATTCGTAAAATATTATTTCAAATAATTAATACGTTTCTTGTTTTCATTTTGAACATTTTATTTTCTATTACCAATGTATTCTTTTTCTTCTTTCGCTTCATGATAATTTTATCTTGTTAAATGATTAAAATCACGAAATATAAAACTATCGCAATGAACGATAATGATCGAGATGAAAGATGAAAGCATTAAAAATAATACTCATGATTATTATGAAAAAATGTTTTCGTTTATTTCAATAGTTTAAATCTCAAAAACTCGTCAAACAATCATGTAAAATGTCATGGCATTACAGTATAAAAGTTAAAAGCAATACGTGTACCGCTATCTTAATCCAAAGACCAAATTCGTATATAATCTATTTCCAAGGTAGAGGCAGTATTCTCGTTACGTTGCCAGGTTGGCAGCCACCAGCCTTTGGCTTGCCAAAACAGCAGCATCGCCTGTTAAACGAAAATAAATCGAAATATGAATATCGTAGGAATCGCGTGCGCGATTTATTAATGCGGTGTTACACGCTTTTTTACATCTCATTTATGCGCATATATATACCTTTGCATTTACGTTTCTCCACGGCTTTACGTAAGTACCCGTCTGTGTCTCGTCCGGGAAAACGTGAACGCCACCGACACCTAATCCGATCGAAAGATAAAACTGAAAGTAATAAATTTTTTTTTATAGCCTCGCGCATCCACATTTCAGTCGGTGTATGTATGCACGTGTGTATTAACTTTGCAGAATGAGTGTTGTAAATGTACAATACTTTTCTTCGATAAATTATAGTTTGTGAATATGATTATCTCGATTTTTATCGTTGAATATATGCCAATGATCAATAAATATTTATTTACTTTCTACAACTGTTTATAGCTACATTTAAGATTTACATTATTCGGAAAGAATTATTATGTATCGTTAAATCTAATACAAATATGCGTAAATTAACAAAGTCATTGAAAAACTTGAAAACAGCATATTTTCCTCAAATGTATCGTTATAAATAAAAATATGCTATTAATAAAATATGGCGTTCTAATGTTTTTATTGGTGATTTACATTTCTTACAATATTAAATATAAATTAAAAATGTTGTTAGCTAAACTATCGTATTATACCGTAGGTTAACACGAGTTTTAGATATATTTAAAAGTAAAGATTATTAGCGGAAGATTAAATAAGTTAAAACATACGAGAGTGTTTAAACGTAAAAGATGCTTATAAGTCAATATCTTAATTATTTAAAAACGCTTTTGAAAAAATTTTTATTATGAAATTTAATCATGTATTTTAAGTACAATAAGCCGAAATGTGATAAAATTAAGAAAAATTCTCTAACATTTTATATTCGACAAATTGTAATCTTTAAATCTTGTAT
This sequence comes from Chalcis sispes, assembly GCA_949987625.1. Classification (NCBI taxonomy): domain Eukaryota; kingdom Metazoa; phylum Arthropoda; class Insecta; order Hymenoptera; family Chalcididae; genus Chalcis; species Chalcis sispes. The sequence goes on from OX465097.1 coordinate 11,256,909, forward strand.
AAACTTGAAAAAAGTAAAAATAACAAAATTATTAATTATCCATTAAGTTATTGATATATTTAAAAATTTTTTTAAAAATTACGAAATTATTCCTTAATCAAAATGCTATTTTTATATAAAAATTTTTCTCGTGTAAAGGAGATACTTTTTATTTTTATGGAAGAATAGAGGAGGAATGATTAATTTTTCTTCTACTGACCTTTGATATCTCGCGAAACGATTATAAAAATATGCGGGAAATATTCTCTGTTTATTATTTCTTGCTATATTTCAACAGATAATGAATTTCTGGATAAATCTTAATCATTTTCTAAACATTAGCCATTGACCATATCACGAGCAGAACCGAACATATGTATATCAGATACAAATGTTAAATAATAAATGACAATTGAAAACGTCCAAAAAACTTAAACAACTCACCTTATCATCAAATGGAGCCATGCTATCGGATTTTCCGCTAGCTTCTTTGGACCATCCTTTTTCCGTGGGCGAAAGTTTACCAACCAGCATGTCATCCACGTGAAATGTAAATCCCGTCGAGGTCCAAGTGGTTTTGTATACGTGAAAATCTTTTGTCCAAGGGCCTCCGTTTTGACGTATTTTCGATACCTGTACCTCCCGAAAATTCGATCCCGTGCCATTGCCGACGCCGAATTCCACGCGTCTTCCCCCGTAATCTTCGTGTTTGCCACCTTTTTCCACGAGCATTTGATTACCCCGCGCTCGGCCGAGATTTATGCGCGCGTTCGCGTGCAACGTGTCGTAGCTCTTGTACAGCGGCTCCAGCCATATTTCTGTAAAAGCAAGAAGACACTGAAAGAAATAATAAATCTTGGATTATGAGTATAGTTCATTTTTATTTGATCGGTCACATAACGGTATATTATCCATTGACGTATATTACCGATAATTAGTTTTAAATGCTATTAATTTTAAGTGTTTTAAATTTCCTTTTGCAATACGCTACTGAATATGTAATTACGTTATAATGTTGAATTACGTTAACGAACCAATTTTCAAATACATTTTTTAAATTTTCATTTTCTTATCAAAATTTATTCAGCGATAATTAATCTAATTCCGCGTTTTAAGAAATAAAGATAATAAAGCGTACTTTGATTATGTATTAGCTATTTTAATAACAGACTCATGAAATGATAAAGTATATTGACTAATGTTAGCTAGATACGAGCCTTTAATGCAAGCTTTGCGAAAATCATTAAAAATAATATAATGCGTTTGCGCGATGTTAATTATTTTATATCTAATACAGATGAAACATAAAATAATTTAATAAAGTACTTACAATATTAAAGTATAAAACTTTTTAAAGGTTTGTAAATACGTGTATTATTCACATTAAAATGCAAAAATATAAGTCTTGCGTGAGAGATTCGAGAAACTTCACCTATTATCTAGAAATTGAAAAAATAATAAACTTATAACTACGCGATAGATTCTGGTAATTAAAAAATTTACCGATCACGTTCATTTAAAATAATTTACAATTCATTAGCGGTTTAAACAAAATGAAAATTACGATTAAACTTGCGCCGATCTTTCATTAACTTTTTAATCCCTTACGAAGAATTCTGTTCTTGCTTATTATATATTTGCATTTTAATTGTACCTAAGAGAACTTCGTATTCATCAAAATATTTTTAATTTGTTTTACATGCATGAATTTACACTATCTTTATACTTAATTAGTAAATAGTAAATAGAAAAAAATACCCTTCCTACTTTTTATAAGATTTAAAGCAAAAGATTTCGTATAATAAACTATAAAAAAAAAAAAATCACAAAATATATACATGTAACCTCCATTTATAAAATATAAATATTAAATTAATCGACATCTTTAAAATTCTTTCGACCAATCCGTCCATAAAAAAACGTATAAAAATAATATTATACCTGGATACAACCAATCGCCCTCAGGAAATTTGGCTCTGAATTCGATTACACCATATCGAAATTCGAAATGATTTCTCGTAATCAGTTTAGCTGAAATAACAGGGGGAAGTATGTGGTAAGATGCCGCTTGCTGATGACACTCTTCTGGAATGGAACTGCTACAGCTATAGCGTATGAAAAAAAAAAAAAAATAAAAAAAATGCGAACTTACACATTGACACGTGAATTTTTATTAACCACGCGCGTGTTTGCGATAACGTTTTAACGATATTTAAAAATAAACAATATAATGAACATCGTTTTTCATTTCATTCGAATAAAATTTATTTAAATTTATCATTGCAGTAATTTAAAGTTTCTTACTATCCGGTTTTTTTATTCGCGTAATATTCATTAATTATTTACACAATTTCAAAAATTCCCTCATTCTGAGAACAAATAAACCTGTATTTTAAAGTACGTCATACCATGCATCTAAAAACTATTTCTTTACAAAATATGTTCAATTAGTTATGAAAAAACTAATGGTTTCGATACAATAATATAATTTATTTTTAACTAATTGGTAATATATATTTTTTTACATATTATATTATAGATATTCACACATTTATCAAAATATTTTTAGATTTAAAAATTTTACAATTAATTTTATTTTTCCAATACGACAATAAATTATGTTTTTGCTCATTTATTTTAATTTTTTATTTTGTCGTTTATATTTAAATTTATTATGCTTTTCAGAAAATAAGTAATAATTTTAAGGAAAAGGTATTGTCTATAATTACATCAATCTTTATTATTATCATTACCTGTTTTATGAATCTTTAAAGAAAATGATGTACTTACTCAGCTAGTCGTAAGTCGCCAAGAAAAATTGAGTCTTCCCCGTAAGCATCGTCGAATAACCTTGGCTGTATGCGAAGAATGCCATCGCTAATCTGTACTGTTTCATCGTGTTTATGATAAACGCAAAATTGATAGTCCTATATTAACAATATAAAAATATATTTAATATTATTATTATTAAGCTTAATAAAACAAATTTAGAAATTAATAAAAATTATTCATTAATAAAAACTAACGAAAAAATTTTTCACATACGTGTGTAAAATTTTACTATTTTAAACCAATAAAGTTTTAAAAATGATGATATATACATTTATGTAAATATATATTTACAAGTTTTAATCAATATACAATAATATTAAAATTAAAATATTTTTTGGAAAAAAAGATTTCCAAAAAGAATATTTATTCGTATGTCACTAGACATATTTTTGCAATATTTTAAAAACGTACCGGATCTTGTGGTATTTTGATTTCTCTATTCCACCGTGACTTATCCAAAATTTTCGAATCAAAATTGTCTTCAAATATGAGACGTCCTGAAACATGATAATTTATCTTAATATAAGAAATAAGCAAATAAATGAAACTATTAATTTGTTAGATAATAGTCATCGTTAGAATAAATTGTGACGTACCGGTACCTTGCGAATTGCAAAACACGTTTTCTTGATTCCAATTAATTAAAACAAGTAGAATCGCTAATGAAGCGATTCTGATACTTGCCTCCATCTTCGATAAGTTTGCAGATGCTTGACTTCCTTCGATGTATTCTCCGATACTTCAATAGTATATAAAAAACAGAAACAAAAATCCAGTTTGTGTAGAGGGGGAATTTAAATTAAATAAATTATATATGTTATACGTACATAAATTTTTATGTTATCCATGTACTTTTGAAGTAGAGCACTAACTTATCAACGGAAGAATTTGCAGTAAACTTCTATAACTCGTTTTAAAACGCCGAAGTTAGATCGCTCATCTGCATTTTCGAAATCACTAAAGTTTGATCAATAATTAATTGAATAAACAACAATATAATGATTGCTGTGGTAACAAGAGGCTCAAGATTCAGTAAACTTATTTCTAATTTTAAGAAAAAAGAATTTAAAGAATTTTTATTTAAGAACTCTCAAAAGACGTGTTTACCTTGTACAAGAGGTTATGTTATATTAAATAATAAAAATTTGTTTTTTAAAACTATTTTCAATAATAAAGGAAAAATTCTATTAGAACAATCAAAAATTAGTATTCAAAGAAATTTTACCGCCGAAGAGTAAGTGATAATGTAATTTGTTATAATTAAAAAAGCATGTTAAACATTTTAAATGATTAAATGATTTTAATACTTCATGCGAATTTACGAACGAATATTTATCGAATTCTCATTTACTACATATAAACATTGTGGTATATTTTGATATTTAAATTATATATTTTTAATTTATTGCTTTATTTTATATTTATCAAAAATCTTTTAAATAGATAAATTTTAATTTAATAAGTGTATCAAAAGTGCAATATTTTAAAAATTTTTAATGGAATAATAAACGTAAGTATTTATATAAATTATTTTTATGAAAAAAAATCACTATTTTAAAACTGCACCACAATGTTTATAATACATTTTTTATAATATTTGATTTACTGATTATTTTTAATTTTTCTAATTTTTTATTTTATTTTAGAGATCTTAAATCTTTAAACTTTGAAAAAATGTCCACCGAAACCTTAGAATCTCTGTCAGAATACTTTGATGAACTCATAGAACAGGCTGTACATTTACAAGATGCAGATGTGTCATGTGGAGTTAGTATTTATTAGCATTTTGGTTTTACCAAAAAAAAAAGATTTTTAATATAAATTTTATAATTTGAAGGATGGAGTACTTACTGTAAAATTTGGAAAAGAGTATGGAACATATGTAATCAACCGACAAGTCCCAAATCAACAAATTTGGTTATCATCGCCTAAATCTGGCCCAAAGCGTTACGATTTTATAGATGGAACATGGATTTATAAACATGATGGAAAATCACTGCATGAATTATTAAATGAAGAAATTCCTAATATTGTTAAATTTTCAGTTTCATTTAATAATTGTGTCTATGGTGTTCGAGAAAAATAAGTCTGATTCAATATCAATTAATATGTACATAGTTCATTCTCTAAATATTTTAAGAATATGTGTAACTGTAAATAATCTTTGTAAATAAAACATTATTGATAGTTTTAATTATATGAATTTAAATTTTTTATATATACTTATTTATTTTTTTTTTAAGTGATTTTACATCCTATATTAAATGTGAATTAATTTAAAATTGAGTCTATAATTTTAGAAGTGTAGTTTTATAATATGTATTATTTATGGTTGCAATAAATGGTTCAAGTTATAAATAGAAAATAGCAATTTATCATTTTTTATATTCCAAACTATTTGTATTAGTTCAAGCAAAAGAATTTACTTGATAATATATATATATATATATTAAACAAACTTAACTATTTTATTTGTTTTTAAAATAATCTCACATTATTGATTTATAAAAACTTATTCTAAATATTGAATAATGCATTTTATTTAATTAACGTTTTAATAATGCAAACATTAAACTTAATCGTAAATAATTATCATTAAACAAATAAAAATATATAAACACTTTTTTTTTAAACAGGCAAACATGGAAATTATGGAAGATGGAAACTTGGTGGATCGGGTGAGGATTCTCTTACAACGCGACATGCAATATTATCAGGTACGGAAACTTTAATCATCCCTTTTTACATATGTATATCTTGCATACATTTCAATGTCTTTTTCCAATATACATATTTTAATGAACATTATCCGGATACATAAAATAAGCATTCATATACATGTTCCTATCACGTACACTTACCTACCCATATTGTAATTTAGCTCTATAATTTAGCGATAGGAAAATTTGAAAAGACGTTCGACGCTGCTCTTACGCATGTGTATCTATATATACGCGTTCGACATCAGTGCGCTCACGCTTACACTTTGATTTATCATAATTTGCAAATAAAAAAAAAAAAAAAAAAAAAAAAAAAAAGCCTTCGACGGAATGGAAAAACGGAAGAGACAACTCGGAATATCGGTCAGACGCGTCACGCTTATACGCGCACGCTGATAAGCTCGATAAACGCGATAAAGCGCTATATAGGGAATTCAACGCGATACGCTATTTAAAAAAAAGACTACGTTTTTGCTTACGTTTATTTCATCATATGTAATCTATTGAAAAAGATTTGTGTAGATTGCGAACGTGATATTATAGATGAAATTAGTTTACTTATATTTTTTTGCATTTGCGGGTGTACAAACATATTTTTTATTCGATTTATGAAAAATTGATGTTATTTATTATCAATAATTATTAAAGATATTTATGCTATTTACAATTTAGGAAAAAGTCTATATAAAAATTGTATAATGTACATAAATTAAAGTTCCATAAACTATTTATTATTTATGCATATAAATCAACTTGTCAATACTTTTACATTAGTAATCAATAAGCGGAAGAAAAACAAATATTTCCCATTCGCATTATATTATAAAAAAAGAAGATAGCGAAGGGAGAAGAGAGAGAAAAGTAAATCAAAGTAAACGATTTATATGTATATATTTTCAACAGGAAATGCAGACGGTGTTACGAGAACAGCTGTGCGTCCGTGTGAGCGGTGGAAAATTTGACTTTCCGCGTCATGCCTCGTTCGCCGCTATTAAAATCGTGACTTGGTGGGAGGCTGATTTCACCATAGCCTTCAAGCATCCGTCGGGCTTGAGCTCGACCGGCCAAGACAGCAGCGTCGGCACAGACGGGGTCGTTAAAAGGACTCAGCCGAGCGAATTCATTTTGTTGGTTGTCGAGACGTCCGAACAACTTTTAGGTATAGGATCATTCGTTATAATGGAAATGTTAGTTTCGCGACAATTACGCGAGCGCGCATTGTATAGCCCATTATTTTGAAATACAGTTGGAAACGGATTTTTTTATACTTTTTGTGAATGTATTAGTATTATTTATTTGATTTTAATTATTTACGCATGTTGAAGATTCATTTAATAAAAATGAGAATAATATTTAATTGAATAAAAGCAAATTTTATGTTTAGAAAGAATTGAACGTTTTAAACTTAAAAAACAAGAAAATCAAACGTACTTCTCAAGATGCAATTAGCACACGAAATATTAAATCTTCTTACATTAATAGAATCGCAATTCAAATCGTAGCTCTATTAAAAGTACAAAAAAGAAATCGAACGACGAGTTTCGTGATTTAAAAAAACAAAAAAAAAAAAAAAAAAAAAATAGAAGATATATACAAAAGCAGGCAATTTAAATCAATAAACGAAATCTACAGAGCACCTGCACACGTTGATACAAGAGTCTCTGGATCACGCAGATCTAACGGTGCTTACGGCGACACTAGGAGCGGCGGCTCTCGTTCGCAATTGTCTCTGGTGTTACAATCAACGCGCCAAAAGCGATATACCCGCTCAGACGAGGTAACGAAAAGCAAAATAAATAAATGAATAAATAAACAAAAAAGACGAAAAAAAAAAAAAAAAAAAAAATAGGAGGAAAACATGCGGGAGTGCGAGAGAATGAGATTAAGCGATAGGTATAGAGGTATACGTGAAAGAGTAACGCGAATAAGAATGACGAATCGTTAAAGAGTGGCGCGCAATTCGTTTCGGGGATTTATCTTTGAAATGCATCGTTTGCTTTAGTTGTGTAATGCAATACTCGTTTTAGAATTGCTAGTTTTGTTTTTTTTTTTGTTTTTTTTAATCAATTGGATTTATCGTAACGAAATTATTTATTTTATCCAATCTAACGAAGCGAACTTTTTCACTTCGATTTCAAAAGACGTTTAAAATTTTTAAGACTAGTTAATATTTTAACGGCCGTTTGAGTGAATGAGTGAGTGAGTGAGTGAGTGAGGCTTTGCGACTCCGATAAGATTTTTCTGTTTTTTTTGATGAGTGAAAATCATTGTAATGACGAATTTTATTGGTAATATAGTTTAACTCTCGAATATTTACGCGATTTTTGCAATCTAAAATTGAAATTTTTTTATTTGCTAATATAAAAATTTTATTTTTAAAATTTTTTTCAATATTTTTAATAAAAAATTATTTTATTATATTGAATTTACTAAAGCATTCATTTTTTTTTCCGATACAATATTTATTCAGTAGAAAGTTTTTTTCTAGCTCTTAATTTCTTATACAAATATTGAATTAACGGAATCTTGATTTGTTACGTACAGCGCTCAATTACTTAAATGTTATAAATCTTTTAACGAGATGGCTGAGGCCGTCGCCGAAAGGCTTTTGGATCTACATTGTCGTCTAATTTCACTTTACATTTTAAACGAGGCTGATTCGTTAAATTGGCAAAGCGATCGTTCGTTCTTCGAAAAGGAAAGATGTTCTTACGTCATTCAAATGTGGTGGCTTTATATGCAAGGTAAGCATTGATTTTCAAATCCATTGTTTCACAAATAAATTATTGCAATCTTTGAATTTTTTTCTATATGTATATTTAAACGAATGTAAAATGAACTTGCGAGGATTGATATTGCCTTCGAATATCAATATTTCAATTAATCGAACTGAAAATTCTATCGATAAATGTTTGTATCTGAATAAAATAAATAATTTTTTATCGATCTTAAAAGTAATCATTTCACGTCTCTCTATGTATATAAAAGTTACCAAAAAAACAATCGTCATCTCAATCTACGGATCAAATTTAATAATAAACGCGAGAGCGCGCTTATGGCAAAAATAAGAAATAAATAAATAAATAAATAAATAAAGAGAAAAAAAAAGAAAAGAAAAAAAATTATCGTTTTCCAATGGAAGTAAACAATCTCACCCACATTAAAATCATAGCCGGTAAAGCGTAAAGTATCACTTTGAAATAATTTTCTCGAGGCTAGGCATAAGGCATGCCATACCGCGTACTTGCACTATTAAAGAATAAGCATTTATTCCCAAAGGGACGAAAACGGATCTCTGGAATACGGTATCCCCGAAAATGGCGCAGCGTGTCTTTTCCGGTATGCTCAACGAGTCGCTCTCCATCATCGTCGCCCGTTTCATTCACGTAAGAGAAACAGAGAAAAAGAAAAATATTGAGCGTGTGTATAGCGTGTGTATAACGTTGTATATGTGTGTGTGTGTGTATTTACGAAAAAGAGTATAAACCGGGTAGAGACCAGAAGAAACGATGACAAAAAAAAAAAAGTAAAAAAAAACGATATATAAAAAAAAGAAAAAAAACAAAAAAAAAAACGGAACACAGCGCGAATACACGCAGCTCTCGCACACGATTTATGCGTTATCGCGCGTCGGTCGCCGTCTGTCACGCATAGCGCGCTGCTCGTAGATTTACATCCATCGCGACGATGTATGCCGCCGACGGATCCGCGAAATTTTGAACCCATAATGCGTGCGTACGTGTAAAATGTACAGTGTCGCGCGTTTACAAAATTTTTTTTCTTTTTTTTTTTTTTTTTTGCGTTCGAGTAACGTCGATTTCTGTCGCGTTATATTTACGTTTATTTTATAGTTTGAATTATTCTGGTTTTTTTTTTTTTTTTTTTTTTTTTTTTTCATTTTATTTCAACGTTAAATTCACGCGATTTATTAACAAGATGGAATTAATGTTGATGATTAACATTTTTGTTTTCAAGTTTTTTTTTCGAGTTTATATAGATGTCTGAAAAATTATTTAAGAATGTAACTTTTATTACGAGTATATATTACAAATTACGATTTAAAGCATTTTCAAAAGTTTAAAGCTCATTAAGAAAGCAGTAGCGGCTAAAATTTCTTGAAATGCATAGAATGCATGAATACTTGATAACGCCTATCAACTTTGTTTCGTCTAAACTATAAATATTTAGTTTTATATCAAGAATAACCTACGGATTTTATGTTCTTATGTGCGACGACAAATTTCATGCTTGTATGAACGAAAATTTAAAAGCAAAATTGATGAATAACATTATATTTTAACAATAATTCGAAAAAAGATTGCCGTTTGTTTCAAAATCTTTATCGATCACGCGATATATACAAATAATTGAATATTTACGAGATTGTTTCAAATGTTACATTTTTATCGTACAATTTGGCCGTTATTTAAATTACATTTAGGCCCGTATAATAAAATTTAAAAAAAATATAAAATATTCACAAAAAAAATCGAATAATGTTTCAAACACGTATACGCTATAATTTCTATAAAATATTAAATATATTTCTCGCGATAAAAATCATACATTCGTTATATACATTAACAAATAATAATCGAGCTTAAAGGGTCGTCCAAGCCTCGCTCGTTCGATGCAATTTTGGGCGGACGCGTTCAACGTACTCTGCTGCACGGCTTATTTGGCGCTGGGGGTTTGCGTTTTCGGCGACGAGATGATTGGATCTGACGTCGAGAGGCTCTCGACTTACGTGAGAGATATACACGCGAAATGTAACGAACTGCTGATTTGCCTTCTGTTGAGAGGCGCGCCTCTAAAGATACTATTTCAGGTAATATTCTCGATTTGTGTTGCATATATTATACGTCGATCTCGTTATGAATAATTAGGCTTTAATCTACCATTCAAATTGCTATTCCCTCCCCCCCTCCCCTTTTTTGTTGTTGCTTTTTTATCTCATTATTTTGAAATTACAGATACTTGAAATTTGAAAATAGATTTATTTCAAGTTTCTTATTTAAATCTATTTTATAAACTATTTTTTTCCATTTTTTTGTAGAAATACGTAGTTTATTCTAATAGTTGTTTTATAATTCTTTTGTGGAGCTTTTTACCAGCATGGAAAATATAAAATTTTGATAATCCATATGTAACTTTATTGCAGTTAATATATTTATAATTATATGAGGATTATCGTATCCTTTCTTTATGCTATACTTCAGATACTCCTCTTATCGATTTAAACATAATCAAAAAACTCTGTTACATACTATACATAATTAATAAGCCATTGTTTAGACAAAATTCCAACATTTTGGGCATTAAATTTTTAAATTAAGCCAGCATAATTATCATAATTTCGTATGGACAAAATATCGTGTTAATTGCTTATTAATTTCAAATAAATATGTAACCTAGAAAACATTACTCATAGACACCTTTACTCTTTGAAAGTAAGATCAAATCGATACTTTGAAAAAAAAAAAAAAAAAAAAAATAATAACATCATTGAAATACGAAGCATTAAGTATTAAAACATCCCAATCATCCGTTAAAATTTATAAATAACGTACTTCTAATTATTAAAGGTATTTCGCAAGGGTTTGGATAACCTTACGATTTCAAAACCACGATGTGGACCCTCGCCTTGGATTTACGTTTGTACGCCAAATTTATTCGGCGTCTCTCACGCGCAATCAAAAGGATTCCAGAATCTCAACGAGGGTCAAGCGGCTATACTGGAGCTAAACGTCCTTAAATCTCAGCCTCAGCCCAATTGGTCTCAGCTAATCAAAGTAAATGCTTAATCTCGTCGTTAATTTAATGTCAATTTGAAACAAAACGAAACACTTTATTCGACGTTTGTTGATTATTTATTGTGCGACTGAGCTATGTCGCATGAGTGCACTCACTGCAGCGTTTATTATTTCGTTTATTTATAGATCATTAGAAAAAATTATTTTTTTTTTTAATTTATCAACATATATAATCGCGAAAAAAAAGAAATCTTTACCTTACGCATTCTCAAATAAAAAAAGAAAAAAAAAATCCGTCTTAACGACATACACAACAACTTAAACAAATTACATCATTATTTCGATTCTGAAAAAGGCAATTTCTAAAACAGGTTCTATCGATGAATAATTACTTAGTTGCGAGAACGTTGCTCTCTATCCTCGTGCGTCAATCCATGGGACAAACGACGCAGAGTAACGACGTTGAATCATCACCGAGGGCTTTGAAATCCACAATGGCCGGTAGCCCCGAGAACTTATCGAATAAAGAAGAAACCGACGACAAATGCGGGGGTTTCCTTTGTCCGGGTAATTCGTGCAAACGTACCCTCAACATCACACCGGCTATGGGATTGCACGGGCTTGTGTACATTCTCGTGAATACCGGCTGCGAGCCCTCGCGCGTCATTATGCCCGCTCTCAAGCAGGATCCCTCGTGGTCGAGTTACCTTGATAGGCAACAGGTATATATATATATGTAGAGATCTGCGTGAGTAGGCGGATACGTGCACGTGTCCAATGTACGAAAAGAGCTTTCAAGTTCGCGCAAAATGGTCGTGGAAAGTTTTTTAAATTGTAGAGCAGTTGGATAAGGTCTCTCTCTCTCTCTCGAAGTAAACGCGACTTTTTTTTCTACTTTTAAAACGACTTTGCGTGTTTAAACTTTGTTACTTTTCGTTTCGTAATACTTGAGTTACTTTTTCTATTGAAAAACTGCATTATTTTAACCTTTTAAAAAGTGAGATCGGTAAAATTTTTAAATTAATGCATAGTTTTAACACGCGTGTGTTTCCGCCTTATTTTAAAATAAATTTTTTTTTTTTTTTTTTTTTTTTTTTATTGAATCAACGTAAAAATTACAAAAGTATTAAACCGTAAAATAAATGAATAATAAATTTGTTTGATTGGCAACTGTGCATAAAAAATTTCCGTAAAATGAATTTTATTCTCAAAATGTTTCATCTCAATTTCAATATCAAATAAAAGATGCGAATGTATCGTATATTGATTATTTGTAACAATTTTGTTAAAATTAAATGAGTGAGCAATTAAAACATCGTTTGTTTAGCTGTTATATCGATGATATAACCGTGAAAAAACAATTGATACTTTTTTTAATAAAACTAATTTGAATTTTTATTTAAAATTTATTTTCATTGCAATTTGTACATATTGAATCTTGCCGCGATAAAAAAAAAATTATTCTACATGTATTCGATAAAAAATAAACGTTTTTACAGCGATGAGGTTGTTCTAACACAAATTTAAAACACCGATCCTTGAAAAATTTACCAAGTTAAAACAACAAAAGCTGTTCTAATATCCTCTTTTGTTCGATTTAAAACCGACTAAATATGCAGCCGGTAAAAAAGTTCTATTGTCTTTTCAATCGAGCTCTAGAAATAACAGCTCTCTCTCTCTCTCTCTCTCTCTCTTTCTCTCGGCTTCGGTTATTTATTTTCAGGTATGGAATCAAGCGAGACCACCTTGGCTTAACGCGCTGCTGGCGTTTTTACGGCCGGTTATGGCACCGATCGTGGATACACTTTTAGAAGCGGTGAAGGTAAATTAGAAAAAATTCAATTAAAACTTCCTTGAATTATTCAAAACCATGGATGTCATCTAAAACTTCTCGACTACTCCATTTTAATATAAAAAAAAATATTATGTATATGTATATTGTTTAAAGTACTCGATAAAGAAATTATAAAGTTTATTTACGTTTTCAGTATGAAATTAAAAATCAGCCTAACGATATCGCCTATATGCATTCTTTAGTATGATAATAAGTAAAATTTAATAAACCTTAAATATATATTTGCATTTCAATTAAAATTCCATAATCCCAATGAATAAATAATAGTTTTGCAATGTTTTTAAAAGTTTAAAGTTCCGAACTCGATTGTGAAAAAAAAAATTACGCATCAAACTTTTGTTATTACTATGAAAAATTGCGAGATATAATAAAATGATTTATCGCATTTGAATAATAAATTATCTTGATAAATTATATAATTTTGATGAAATATAAATATGAAATATATTTGGAATTTTATCATTTTGAGAGATTGAAAAATTTTTAATAAAATAAAATTCAAAGTTGAAAAAAATATAGTTAAATTTTTTTTCTTCGCTCGAATAACATTATGATTTATTACGTACAAATAAAAAAAAAAAAAGTCTCGCAAATCTATAATGGAATTTCATCATTTTAAATTTTTCTACAAAGACAAATCGTCCTTCGCATAACTTTAAAAGTCAACATGAATTTCAGAAATGGCTTATCAATGTGGTCAAAGTAAAGAAAAATCCTCAATTTTTAAAACGCAGATAAAATAACAAAAAATTTTATTCTACATTTTCAATGCCATTATCAATACATTTACCAAAGAGAAAAAAAATTTTCAATCGTCTCGCAATCGAGACGACTAAATAATTTATCGTCAATCGCGTCGATCAATCGCTCGGCCTACGCTTGTATTTTCCTTGCAGACCGGTGCAAGCATCTATCAAGCCATGTCCCTGGCGCTCGGCTGCTTTGCCGAGCTTCACGAGTGTCTACCACTTGGCGTGCTACGGACAACCTTGGCGATGGACGAGAACATACCGGCCCATTGCCGACCTATCGGTGGCTCCGTTATATTGCAGGTTTGTAGCTTTATTTATTTATTTATTTATTTATTTTTTAAATTTTCGCTTTCGCTTGAATTTTCTAAGATTCCGACATGTTTTAGTTAAATTATTATATTTTTTTTGTAAATAGTATTAGTATTAAGATACTCGATCGACATAACGGGAATTATTAGGTCTCTTAGATCAACTCCTTGGTATGCGAGTCTGTATGCACATCGATTTAAGTGGTAACAGTCAAGATCCGATCAGACTCGGGTTGAATATTTTAAATATTTATGTAGAGTATTCTTTCATTTAATCAAATTTTTTAATAAATTTTTTATTTAAATTACTTTCATATTTAAATTTGTAAAATATCAATTTATATTTTATAAATAACGATAGTAATATTATTTAATAAACAAATTGCCTTTTTTACCTTTCAAAATACTCTTTATTGAAAATTAAAACATTGCAATATATTGAAGGTCTCGTGTCCTTGAAAATATGATTGATGTTGATATTGAATTTTTTTTTCAAATAAAATAAGGAAAATTTAGCATTTGAAAAGTTATTATTCTTTAAAATTTTTAAATTATTTATTAATAAATAATACAATCGATATTAAAGATTAAGTATTTAACTATTTACATTGCAAATAGTATTATTTTTAATTCGCTAACATCATTAAAAATGAGACTTCTATTAAAAATAAACAAAAATTTTTTATAACGAATTCATTGAAAATACAAACGCTTTAGTTGCCATGAAAAATAAATACAAGAATTCAACGAACCGTCTACGAAGTCGATGAATGTTAATTTTTCAATTTTTATATGCGTATTCTTATTATTTTCTTTTATTTTTCAAGCCTCTTTGACTCTATTTCTTTTTCTCCGTTTTTTTTTTTTTTTTTTTTTTTTTTTTTTTTTTTTTTTTTTTTTTTTTTTTTTTTTTTTTTTTTTTTTTTGTAGTATTTTCGTTCCTCTGCCATTTCGATCACTTTAGCTCTCAATTTTTTGCAAAGGTACATGGGTCACTTGACGCGCGACGAATGAAAAAATCTTTACAACTCTATTATTAATTCAGTCTCCAAGGATATTATAAAAAAAATATTTCAATAGTCTGTTTTGGGATTTGTTCGCGAGGGGAAATTTTATTTCACATTAAAAATACAAGAAAAAAAAAAAAAAAAAATTGATGTTTTACGCGTTTGCATAATGTATACGCGTGCGTAAAGGCTGGTATTTAAAGAAATCTTTAAAGAAATGGATTTATAAAATTATACAAAAATTAGGGCGTATTTTATAATTTAATTTACATAGCTAAGAATTCAATGAAATATTTTATTAAATGAACCGTAAAAAATTTCATACTTACTTCTCATCGTATACGCGTATTCAACTTTAATTATAACAACTTCAAACATTTCAAATATTATTACTTTAAATTAAGTCAAACGTAAAAATTGCAAGTAAAAAAAAAGAAAAAAAAAAAAAAAGAAAAAAAGAAACGAAAGCAATGTAAAAAGCATTATTCTTCGTGTATACAACAATAAAATTTCTAGATAAAATAAAAACTTACGCAATGCTTTAGAAATTACGTAACAAAAGTTTAAAAATAAAAAAAAAAAAAAAAAAAAACAGGTAATGTGCTCGGCGCTCTATTCGGCTTTGCTAGAATCATCAATTTCTTGCATCGACGATACCGAGAGCCAGGAAGAAAAACCAAGCAGCAGTACGAAAGAGCATCAAGGTAGTAGCTCTTCGGTCGAGGATAGATTTCAGGAGCCGGAAATTTCCAGCTTCGACTTGGAAAGCAAATCCGCCTCGGCGATCGCTCTGTCGGAAGCTTTGTGCAGCATAGACGAGGACAACAAGCACACCGCCCAGATCGACGAGTTTCTCGGCTACGTTCGCGAGGGCGTTAAACGACGCGCCGCGAGCTGCCCCCTCGAGGTCGATGACGTAATGTGCATTATTGAAACTTACACCGATCAGTTGGCTTTCACCGAGAAGGGACGGAGTTCCTTGAAGGTTTATAGCGCTTTTGTCAATAACTATTTTTTTTTTTTTTTTTTTTTCTGCTTTTTTTTGTAAATTTATTGTTTTTGTTTGAATTTTACCGATGATGGAGTAAAAGGCTTTTAATTTATGTGTACAAAATAGTGTAATTTATTACTAGTAACTTGGTTATTTATTTATTCATTTATTTTTTTTTTTTCATTTTAATAATATATTATTAATGAATTTGAAATTTTCACTTGAAATTTAATAAATAATTAATATCCATAAAATTATTTCGTTCAAATAAGTTTGAATTTTATTAAACGTCATAATCATAAATTATTAAAAATTCGATTTTAAATGCGCGTGTAAATTCACAAAAAATATTATATTTAGCCATAAATACAGGATATGTCAAAATAATGACGCATTGTTTGGTAATATAATTTTATTCGATTATATATATACATAATATTATAACGGCTCTTTTAAAATATTACATTAATTTAAAGCTGCATTATTGAAGAAACTTTGTGATACAGATGTTATGTGACGTATGTGCTTTTGAATTTTACAATCTTTATTTCATATATAATGTTATACTTTTGTAATTTTTATGGCATTATTTTTTAAACATTTTTTGTATAATATTTATTATAAATAATTACGACCATCTTTGTATAAATACGTTGAAATATAATTGCCTGCTCGTTTAGAATTCAGTTTAAAGACTCTTTTCGTTAAAATCGATATGAAATAAATGAACGAACGCATCATTAAGCGAATAAATATTCACGGCGTATATTTTATATTTATATGAAGCGTTCAAGTAGAGCAAATAAAATATAGTCAGACAACGCGTGAATTTTAACCTTTAGATTCTTCAATTGACTTGAATATTTTTAATAATTTAATATTAATATTTAAAAGCCTTGATAATTACATTATTTTGCCAAACATTTCTAAATTAAATAAATATTAACGCAATTACGGAAGTTACTTCCCGCCAGCCTGCATCTTTCAATTTTATCAGGAAAAAGTAAAACTTAAGCAAATAAATTGAAATTCTCCAAAGTAATCGGATCTAATAATTCAACATAGATCGTTCACGAGTATCTTCTTCGCTCCTCGAAGGCATTGCTCGACATTCTAAAGGAGGACGGTAAGAAGTTGCCGGATAGTCGGGTGAGCGCGTACTGTCCCCTTCCGGTGAAACGACTCACGCACACGATGTTCCACATCGAGGAGACGGCGTTCGATCAGCTGCTGATCGATTACGAGGGTACGGACTGGGAGCTCATGTTCGAGATACCGCTGTCGGTGACGAGCCAACGCGTACGGGCCCAGGTATTGTCCAGGCCCGAGCTCATCAACATCCTGCAGCTGGAGCAGGACGAACGAGAGGCCGCAAACTTCATAAAGCAGCTGTGCACCACCGGTGTACTTACCAGGAGAAATTAATATATGCGAGGATACGTGCTTTTAGTTTAATATTTTAACGTTGCGATTATTTATTTCCAGCTTTATCGAATAAATAAAGATAGTTAAAAGTTATAAAAATTGAATGATTATTTACTGTAAGAAATAAATAAAGTAAAATAATAACTTTGTGTTGTGTAAAATTTATTCGAATCTCTTTTAATTAGTTCTTTTAATTACTTCTTTTAATTAATTTTTTCTTATCTCTTTTAATTAGTTTCATTGTAAAAAAAAATAATCTCTACTTGTAAAAAATATTATCGAACGTTATATTGAACGATTCTACGAAAAAGTATCATTCGATTCTCGATAACAACATAAAACAAAATTCCAATAAAATGTTATCTTTGGCGTGACGAGCATAAGAAGGATAGGAAGATAAAATTTTTTAAAAAATTCGTATGAAAATTAATATATGAAACAATGTTATAATAGACATTAAACTAATAATATCAATATATAAAGATTTTTATATATTTTATTTAATAAAGATGAATGATAATTAAATGTCATCACAATCATTTAGTTTCATATTTTCATTTGTGTATTTATAAAGTGTGCAATATTGAGGTTATTATTTTTTCATAAATACAGCCGATATCTAATAACAAATAAATCGATGCTTTATACGAAAAAATTCATACTTTCAATTTTTGTGTTAATAAAATTTATGTTTAACTAATAAAATAAATGCAAACATACAAATTACAACAATTTTTTATGATGAAATTATCCAGCAATTTAATTAAAAAAAAAAAAAAAAAAAACTTCTATACTTTTCGATGAAAATATCCATTGCCATCGCCACTAAAATTTTGTTTTTTACTTTAAAAGTATTCAAAATTATAAATTATTTATAAAATTGTTGAAGTAAACATAAAATATTTTTTTCAAAATTCTAATGAATTCTGATAATAATTGATAGAAATAAATTTTTCTCAATCAGAAAAATAAAATGATTTTTCAATAAAAATTTTACAATGAGATAAAAACATTAGCGATTTAAAATTTCATTTAGCCAGATTTATTTATTTATTTATTTATTTATTTAATTTTTTTCTCAAAAGATTTTAATCATGAATCATATTAAATTTAAGTCGAGCTGCAACAGCACCTAAAAACAAATGAGAAGCAAATAAAATTTACATCCACGTGTATCTGCCGTACAATTTACCGTCGATTGTGCGAATAAAGAAGTGTTTTGTTATAAGTGAACGTTTATCGGTTATTTTTTCATGCAAGGACGATCACACGATAGTTGGCACATTGACGAGCTGCGGTTTTATTTATTATTCGTATTATTTATTTCTGATTATTTTCTTGTTTATTATTTTTCTTCATCTTGTTCTTCATCGCGAACGGATTGAGGATTATTCTTAAAATCTTGTTTAATAATACGCATATAGTGACATGCGGTTTTTTTTTTTTTTTTAAATGCGAACAATGGTTATAAGCCAAGTTTACAAAGAGCAAAGAAATTCGTTATAAAAGTGAGGCTATATGCGTTGCGCTTGCTCATTTGTTCCGTCCTTTTCCTCCCTCTTTTGCTTTATAAGAGATTCTCATTTCCGAAATGATTGGAATTTATACGTTTGTAGATCTAGGCCAAAAAATTATTCGTGACATTGAATTTTTTTTAATTTTTAATTATATATATATATATATATATATATATATATATATATATATTTTTTTTTTTTTTTGAATTATCATATTTAGTATGTAATAAAGAATAAAGAATGACAAAATCACAATAAGTAGTTTAAAAGTTTAATTATTTAATGACAAAGTACACAGTTATCAATCATAGTTTTTAAATTCATTTAATTATCCTTTAAATTTAATATACCGAGTATACAACACTTTACATTTTTAGATTTAAAATAATTTTTCACAATTATTACTTTCATAAGGAAAAGGAATAATTAATAAACCTTAAAAAATTTTCAGCTTAGACAAAAACAAAAGAAAATCAAAAAACAAAGGCAAAATGAATAAATGCAATAAATACTAAGGCGAATATAAAGTCATAAGAAAAATGTTAAAATCGCGCTGGGAAATATAGCGCGCGCGATTATCGAAACGGGAGGAATAAAGTACGGACACAACGTGTGTGTGTGTGTGTTTTTTTTGCATTCAAAAGTATATAACGCAATCCTGTCATTTTATAAAGAGACGAAATGGCTTATTGTTGTTGTTGTTGTTGTTGTGATGGTGGTAGTGGTGCGTTGCTGCTGCTGTTGACGTTTGATCCGGTCCATTAATTCTCCTCGAATGCAGCGGCCGACGAGCCGTCGGCGTTCAATCTCGAGTAGGGGCCTACCTGTAGACAAAAGACAAAAGATTCGTTCTTTTTTTTCTAGTTTTTTTTTTTTTTTTTTGCTGTCTTATCCGACTTTGGTGCGAGACGTGCGATTGGAAAAGTTTTCGCGAGAGTATACGAGTTTGAATTGAGCGCTTTGATTTTTCTTTTTTCTTTTGCTAAAGTTTTTTTGGCGAACGTTAAGGAAAAGGAAAAGATAAAGTAAAAAACTTTGGATGGATCAAAATTGAAAAATTAGTGTGATTTTGACAATTTAATCGTCGTATTTATCAAGTTTTTTTCATCAAATTTTTTACAATATTAATAAATTGGAAATTTAATTAAATTTCACAAATGAAAGTATGTAATTCTACAAACTTTTAAAAAGTATAATAAATAAAAGCTTAAACATTTTTTCAATACCAAAAAAACTCAGATACCTTATAAAGGAATATAAATTAAGCATTTAAAGTTCATGTAACTCGAAACTCAAGGAATTATTCAAAAAATTACAAATATCTATAATAAATAATATAATTTATTTATGTGTTAACACCAATAATAAAAAGTTTAATTTGTCTCAAAGTTTTCAAACGTTAGAAACCTTTCAATAATTATATTAAAGTTGTCCGTAAATCAAGTATCAAAACATATATAAAATCACATCAAACTTCAACATAATTAAATACATTGATCAACAATTGTACATAATTAACGTACAACGTGCAACGAAAATTAGAAACAAACAAATAAATGAGGCACAAAACGAACGCGAAGTCGAGAAAAAAAAAAATGACAAACCTCCTCGTAGAAACATAATTTATAAGCAGCGCACATATCCCTGTATACGCGATACTTTGACTGCGTTAGCTTGAAACGCGTGCACGCGCGCGTATTGCAACGCCGACGTATGTTAAAGGGTTAGAAAGAGGAAAGGGGAGGAGAGTGGAGCAAGCAATAAAAAAAAAAAATAAAAAAAAATAAAAAAAATAAAAAAAAAAATGATGAAAATGAGAGACGAGAGCGCGTAATCCGTCAACGTGAGTAATCAAGGCACAGTCACGAATATTCGCTTGAATTTCTCCTTCCTCCTCCTCTCTCTCTCCCTTCTAACCAAGCGAACGTTGCTCCCCGTACTCGTCCGTGTGCGTGATTACGCAAGAAGTAGCTGTTAATAAAGTTGGTTAAGGGCCGAGCGTTGGATACCGAAGTTAGTGCAGTCATGTTGGATGAAAAAAAGTATGCGTATAAATACAAAAACGTAGATGGAAAATAAAATATTTATACGTACCGAATTGCGTAAATATTGTAGAAACGATAAAATATAAAACTCGGCGCGTGCCGAAATCGAGTAAAATTTTAACGACGCGTCGATGTTTAATATACATCATCGTTCGACTATACACGTTTTAAACGTTTCTGCTCGCGTGACGCGCGATGGACGAGTTATAAAATACACAGTGAGCATTGAGTACGTATACTTTCTCGAGATGGAAGATTGTCAGATTCTCGATCTAGATATTTCGAGCAACCTATACTTAATTCTTTATGTTTTTATAAATTGGATGTTTACCGTCGAGGTCGTTTGCAACGAGTTTTTAAACTGCTTTCGAGTAATCTTTGCCAAACATCTAGTACAAATAAGCCAATTTTGCTTCTTAATATTTGTAGCATTTTAAGTTTATGTAGAAATTTAACACTATACTATGTATTTATATATTTTTAATGCAGCTTTCAGACGTACACTTTTATTATAAATTTATAATGTGATTTCCATGTTCATAAATTTTTTTATTCATAAATTTTATCTTTATCGCGTAGATGTGCGCATAAATGCCTATAAAGATGGGGTAAATACTAATTAGCCGATCGCGATACATTTATAAAATTTTTTTTTTATAAATTTCTTTTTATTATTTTATTTTTATTTAAAATTTTCGTAATGAAGGTACATTTTTCCGTTTTATAAATTTTTTCATTCGCAAATGTAAAGTAATACGTAAGTAGCAATAAATAAAAAAATTCATTATGCAAATAACTTTTTGTTTTTTGTTTTTTTTTTTTTTTTTTTTTTAATTTTTTCTTAATAAAAAATGAGTTTTCGAAACGACAAGAAAATGGTTATCTTGCACCTTCGAGTTATTGACATTGGATATGCAAGACAATATCCGTAATGAGAAACTTGACTCTTATAAAATAATAAAGTTGCTTTTGAGTTCGTCGATGACGATCTTCAATTCTAGGAATTTAATAAAATTTTAAAATTTAAACAAAAATATTTTAGATTTTGATTTATTAAAATTTTGACATTATGATAAAAATTTTGCTAACCCATGCTTTTATCGAGAAAAATACTTCTTTATTCTTATTTTAAAAATTTTAAAAAGAAAATTCATAACTTGTTCTGGTATTAAGAAATATTGAATAATGCGATATAAATATAACTTGAAATATTTTGTTTGCTTATGTGCGAAAATTTTTCGCAAAGTTGGAACGTCTCAAAGGACACTGCGAGGTTCGGGAGAGTTTATTTATAAAGTGAAAGAAGATGTTTATGATATTTTCCCTTGAAAGTAACACCTCTTAAAAATTCATAACTTTTTAAAAGATTGCGGAACAAAAATGGAATATAAAAAATAATTTAAAGTTTCTTTGAAGTCGCTACGTTGAAATGTTTTTATTAACTTATCCATGATCGTTTATCACTTGATTACGTAGACAGTTTTACGTAAATCGAATATAAATAATTTATGGTCTTGAAGTTTCCAACGTTGAAGTCCAACGAAATTTTTTAAAAACTGTTTTCATTTAAAATTTTTATTTATATTTTTTTAGTCTTAGTGTTTTATAGCATAATCAAATATTCGGATACGGATTTAAATATAATTTATACATTTTTAGCGGCTTTATTTAAATGTGATAAATTATTTCGTTGTGCTCTAATGTTGCAAACTTCAGACCCATAATAATTTAAAGTACAACAATGCTTGACATTTACAAATTTAATTCTTTATATTTTAAAAAAATAATCAAAGCTACTTATAAACAATAACACAATGCAATTTTTAAATGCTTCGAATTTACCTTTACGAATGACAGTATTTTTCACAAAATTCACATCACACTTCTCAAAACATAAAAACCTCAATTTTATTTAATAAATAAACGAAAAAGGAAAATTAAAGAAAAAAAAAATGTTAATAATGCAAGCAAATATTAAGAACGATTGTACTCTATCAACCGTAGGAATATTTAAACCCGGTAAAATATTCAATAACACGTCTTGGTTATACGTTTTGGGTATACGTCCGTCTAACGCAACGAGTGCATTTATCTTACATAATTTTTCATTCATTCCCCTTGAAAAATCTCAACTTTTTGAATTCGTTGTATCTCCTCTTCCCTCCTCCCTCCCCTTCACTCCCTCCATTACCCGTGGAAATTTTACTCACATTCGACGCGTCTTAACATAGGCTCTCCCTTACCTTAATCCCCTCCGTTCCATCTTCTTCCTTTTCGTGCCGTAGAGTCGTACGCAAGAGTCACGACCGATTTAGATGTATGCCGGCTTACTTTTAACGAGATATTTTAAAAACGAAGAGAAAAATAAAAGTAGTACGGCCATCCCCTCGTTCTTTTTTCTTTTTATTCCGGTCAGGGTATACGATTTTTCGAAAATTCGAACAATCCTTCAACCTTAGGAAGGACAAAAAAAAAATCTATATACCTATACACCTTTTTTTTTTCTTTCTTTCTTTCATTCTTTCTTTCTTTCTTTCTCGTCGCTCCTTTTCATCGCGCTTATTTTGTGAAGTTTAACATCATCGGTGAATGGAAAAAAACGCTAACCCGAAAGAATCACAAAAGTTGACTTCTACATTAATGATATAATAATGATGATAATAATAATAACGAGGCGAATATCGTATTTTTAATACGAAATAAACAAACGTGTCGAGCACATCCCTAACTTAGCGGTACGATCGCGTCGCGACTTCGCCGTGTTATTTATTTCATTTTTCTCTCTTCCCATATTTATCAAGTCAATTAAACCTTTTTGAAAACGACACCTTTCGCCCGAGACACGCATAATCATGCCAGGACGCGTTCACGCGTACACACACGAGCGATTCGTTTATTAAAGCAAAACGAGTATCGTATTTCTTACCTTTATATATATATATATATATATATATATATTATCCGCGACAGTTTATAACTAATTGCCGGTAGTCGCGAGATCTCTAAATGGGCGTGTGGTACATGTTTTTGAAAAAAAAAAAAAATAATAATAATAATAAATAAATAAAAGAAAGAAAAGAAAAAAAAAATTATTAACGACTGTCGCGTTATCTAGGGCTTTCCATTGTAAGTCGCGCGCTCGTTTATTTATAACGTAGATTTGTCTCTTTATTTTTACAGGAGGGTGGGGGTGGACGAAAGGAAGAAAGAGAGGAATGAGTTTTTAAGCCCAATCGTTAAATCAATAAATCGTTATGACGAGAGAGCAATTTATTCGGCACGTCCTTACGATGTAAATTATTTATATACAAACTTTACTGTGAGCCAATGCTCACCAAAGACAGTTAAGCTGAAATCAAAGCAAAACATTCAACGATTTTTATTTGTCGGAATATTATTAAAAAATAAAAAAAAAAAAAAAAAAGTCGCCGTTATCCGTAGTTACATATGCATTATTGAAATATGAATTTTCAACTTAATCCACTGATGATAGATGTTGGTCAAAGGTTTATGTACGTGAAAAAAATAAAAGAATTAATAAAATACTTGAACGATTGCACACGACATTGATGGTTACAAATTAAAAATAAATTTTTTGAAATTTCTACTTAGCCGATTGCTACTTTTGATGCGTTTCATCGAAAATCGATGCCAAAGCGTACGGCGTCGCATATTTTTCTTCGTACGGTTTCATTATTATTATTTTTTTTTTTTTTTTTTTTTTTTTTTTTTTTTTTTTTGTAATCAGTATGCATGAGTTGCGATAATCGATCATCGCGTAATTGCAAGGTATTACGCATAAGAATTATTTAGCCATTTAACATGTATTAACCTTGGAATGAATGATTTTTTAAGGCGAAACCTAATTGAAACTAAAAGTTTGAACTACATCGTGTAATTATACAAAAAAAAAAACTCAAAGGAAATTGATTATCATTAAAATTAAACAACAACATCAAAAAACTACATAGATAAGAAATTATGAAAACTCACCGGGCTTGAATAAGATCGGCCGAAGCGTAGACGCAGCGACGGCGATCGCTTGAATATTTTTTTTTTCATTTCAGAAAAGATAACACATTTTTGTACATATCATTGAACGAGCGATTCGTTCGTTAAAACAAGAAAAAAAAAAAAAAAAAAAAAAAATTAAATTTTATAGGCAGTTTTTTAATTTAAATTTTTTAAAAGAAATTAATTGTCTGCATTCAAGAATAAAGAGTTATATAAATTAATTTTTCTATTCGTATACGTATATTATTTTTTGTCGATAATGAAATTCCATATATATTTAAACATCGCCGTTAATTACGTGGATTGAAAATGTTCGCGCGAATAGCACATTTCCTTCCTCATCTTTACTATAACGAAAGTACATACACCTTAAAATAAAAATTGACAAAGGCATATATCGTCGCGTAAAAATTTTCATCCACGTGAACCAATCGTAACGCGTTTATTAAAACGACAAAGATAAAAAAAAAGCGACAAATATCTTACCGGATACTTAGAATACGAGCGTCCGAAGCGAAGACGAAGAGACGGCGATCTCTCGGCGGCACGTGGCTGCAGATGTTCAGCTGCTGCGAGATCACGGAAACCGTCCGTTTCGTCGGCGCTGCGCTGCACGAGGATCCTGTAAAGCTCGCGGAGGTTCGCCGATTTATCGTTGCTCGATGCTTCGTCCGCTGTTTTGGATGAAAAGAAAAGGAAAATTAAGAATGGAGAATTATACTTATGTTGCGTTGGATGCTTTATCAATGGATAGGTTTTTTTTTTTTTTTTTTTTTTTTTCTTTATTAATTATAAGGTGAAATTCGTCTTGGCGCTTATTTAAAAGTTTTTGATAAACGAGCGAACTATTTTTTACAATAGTTTTAGAAAACATTAATTATTCGTAAGATTAAAATATCAATATTTTTTTTTAGTATCTCTTACATTATTTGTATTACTATAATTTTAAGAAACAATTTTTGAATAATTGGCTATACGTTATTGAAAGAAGCCCGAGAAAATACGAATACAGTTTAATTTCAATAAAAAAATTCTAAACGCGCTTAAAAGCACATGTGACATTCAAGCGATATTACCGAGAAAGTCTTGCAAAATTTCATACTTCCATTTCTATGTCTTCGAACGTTATTGTTATGGAAATATGTCAAATAAAACGTAAGCCTTGATATTTCATTCAAATTACTATTACGTATTCTAAAATTAAAACATTTTGAACAATTAGAAATAACATATTATTTTTATTCTCAAAATGCTTTTCAAAATAAAATATGACAATAAAAATAAAGTGCATAATAAGAATTGGATATAAAATAAAAATAAATAAATAAATAAATAAATAAATAAATAAATAAACAAATAAATAAATAAAAGAAAAATTCTTAAGGTCATCGTAAGCACCACACGTGAATGAATAAAGCACGATTAAACAAGCTCGTAACTCTTGACGCGCAAGTGTTTTACGCCTTATTTATGAAAATGCGAAAAGTAGCCAAGAAATGGCAAACGTTTTATGTGACATCAAGGGTCTTAACGATAAGTAGAGGTTGCAATCATAATAAGTAGTAAAATACTCAAAGATTTTGTTGTTTTTATTTACCGTCAATGAAAAAAAAAAATAAATAAATACGTTTCGTTAAGCTCCTAATTGTATTATTTATTATCTTTTTTTTTTTTTTTTTTATTTATCGTGATATTTAAACAAATGTAATTTCTCGCGATTTCGATATAAAGCTTACTTGAAACTATTTATTTCAACATTTTTTAATGCATATAGAATCTTTGTAAAAACATTCAATTTTAAACATTTTATTGAAATAAATAGATTATTGAAAAATTATTATTATTATTATTATTATTATTATTATCGTTTTGTTCAATAATTTACAAGATACTCAACAATCTATCGACAAGTTCTAATAATATAGCTAGTCATTGAAATATACACATATATTGCGACTTCGTGTTGGAAGAAAAAAATTGAAAAAAAATTTTCCGTCGGTGTCTTAAAAAGCAAATATACCCACATAAGTGCGTAACACGTAGCGTTAATACTCGAATAACGAGAGCTTACTTTTCTCTTCAACGTCGTTAACTCGTAATACTCGTAAATTGTATAAATACCATCGTCTTTACCTGTTTCTCTTACTCGGATCAACAATAATTTTGCAGAAATAATTGAAAATATCGTTGTAACTATATTTAAATAAATATTATCGACTCTACGCAACGTTAAAAATAATAAATTTTTTAATTTTCATTAATATTTGTAGTCGTAAAAAAATATTCGTAAATAAAAAAAAAAAAAAAAAAACCTAAAATACACTCACTACCATAATCCATGTAATTTTCTATAGCCGATGCAACTCCCACGGCGACAAAAAAGATAATTGTCCAGGTACAGCTTTTCGCCATCATCTTATCTATGTTCACTGAAACATAAATATTTAAAAATTTTGAATTATTTAGTGCATACTTTTAATCTAATATTGAATACAATAATTGCATATACAAAATTGTATGAAAATAATAAAATTTCTCTTGTAAAAATTTGTAAAGAATTATTTTACCGTTGAAAATAATTTACTGAAAAAAAGAAAAAAAAATGATAATAATAATAATAAATATAATAAAAAAAAAAATAATAACGCATTTGCTAACTAGCGTAACCTTATTCGATACGCCTACAGAGGTTATTCTTAATTTTTATCGTAATCCCCGAGATTTAATACGTTACGCATTTTAACCACATAATAAAAAAAACTCCCCTAAATATTTTTTACACCCATTACGATAGTTATCTCATCGAAAAAATTTTATCGGTATAACTTTTCAAGCATCGAATTAATCAATTTAATCGCACTTATCTAAAATCAGAACAAATTAAAATTATCCACGAACTCTTATTTATTTATTTATTTTTTTTTTTTTTTTTTTAACTTCACGCTTTTCGATAATTTGATGTTCACCGGTGCGTCATAATTGGCGGAGAAATAAGACGCGCGTGTGCGAACGAAAAAAATTTCGGTGATGAAAATTGCGAGCGCGTATTCATTGAATTTATCAAGTTTAATCATTATTATTAAGATCATAAATAAGTTTCGATGTCACGCATATGCGACGACGGCGTTGATTTTATCACGTTTATTATTATTATAGTGTGTGTGTGTGTGTGTGTGCGCGAGGGGTGCGACGATTCGATAATAGAAAGAGATTTGAGATATACCGATTATTAGATAAACCTACGCCTCGGTGTATTGTTAAGTTTTAAATCGATTTTTCATGGATGATAATGAGCATGGAATTATCTAATGCTATAAACGTCCAAAAAAATTTCTTATTAAGAATTTATTCTCGTAATGATCACTTAAATTAATTGAAATTATTATTAAAATAAAGTTTTTTCTTTCTCGTTTCGAAACGAATTTATTTTTCTTATCTGTTTTATTATTATTTTTTTTTCTTCATTCATTTCTAGTAGAATGAAAAATACACTTATTTGAAGAAAAAAAGCGATACATAACCATAATCTCTCGTATTCGCATTACTTGAAAGAGTTACCATCGAGTCCGTATTATTTTTATAAAGTACTTCTCAAGTTGGATTTTGACGTGAATGATTTCGAATAAAAAATTTTAAAATTCCCTGGAATATTTACAGTCACTGAAAAATTAAGCTTCCTTTATGCGGCTGTTTTCTCATCTATTATAACTTTATAAGCTTCGTACTTGGCGTACCTTCAATAATCTTTTCAATATTTTCTTTTTGAATTTTTATAATCGACATTGTCGCCAATTATTTTATGTTTGAATATTGAAATTACACCTTTAACCAATTCCAGTTTTATATTTTTTTATAAATAAAAGAAAATTAAAAAAATATCTACGATTATTAATCGATAAACGATTATTGTTTAAATGAAAATGAAAATAAACATAAAATTTGATAATTTCAATTCAACGAAGCTTTAAAATTCAAGGATTTAAGCTTAAGAAACAAGCATCAACCGCTACAAGTTTCACAGACGTTTAACAGACGTTTAACAGGAGGTACATCGTGTTTAAACTTCCGTTCGTTTCTTCCGGTGTTTCCGCGTCGGTGTGCGCCGTCATTAAGATTAATGAGCCATATTTGTATACCGCTACTTAGCTTAGTTATATATGCAATTACCATTTATATCGAACGCGAAGATTTTGTTTTGCTCTCGTTAGCTTGAATTATTCATATAATCGTAAAGTTAATTTTAAAAAAATTTTTTCTTAATTATATTTTAAAACAATTACCGCCATCAAACTCTTTAATAATGTTGGAGAATTTAATTTTTACAAATCGACAATTATCGATTAGTTTTTAAAATTAATGGAGGCTGTTTGAAATAAATATAGATTTTATTTTGTAAATTATTAATGAATATCTTTAAATTTTTTGTTAAAAATAATTTTCAGTAAGTATATCAATACGATTTCTATATAAAAAATTAATCTCATATATAAAATAAAATAAAATTCATATTGTTATACGTTTCCGCGAAGCTTTTAAAGTTACAACGATTTCAATGCTTTTTTTTTCATAATTTATGCATAATTTTAATGATTCAATAGCTAGTTTTTTTCTTTCTTTTTTTTTTTTTTTTGTTTGCTGTTTATTAATCAGCTTTATGGTTCGCGTTGTATATTTTTCTATTCGAGTTTTGTGATTATCTTGTCTCTCTGAATTTTAATATAAAGATACAAAAAATGTCCGATCGAACGCAATAGCTTCAAATCTCTCATCGAATTTATTAAAACGTTAATATTAAAGAGCCCGATAAATGAAAAACATTATGAATTGTTTCGAAATATCATTACTTTAATGAGAAAAATTCAAAATAAAATCACAACAGTATTTCAAAATATTTGCTTTTTCTATCAACGAATTCAAGGCTAATAAATTTATTCTAAAAATTAACAATATTAATTATGTATGCATATTAAATCAGCCAATGGACATAGTTCATTCGTGTACTCGAAGCAACTAAATTAATTATAAAGTTTTATCTTTTTTTCTCCGGCATTAAAGTCACCTATAAACGCGTCACCTATAACACGTGTCGAAAGACAAATGCAACTTCTCAAAAGCACTTTGTAAGTCGACATCCTTACACATACTTACACATAGACTCACGTATATATATATATATATATATATATATAATTCACGCTCCAAATAAGATCCGACAAACGCAGTCAGCTCAACGCGGTCGCGTTTGCAGCCGAGGCATCCCATAGGGATAACCAAACGCCAGAAATCGCGTACGTGTACGCATGCACAGAGTCACGGATAAAATAAAGCGAACGCGCGGAGATTTATCGATACGCGCTCTGCGTACGACAATGTCCCAGCGGACTATGCTTATGGAATCGGTATATCCTCGCGGGCCGCGTTGGGCTTTTACCTCAACGGCGTGCGTCACACGCGCCGTCGATTAATTCGTGAATGAAAAATTCCTAAGCCTTTCGTGTACGTATATAGTACGTGCATAAACGACGCGCGCATCCTCGCAAAAAGTATATCTCGTTGTTTCGGTAAGCTCCTTCGTGACGTTAACCGCGCGCATGTAATGTGCACGGACGCCCCGTGTACTTAACGATTTTTCTTCTCGTCTATCGTATATCGTCGAAAGTGTATTGCATGCCTTCTTTTTTTTTTTTTTTTTTATCTGTATTTTTATACTTTACTACAGCTTCGTTACTTTTTCTTTTTTTCCTTTTCTTGTTTTTTTTTTTTTTTTTCGTCGGCGCATGAAAAGAGACCCTCGAGGCTAAGAGTCGATCAAAGAGCTTTATCTCGTAGCGTAGTTTAAACGCCGCCGGTGAAGAGAATAAAAAGGCTTCACCAACGACCGATCAATTTATATACACATACACATACATATGTAACTGTATATTTTTTTTTTTTTTGAACGCGCGTAACACGTGAAACACGCGGTCCGTCACGTTTTCGCCCACGCTGATTTTTTTTTTCTTTTTTTTTCCTCTTTTTTTTTTTTTTTTTTTTTTTTATATATCCCTCCGATTTAACGACGAACGCGGTAAATTAAATGACGAAGTAAATTGTATAAAGTTGTATAATGTAGCGTTAATCGTATAATTATTTTCACTTATTGTAGTGTATGCACAGGCTTTAATTTCTAAATCTCTTGAACTTAAAATTTTTTAAATTTATATAATCGACGAGAGTTTAGTATGCTTATTATGTTTCTTCATTTTCACTTGGGTATAATAATTACACGGGAAAATTATCAAGTTATTCAATAATTTTTGGCGCGACGAGTATCGGCGTGCGTCATAGCTAATAATCGTTTGTATCTTCGTTAAGAGATTAGTCGGCGTAGTTGTATAATAAGTGTCAATGCTATAATTACTAAAATTAATCCGAATAGCTTAATGTTTATATTTACATAACCGACGAATGTACGTAATTAGAAGAGATATATTGCTTAATTGGTAATAGTGGTAATTGAAATTATGCAATTAAACTATTACAAAATTGTTCTCTAACGACATTCAATGATGAACCGCAAATATTTGAATTGAATGAATTTCAAATCTTTTTACGCGACAAAAAAAAATCTAGAATATAAACATTAAGTCCAAATATTCCCCCATTTTATTATTTCCAGAACTTTTACATTAACCCGTTGTGAATTGTTCAAATAATAATATTTCTTTAATTTTCTCCGACTTGTATAAATAATTCAAAAAATATAATAAATTTACTCGCATTAAAAAAATTTCAATTTCGTGCGTCACTCAGACATTTTCTTATATTCTATTCGTAACATACACTTCGATAATAATTTCATTCTATTGTCTCGAATGTATCTGAATTTTCACGATAATTTTTTTTTAACATAAAATTAATTTAATCTATTTTTTTCTCTATACAGTGATACCTTTATCATTTCAAATTTGTTTTTGTCTCCGTCTTCGTCTACAATCAAAGATTAACGCATCGAGTATGCGCTCCATTCGTTGCGTCCTTTTACATCGATTGCGTACAAAACGAGAAATAAAGAAATAAAGAGAGAGTGGATATTCGCTATTCAACGAGACACAGACGCTCATGTCCTCAAATGCTTCGATCCACAAAAATTCATGCTCGAGACGATTCGCGTGATAAAACTTCGGTTATTACGGAAAAGCACGAAGAGTAATTAACATTACAATAGACGCGGCCCGACGCGATGCGATCTTCACGCACATGTGGATTAACAAATATAGGAAAAAGCGTTATATATTAAACAGGACTGCGTTATTTTATTATTACGCAAGTATATATTAATTTCTTAAAAACTAAGTTTACACGTTCACGAGTCTGTTGATGGATAGGGGAGAGAAGGAGTTAATTATTATGTGTTTATCTGCATAAATCTTAGATTTTCAACACATGGATAAATATCGCGTTCGAAATGTAAATTTGTCACGTCGAGGTTAATGTTGGTAAAGTTTTATTATGTTTCATAAACTTGTCGCTGCGTATTGGTTTTTGTTTGTCAAAAATAAAAATTATGTATACTTTTTTTTTTCTTTTCTTTTTTTGTAAAAATTTTTTATGGAAAACGAATAAACGATATTAGATGAATTTACTTAATTTTTTAATTTTTAAGTCGATAAACTGAAACATTAAGATTATGAATGCGTCATAAAGATAATTAAATAATAATAAATTAATTGTGTAAAATGAACGGTTAAGGTCCCATTATATCATATCCATCGGAGCGTACATTCTTTTGTATTTAATAACAAGCCTCGTATGGTTTCAAGTCGCTCATTAACTCGACGTATTATGAAATTTGGAAATTTCAGAAATGTAACAGAAATTTCGTATAGGGTATTATTACATAACTTTAATAACAAACGATAATATCAAGACATAGAATTTTGTGTAATTTTGCGTAGTAGTATTGCCGTTGTAGTTATCACAGGTACAATTGTATTTAACAGCGAGAGAGAGCGAGAGAGAGAGAGAGAGAGAGAATTTCCCGACGAGTTATATGAAATTTAGCTCGCAGTTACGTATGCGCGCAAGTGACAAAGATAGACAAGACAATTGAAAGCATCAAAATAGCATTTCCATGCGGCGTTTGTGATTCGAGGAGTAAAACAAGATATATTTAACGTCCAAAGCGTAAATTTTATGATAATATTGTAAAAGTTCCAATGCAAAGATTATTCACTTATTTGGATTTTTTTTTTTTTTTTTTTTTAAAGTCAGACATCTATATTTTTTTCTTTCTTTTGTTTAAAATTATAATAATAGTTTACGTATTTCGTTTATTAAAATTTTATTCTATTTTTACGGGCGATAAATTTATTTTTTTTTAAACAGTTATAGTTATAAAAAACTTCGTGACTGTATATTTCGAGTAAAATTAACAATATTTTTCTTATGTGACTTTAAATAATAGAAAAGCTTTAACTTCTCATATTTCTTCCCAAATATGTCGAGAATATTTATAAAAGATCTTTCTTTCATGCGATTAGATTTTATGCGATATATAAAAAATATTATATACATATTATTGAGTAAAAAAAAAATTTCAAAATGAAACAATATATTTTTCGTTTAAACAACGGTCGATACTACCACAAATTTTAAATCCACCAAAAAAAAAAATAGAAACCGTTATTAACATCGGTAAAATAACACCTTTACGATTTTTAATCCTTTCAAGAGTAAACACTATCTCTATTTCTATATAATCAGTTTCAAAATACGGCGTATAAATTTCTACGCACCGACGATCCCGACAGAATCAATCGAAAGTGAAAAAAATCGGCGCATAAATGTTTTCATTCCTCTCGAAAACGTTTCCTTTCATACCCGCAATCGAAAACCTTTTACCGCATCAATTCCAAAATCCCCTCTCTCTCTCTCTCTCTCTCTCTCTCTCTCTCTCTCACTAACTTTCGGTACATACCATAACCAAAATCGATTAATAGTATGACAAATTCAATATTCCGATATAAACGAGCGCTCGCGCACGACCGAGAGAGAGAGAGAGAGAGAGAGAGAGAGAGAGAGGGAATTCTCTGACCGCACGTTTGCGAATGTAGGCGCGCGCGCGCGCAAGTCGTTCTATCCTTGCGACTGTTCACCTGCTACCCCATCGGCGCCATTTATTCCGCGGGCTCGTGCGATAATATAAAATAGACCTCGCGAATCCCAAAAATGTACTTGCGAGCTTTTCTTAAAGAATTCTCCTTCCCCTCGTTGCTATTTTTCGATCGAAGGTCGAGCGTGAAATCGTAAGACGAGAATGCTTTGTGCTTTCTTTGTTCTTTTTTTTTTTTTTTTTATTTTTATCATCTACTTGCGCGCTTTTAAAATTAAACGGGAACCCGCGCCTGTAATCGCGCGATTGTTTTTAGACGCGCGCTGTCGGTATTTGCATACATATGAACATCTAAGTATGGATTTAACGCAACGATTTCGTAATAACTTTCACATTGTTTATAACTGCGTGCAATTTACATCATATTATCGTTTTGATACATATGGCTACTGATTAAGCCGATTTATTCATTATTCGACGTTGCATTACCTCTTTGTTGCTAATTTGTTGCCGGTTAATGAAAAGCTTTGTAAAATCGGTTCTTAATGTCATACATTTTCAATGATTAGGTGATTCAATCGATATTCTATAACGATAAATTTCAATCCAAATTCTCCTTTTTATCCAAATTAATAACGTTATTCAAATAGCATTCGATATCAGGATTTTAAAAGTATATTATTACCGATAAATTTAATGCCGATGAAAAACTGTTAATAAATAATAAATATCTCTGGAATAAAAAACCTAGAGAAAAGTTTTATTGATTTAAGAGTTCGAATGTTAGTTACATTACATTATTGTTGAAAAATATTTAATCGCGTCATTTTTAAATATACGATTCCGTTATATATATATATATATATATATATATATATATATATATATATATATATATATATATATATATATATATTTTTTTTTTTTTTTTTTTTTTATTATCAATTGCAACAGGAAAATCAGTTTTTAGATAGGTATACCGACTTAAAAGCAAAAAAGTTCAATCCACTTATTTATAAATTTGAAATAATGAATTTATTGTTTTTTTTTATCATTATTTCAACAAAAATTGAAAAATGTGTCGATAGTTTTAAATAAATTTTAAATCTCTTATTATTCGGTATCTTTTAATGAACAATGCTTACGACTGAGCATTTTTATTCAATTTTATTTTAATTTCTACAATTATTTCCTTTAGCTATCGTCTTGTAATAATTAAAAAGCACCTAAGGGTTTCGTGTCAATATTTTTATGATGGAAATTCTTCTTGCACTGCCGTGTTCAAAGTTCTTTTTCTTTATAGTATAATTAGGTAAAATTAATTGGTTCAGAACGTTATAGAATAATAATACTGCAAAAAATTACTTTAATTTATCGGTTTCAGTAGTATAAGTCAACGCTTGAACCAATGGTACTTCGAATACTTTAAGTAAAACGCAAAAGATTAATGCATACAAAATATAGTATTTTTATAAATTACCTATATTTTTTAATAATAGAGGTTGTGAGATGTCTCGTTAAAAACAAAAAAAAAAAAAAAAAATTACAGACAGGAAATATCACGATTCATTGAAATGTTATTGAAAATGAATTCTACTGAGAAAAAAATTCTACGTTGAATCGCATTCACAACTTTATAACATAAATATTCACGCAAACTAGTATTTTTGCTTACAATCGTTCAAAATGTTAATTAATTTTTATTGCAGATGAATTTTAAAAAGAATTTAAAAATTGTAAATTAACAATAATTTTTATATTTTTTATAATAATGCATGAATACAAAAAAATGTACTACACTTTGAATTACGAAAAATTATGATTTTAAACATAAAATGTTAAATTTTTACACCAGAAAATATGATAAAAGTATGTAGCGATTACAAAAATCGCTGTTGCTATACGTATTGAAATCTAAAATTTACAATTTTTATTACATTTGAACAATAATACGTTAAATTTTTGAAAAATTTTTAGGTATAAAAGCATATAAAATTTTTATTATACATAATTATAAAAATAATTGAATTTGCTTACAATATATAAGCATTTTTTTTTTTTTTTTTTTTTTTTTTTTTATCGTTGATAAATTCAACTTAAACTAATACATTGCAAGAATGTAGCGCTTTAGTTAAATTCACATTTAATAAAAATTTATTTTCGTTTCTTAACATTATACAGCGAAAGAAAATTCTTTCTCCGCTCGTATAATTTATTCTCAAGCCAGAATATTTGTTTTTGTACTACTAATTACATTAAGCAGTTTCTACTTTAACAATACTTTCCTTATTTGCATGCGCTTGTATTTTTTAAGCACACGGACATATAAAACCAGTGTCTTAATCACATGGGGTTAAATTAAAAAGCTGTGCTATTGTTTGTTTTTCAACAGCGGATCATAAGTAGTACAAGAACGTTCTGATCCGCCGTGCTCGAGTTAATCTCGAATAAACCTTAACCGAGTAAACACATTTTTTTTTCATTATTATTATTTTAATTAAAATTGATTGTTTTTGAAATTTTTTTTCATTTTTCTTTTAACTTAAAAACATTCACTAGACTAAACCGCTTTCTCTTAAATTTTTTCAATTCAACTTGTACATGTTTTAGAAATTTAACGAATCAATTGATGAAATTTATTTTATGCAATAAAAAAACCGGTCGAAATCTGAGCAAAAACTTGAAATGAATGTATTTATGCACGCAAAAAAAAAAAAAAAATATCATCCCAAACTACAAAGACAAAAAATTCTTCGACAAACTGCCTTCGTCGATACCGACGTTCAATCTGTTGTGTTCAACAAGTATCTCTGTACACGCGGATAAATAAATCAATGATAAAATTGTAAAAGAAAAAAACGAGATAAAAAAGAGATAAAAGTCAACTTACCGGTGAAAATCAACCTTCCAATAAATAAAAAGCGCGTCTGCGCGAATGGAGAAAAACCGTCGATCGCCGATCAAAATCGCCGTTGGACTTACTCTCTTCTACTTCGTCGGGGGGAAGGGAGGGGGGGGGGGCTCGCGATTACTTCTGCACTTAAATTCACCGACGCGTAAAAGCACGCACGAGAGCGAACGATCAAAAGAAAAACCAAAGTATTAACGATAAAAGAACACCCTCTTTTGGTGTCGAATTGAGCCTTCGGCGAAAGGTTGAAACGAAAAAATTTTTCACGCGACCAAGTAGTCGTGTAAAGTAGCGAGCGTGAAAGTGTTATGCGAGCGCGCGACGAAGTCACTGTGGTGGTAATAACGCAAAGTGTGGCGACGCCGGAGCACACGATCGTATATATACCGGCGAGCGAGCCAACGCGCACACGAACGGAAGGAAGGGAGGAAGCTCGAGGGGAAGGGGGAGGAAGGGAAAACGAGGGAAAGAGAGAGAGAGAGAGAGAGAGAGAGAAGTGTAAAGATATATAAGCAGTCGCTGGGAGGGTGAGGATGGGCACACAGGTGGCTGCCTCTTCTGTCTATCTTTTTCTTTCTCGTATACTCTATATCTTCGTATAAATCTAACCCTCTCTCTCTCTCTCTCTCTCTCTCTCTCTCGCTCTCTTCTCCTCGCTCTTTCGAGGAGAAACACGCGTAAAACTCGACGGGTAAGCGCACGCGTCCCGAGTCACTCACTCGCTCCCTACTTTTATTTTTTGTACTTTTATTTTTTCTTTATTCGTTACCCTTTCCCCTCTCACCTCACCCTTCATTTTTTTTCTCCTTAATTTCACTTTATGTAAGCGCGAACGTTGCGCCAAGAGCGAGAGAAAGAGAGAGAGAGAGAGAGAGTGCGGCGAGTAAAAGTGCGCGAGTAAACTTTAACGCAAATATCCTAAAAAATGGCCGATCGCGTACGCGAAAAGTTCGCGCGCTCGTAAGCGCAAAATCGTATATACGAGCGCGTCCGCACTCGCGAGAAATTGAAATCCAAACGAAGCTCGTTGTTCTTATTAGTTTTTGAGTTGCTTTGGAAATTAACAACGAGCTGATCGAGGATTTTTACGATCGATTTTTACGAGGATTTACGGTATGAAAAAAAAAAAATCTTACTTAAAATGTTTCAGTTGCACCTTTTTGAACAATCATTTCACGCAAAAATTAAATTCATCATCTTAATCAAAATTTTTTTTTTTCGCCATTCACGTGAGACTTCGCACAATTTTGCGTAAGATTTTTATTTTCAATTTTGTTTATTTAGTGCTTTAATAATTTATAATTTTTTATTTGTAAAATTCAACGTTACGTTTGTTTTGAAATGTTTTCAATTCAAACTAGGGTATCCGCACTCGCCTTGAACTTTTTTTTTTTTTTTTTTTTTTTTTTTTCAAGCAACTGACAATAGAAATTAAAATGCGTTTCATTGAAATTGTGTGAAACGTTTATTTTGATAGAAAAAAAAAAAAAAAATAAAAAATAATAAAAATAAGTAAAACAAGTAAAGAAAAATAAAAAAAGCGTAAATATTTAAAAAGAGGGATTGTTTTTATTTTTAAAAATATATAATAAAAACTATAATATAATATAATAAAAATGTAATCATTCTCTTACATTGCGTTTGAATGAAATGGAATAATAACAATGTACTTGTTAGTCTTACAATGTATTCTGTTACGTCGTAATGAAATTTCAAGAAGATACTATGAAAATTTGCCGAACGCAATGTAATACTATGGTAAAAAAGTTTCTAACGCGATGTATTATCGTTGCACTTAAACGTTTATAAAAATTCATAAGGATTTTCCCGACTCGTAACTTTCGCGTATACATAAATATTTTCGAAAAGTCGAATGAACTCTAAAACATTAATCTTTAGACAATCATATAATTTTAAATAATGCAAGAATACGTTTCTTTGCCGAATTTTCAACGATAACATTGAAATTTATCTAACACAGGAAAAGAGAGATAAAGAACGAGAGAGAAAGGGTGAGATTGTAATACGACCAAGCTAAGGTATCCATGCCTAAAAGATGATGCCGTCTTATATTGCATCTAAACCTGCATCTTACGTTTCTCCTTACATTAGATAATACTTTTAATGACCTGAAAATTTATAATTTAAGATAAATGTAAATTTAATACTTAAGATAAAAATAGTTTATCATCGGGCAGCGAGTGAAAAATACCAGCGGACAATTGGTAAATAAATAAGGATTAGGAAATAATAAATACGTCTTTGAAAGTTTTTTCGTAATCGATTTTACAGCCATGTTTTTCTTTACTTTTCAAACTTACAAATTTATCTTAAATACAAATCAGAGTACGAAAAGTTGTTTTAAAATTATTCTTGATTTGTTAAATAAATTAATTATGTAAATAAAATAAATAAACATAATTATTTAGTAGCAAATATTTTTTTTTTTATAAAACTAAAATTAAAATGTCTTTTTAAAAAGCAACTTTTTAGAGCATAAATATATGTTGAACTTTACAATTTCTCAACACAGCATTTTAAAAATACACGGTAAGAAATTTAATTTAATTCCTTTTGAAAACGCAACGAATACAATTTTGTTTTTTCTTTTTCATCTCTTTGAATTTTAATATTTTTATAAAAAAAAAAAAAAAGTAATTAAAGAAAAAAAAAAAAAAAAAAAATACTTTAAGGTGATAATAGAAGTAAACTGTAGCTGTTTTAAACAAAACAAACGCAACTGGTAAGTATATGCAGGGCCAATGTTCACGTAGGTATTCTCTAAAGACTAACAACTCATTCATAATTTTTAGTGAAAATGTACTCGAATTGTAGTAATAATTCACTTCTTATTTTACTGTTCACAATTTCATCTTGTAATATGTATTAAAATTTAATTCAAGGAAGTAAAATTATTAAAAAATATCGATATATATATACATTATATATAACGACGAATTCCATTTGCGATAAAATCAAAGAAAATCAAAGCTTAATCGTACGCTATGAGGAAAATTATTTTTACTTCAACACTTTTAAATAGCGTAGTTTTAAAATTTTTATTCTTAATATTTATAATCCATCAATGTGAACAAAAATTAAAATATAAATGCAAATCAAGTGTTTTTTATTTTATTGATGATAAATGAAATTTGATATGTGAAAATTTTAAAAGAATTTTTACATCACAAAATAAAATAAATTGTTAGTGTTTCGATTATTTTAGTTTTTAAAAATAATTTAGTTAGCGATATCATGGAAATAAATTTAATTAGGAATATAGATATTTTCTACAAAATAAAAGGATTTCGATAGAAATATTTTTGTTGTAATAACAAAATGGCGTTACGAATAAAAAGTATTTTATTAGGATTGATTCAATTTTAATTTAAATCAATAGCTTTATTTATAGAAAATAAAATTTTAAAATTAAAAAAAAATTAAGATTTTAAAAAAAAAAAAACTGCTTTCGCTTTCCAATACAAAAACGAAAGAAAATTTTTTTTATTATTATTATTTTTTTTTTTTTTTGTAACAGGCGATAGTCCTTTTTTTTATTGTGCAAAAAATGTAATACACGATAAGTTACATGAAATTCAAGAAAATATTTGTTCAGAGAAACGTTGCTCGGCTAAGCTCGGTGATGAAAATTTCAATTACATCTTTCGTAACATAAATCGCGTAAATATTTATTTATAATCAAGGTTAATTTAAAAGTTAGTTAATTACATTCCTACTTAATTTAAATTAATAATTAACGGAAAATTCTTAAGGTCTTGTACTCTTTTCCGAGTTTATAAAAATTATGCAACCTTTATAAGATCGGTAAGGCTAATTATATAATAAAAACTTATTAAACATTTGTTTAAAACATATCCTCGTAACCATGGTACAGTAGTCCTTTTTCGAAATCATCGCTCGGTATCGAATAATTATTCAATGCCCGTACGTTATTTATTGTGACGTAAATTAGTAAATAATTTTAATTACTTTGTTCTACTTTCCAGATACGAGAGACAAAGCGACAGACTCACGCGAGAGAGTGAGGCTGTGTGTGTGTGAGAGGGAAAGAGAGAGAGAGAGAGAGAGAGAGAGAGAGAAAGAGAGAAGTGGATCATAAGCCAACACTTGCAACAAAATTAATGAATTATTGCGCGATAACACGTACAACACGTACGAATAGCGTATATATGTGTACCAAACAATTAGCGGCGATAATCAAGGTGTCGGGACAACGAAACCCTTTACCTCTATATTCCCTTTCAAGCCGTGAAGTAACGTCCGGCGTCTCGTTAAATTATTACCGAATAAGTTACATCTTGCTAGGAGCGCGCAGTCTTGTCTTACGGCTCGTCCCGTATAATCGGATAATTAACTTGACGAAATGAATATTGAATTTTTACCTGCTTTTAATTTTTTACTTTCTCCCTATCTTTTCCCTTTCACCCCTTTATTTTGTTTTTCTTTTTGTATACGAATGATGGGATAAATTAGCGAGCGAGTTACATACTCGCGATTTAATTTTAAACTCGCGCGATACTGCGTGAGTTTAAGATGCGAATTTCGTTTTCCGTAAAATTATCCATCGAGCTTGACTTTATTGGTAACGGATAGTTTTTTGTGTAGTCCACCTAATTCGATACATCGTAACGAAGCAACAGGTATAGCTCGTCGAAGGTGAGATCTTTTAGGTATTGTGTAACTTTAACGCAAGAAATAAGAACGATTAATGCACAAAGCTATAATGTGATTATTCAAATAAATCTATTGTTGTTGAAAGAGAAAAGTAAATAATTATAAGCTTGTTTTTTCTCTCGATGATTAATTTAATTACATTGAAATGATTTCTTGCGGATCTTTTTCTAATACATAATAATTGTATGAAAAAAATAATCCGCCTAAAATTTTATATGCCAAGAAGTATATAAAAAAGAAGAAATATCTTACAAATGAATAAATCAAATTTTTTTTTTTTTTTTTTTTTTTCATCATAAAATTAAACAATGAATTGTAAAATATTTTTCGGTTTAAACATTTTTATAGAATTATTTATATATTTATAGTTAAATTTTGTATTCGATTTAGTATTATTCGGGGATATTTAAAGTAACATAAATTTATTAAAATTCAAGCTGCAACGCTTAATAGTTTTTCGAAGCAGTTCGACTTTTTCACACTTCGTAATTTATATAAGTAAAGTTTCAATATTCATTCACAGTTAAGCCATCGGTAAGAAAGCCGTTCGTATCGTTGAATTATTTCTCAATCTATCTTATCGATCCGTTTAATATTCTCGCATTACTTCCTCGTCATAATGTTTTCGAAAGCGCAGCTTTGATTAAAAATTACTAATTAACAAAAAGTCCACTCGGCTAAGCCGTACGAACAACAAATAAAACATTCTTTAATTACGATTTTCGAATGGCGATATCGCACGAATAACGAATAAATTTTTCATCCTCGCGGGCTTATTAAAAAACATTATTAAAACTCGACGGGAAAGTGAGTTTGAACGTATACGTCGTCGTCCTCGTCGTCTTCGTGAAATTCTCGCCTCGAATGTTTATTTAATAGCGGCTCCGATGAACTGTGCCGCACATCGCACGTCTTATCCAACAAGTTGGAGGCGCGAACGCCGACCGCGATAAAAAAAACTTGCTTCGTTCCCTTTTTCCTTATGGCGTTCTAGCGCGCGCGACTGCATCAACGCTGCCGATGCGATTCAACTTCCGAGAACGTAATTCGAAAAATTCTCCCGCTCTCTTTCTCTATCTCTCTCCCACTTTCTTCGTAAAGTTACTTCGATCGAGGCGTGCATGAAAGTTAAAGCGCGAGACGCGTGAATCCCAATGGGTCTATTTTACGCTTATATATATATATATATATATATAAATGTCGAAAGCGCGAATCGCATAAGGGTAAGACCATCGTCATCGTCACCACGACTACTACTCTAAAAATATAACTTTCTCTCCGTGTAGGGTGAGATGCTCACCCCGTCTCTCTCTCTCTCTCTCTATCTCTCTCTGAAGTAAATTACCAAGTCATCTTGTTAAGGTGCCATTGAAATAAGAAGAAAAAGAAGAGGAAGAAAAAAAAAACGGAAAAAAGTCCGCGATAAAAATTCGCGTCGAGGAATATCAATCACGGCCGTCGCGATTAGCATCGCGTGTGTTTGGGATATCAATTATTTACTCGGTATATCGATCAATAATGTATGTATCGGTATTTTAATGTTTAAACGCGTGCGTTAGTAAGCTCACTCTCTTTTTTTATTCAATCGAGTTTATTTATCAAATATCGT
The DNA here is from genome assembly GCA_949987625.1 of Chalcis sispes. Taxonomy (NCBI): domain Eukaryota; kingdom Metazoa; phylum Arthropoda; class Insecta; order Hymenoptera; family Chalcididae; genus Chalcis; species Chalcis sispes. Next base: position 11,300,416 of record OX465097.1, read on the forward strand.
TCTTGTAAATTTTTGGTGAAAAAATAAATACCCATTATACATTTTTTCAAAACGTACAACTCGCATGCAATTTTTTTTTTTTTTTTTTTTTTTTTTTATTTGTAAAATTCGTCATTTTATGTAACGTAAAGATTATTGATTTATAATAGAATCGTTTGCATAACAAATTTCAATTAGTCACATAAACTAATGATTAGATTATTAAAAAAAAAGAGAGGCAGAACAAAATAGAGAGAGAGAGAGAGAGAGAGGAGAGACTAAAAAAAAAACAAAAATGTAAATGAAATAATAAAGTACACTTGTATAACTTTATCAGAATTAATTTCAATGATAGCATATAACCTTGATATTAAACTTTATTCATTGATTTTCAATACATATCAGTAATCGGTGCGTATCAATTATTTTCAATCATCTAATTTGTAATTTTTACAAATTGATTAGAATTTAGCAGCTGAGTAAATAATTCACTAATGATTAATACAAGCAAAATAATATTAAAAACTAAAAGTTTGTCTTTTACACGTATTTGCTGTACAAATTTTCAAACGAATTTTATAAATTCCGACGAATTTTATAGATTCCAAAGCTCGTGTATGTGAGATACTAAAACCTGGCATGTTTCGCTAACGAAGTTTAAACGTATTACGAAATAAGATACTTATTCTTTCTTTTTCTGCTTTTTAAATACTAAGTTTAATCTTGTAAATTAAAAAGTTTAAAATTTTGCGATACCGATTAGATTCTTTATCATTCGTCATACGTGCTTCTTATGAAAATTCGAACTTCGACATTTTAACTTAATTAAATTCAATTTTCCATTGTCTCATTATAAAAATATTAGAGTTTTTTTTTTATTGCGATGGATATTAAAAAAAAAAAAAAAAAAAAAATTAACAAATTAATTTACATTAAAAAAAAAAGGATATAAGTGTACTCGAATATTTTCTTATTTAACTTATTTGTGCGTACACATGTATCTTTTAAACCCAGTTAATTACAAAAAAAAAAAAAAAAAAAAATCGCACCTAATGAGCTTCTCATTTAATTAGACATTTTAATAATTAATTCATCAAACATTTAAAAAATAGATTATATTCGTTTATTAAAAATTGAATTAAATGTACATATAATGCTTGACCCATGTAATAAGTAAATGCACGTTAGGTGTGCGTGTTTCTATATTACGCAAATGAAAGTCGTAACGTCGTGTTTTCCCATGGAAGTCAAGGAACATCGCCGTTCATCCCAAATACTGTTTAATTATACCGCAGGCTAATTTAGCTTAAGTGCACGAATGATAAGTGTATTTGACTCACACGGATGCTTTTATTTCTAATAAAAACTTTAACGTACATATCCAGAATATATAACGTGTTAAGATGGTAAATCTAGCGAGAAGCGAACGAGGAATAATAACTATTGTGTACGCGTTTAAAAATTATATTATATACGTGTATAAAGTAGCAATTAATAATTATTTTAAAATAAAGAAAGAAAAATCAATTAAACTTTGCCTTTGAAATGAAAGCTAATACATTTCTGTTCAGTTTTTTGTTTGCATTTATTGTATGCCAAGCATAGTAATTAGCTTTGAGACATTCTTTTACACAAAACAATAAAAATTGATTAAAATAAAATTTTCGATTAAAATTCTATTCATGTGACGGTTAAATAATTAATATAATTTAGACATTCGTCGTAAAAAGCTATTCTTCTTTGAGCCCTTGTGTAATTTGCGTTTAATTTTGGAACACCAAACAAAAGGAAATGTAACTTTACTTTACGATGTCATTTTCCAAAATGCTAAATTAAAAGCACTTCGATGAATGACGCATTCAACTTAACAGCGCTTTTAAATAGAAAAAAAAAAAAAATTAAATAAAATAAATAAATAAAACGCGATGAAAAAAAAAAAAAAAAAATTATCCATTTAAATCACAAGAACGAACATTAACTTACACTTGCCAACAAACAATCGTCACCTCCAATTTTATTTACCTCATCTCAAGCGTCAAGCTCATTCTCGAACGAATATCTCAAGTGCAGCGATCGCTTTACGGTTCCCATGCAAATATAGGCACAGAGAAAAATAAAATGTCCTTTATTCGAAAATCAAGCCGACGATATCCGCTTAAGACAAATCCATTGTACGCGCAAATACGAGGATACGATTAAAAAAAAAAAAAAAAAAAAAAAAAAAAAAAAAAAAAAAAGAAAGAAAGAGAGAATGAAAGAAAAAGAAAATAATAAATAAACGCCTCCGCATGTTAGCTTCTCGGCTCAATGCCAAAATCAACTCAAAGCACTCGAGGATTTAACGAGTATATCGTTAATGATTGAACGATCATTAAGCGCTAGCATAGCATCCCGCTTATGAAGAATCACTCGAGGTTGTACAATAACGTAGGATATCGCCTGCTCTGATGAACGAATTAATTTACGTCTCGCGAAATGATAATCCTAGATTTAGTGTGAATAAAATTTTACTCGCTTTCTCGTGTATATATATATATATATATGTTAATATAATTTATATTAATATGTATCGTTAAAATTGAATTAAATAATTCTTGCCGAGTTAAAAAATTTTTATTATTTATACCGTTCGATATTATATTTTAATAGAAATTTTATTATTATTGAAACTTTATTGTAATCGTTGATGTAATAACATTATTAGCCATTTGAGAATATTTAATTTTTAGTTCACTTTTAAATTTTAATATACAATAATAATTTTTTTACCTTTTTAACGAAATATTTTATGTTTATTCATTTTTTTTTTTTTTTTTTTTCCAAAATTAATCAAGAATATTATTTTTTTTTTTT
>OX465097.1:11308247-11477281 GCA_949987625.1 Chalcis sispes
TCATTAATACTCTCAGTATACGTTGCACGTATAAAAAAAAAATAAAAGAATGCTAAAATAAATAAAAATATAATATTGCAATTCATAACTAGTTTATTTATTTACTTTTTAATATTCATAAATACTCTTACGAAAAAGAAATTAAATTTACATTTTTAATTTGATGTTGTTATTGTGAAATTTTTATTAAAAATTTATATTATTCAATGTTAAATAATGAAGTAACATAAATTTATTGTATTAAATGAGTGTATTCCAAAACAATGCACCAACTTCATTAAATTTCATTTTCCAAAATTTATTTTATATAAATTTAAAATTAATAATTCGTTTAAAAATATATGCACTTTATTCATGTGTATATGCAATTTCATATAAATCTTACTTATATAATTAACACGTTCTCTGCCGCGTGGGGCGTATGCGCCCCAGGCTGAACCTTTCGTTCAAGCCAATTGGTATTATCATTGTAAAATGAAGAATTTTTTAAAAAATTCATTATAATATTAAGATGCTTATGATTGACTGCATAATGAATTTTCAAAAAATTCTTCATTTTGCAATGATAATACCAAATGTCTTGAACGAAAGGTTCAGCGTGGGGTGCATACATCCCACGCGGCAGGGAACGTGTTAATTCATTCATACACAGTTTGAAACTACCTTGTTCAATAGTAGGAAACAAAGGTATTCAATTACCTTTATACTAAGTATTCAAATGTTTACCTGAAACTTTATACAATGATATATTAGTAATTTAATGAAGCAACTTACTTAAAGTTTGACACAAATCAAAATACTTCATATTTAAATCAGAAAATGATTACTTTATATATAAACATATATACGAGGGTGAATCAAATATAAACGGTAATTTAGCTATTCTGCTTAGCACGCACCTTCGAACTAGATGATATAGTATGGCGGTTGCTGGTTCGTTTATAAAGAGTGGAGGAACCAGCTTAGTTAGCGGCCACGCTCGGTTTTGTCCTCAGTACAGCCATGACTGAACAAGAGGTACGTCCGTCTGTCGCGCAACGCGTCATCATAAAATTTTTAACCAACGAAGGCGTTAAACCGTCGGAAATTTTTGCTCGTTTAAAGGCGCAGTTTTGGGACACTACATTGTCTCAGAATCGAGTGTATACGTGGGCCAGAGAATTTAAGAGTGAGCGAGAACGCGTTGAAAACGAAAGTCATGATCGGCGTCCAAGGACAAGTCTTACAGATGACAACATCCGTGCCGTTCGAGAGCTTATTTAATGTGATCGGCGGTTAACTGTTTCAGAAATATCGTCAAGAGTGGCTATCAGCTGTTGAAGTGCTCAATCCATTATCACTGATCAACTTGACTTCAGAAAAATTAGTGCTCGATAGGTTCCGACGTTGTTAACCGGGAATCAAAAACAGATCAGATCGGAGATCAATGAGAGACTTCTGAATCGATTTCGACAACAAGGGGAGGATTTTTTGAGGTGCATCGTCACATGTGATGAGACGTGGGTCCACCATTATACCCCCAAATCGAAAATGGCGAGTAAGGAGTGGCGAAGGAAAAATGAAGGCTGCCCAGTGAAGGCCAAAACTCGCCTCTCAGTCGGAAAAGTGCTTGCAACGATTTTTTTTTTACTCAAAGGGAGTTTTATTCATTGATTTTCTTCACGATCAACAAACAGTGAATGCGGCCTACTATTGCCAATTGTTACAGTCAGCGAGAATCTCCTACCGAAACAAAAGACGAGGTATGCCCATTAGAGAGGTCATCCTTCTCCATGATAATGCTAGGCCGTACACCGCGGCTTTGACAAGGGATAAACTGGAAGAAATGGGCTGGAAAACACTCGAAGACCCTCCTTATAATCCAGACTTGTTCCCCTGTGCCTACTTTTTGTTCGCGCCCCTGAAAGAATCATTTGGAGGAAAACGATTCAAAAGCAATGAAAAAGTCGAGGATCACGTGCGCAATTGGCTGACAACTCGTCCTAAAACTTTTTATGAACAAGCAATATTCAAGCTTCCAGAACGGTGGCAAAAGTGTGTAGACAACGCAGGAGACTACATTGTGAAATGTTGATGATATGGTTGGTGTGTAATATTATTCAATAAATGTATAAAAAAAAAAATTACCGTTTATATTTGATTCACCCTCGTATGCAACGAAATTTTAAAAGGAATTTATATAATAATCTTTATTGATCTTATATTCAAGATACAATATTATTTATAATTAAAATTTAACGTTTAATTTATTAACTGTAACTGCATAATATTATCGGTTATGCCTAAATATACAATAACTTTATCGAATAATTTTATTTTCCAGAAGCAGCTCGAAATACTATAGTTTACCTTTTTTATCATTATTATTATTCTATATGATGATTAAAAAATGATAAAGGACTATTGCTTAGTGAAATATATCAAAGCAATTCAAATATGTTTAAAATATTTTGCTTTCTTCGTAATATGAATAAAATTAAAAATAAAAAATAAAAAAATGTAACTTAGAATGGAAAAAAACGTGACAAAATAAATATTAATTTTTTAGTGGGTTTAAAAAAGATTTTGTAAATTATTATTTGACTATAATACTTTTTAAAAAAGATGTAGGTATTCATGAATATTAGTAGAAATACGTTGTATTGAATAAATAATGTATTCATGTTGAAAATGGTAATTAAAATTAAAATACAGTTGTTGGCAATGTGTTTATTATTGAATAATATATAAAATGAAATAATTTCAATTTTTTTCATCTTAAAATAATACATTTATTTTATAAAGTTCTTTTATAATTTGAATTATATTTTTATTTATTAATACGTTCCCTGCCGCGTGGAGCGTATGCGTCCCACGCTGAACTTTCCGTTCAAGCCATTTGGTATTATCATTGTAAAATGAAGAAGTTTTTTAAAAATTTATTATAGTATTAAGATGCCCATAATTGACTGCATAATGTATTTTTAAAAAATTCTTCATTTTACAATGATAATACCAAATGGCTTGAACGGAAAGTTCAGCGAGGGGCGCATACGCTCCACGCGGCAGGGAACGTGTTAATGCAAAAATGTTTAATAATTATAAATATAATTTGAAAGTAGCGAATTTAGTTTATTAAAAAATTATAAATAATTGAAAATCACAAATGTTATCGACAATCAAAAAATTATACAATAAATTATTCATCACATATTTTTAGTTGAACGAGTTTCTATTTTATTTTCATCAGTTATATAATTAAAACATTACCACTATTTTAGATAATATAATTATCTTTTTTGTTTTTAGTTTCTTTATGTGCTGTATTTGTATAGCCAATCGACTGAAAAATAATACTGCAAATCTAACTCGGAGGCGAAGCACAGCATCAATAAAGGACTAGCGAACGCAAAAACTTAAATATCATAATCATACATAACTCATTATGTATTAATGATGACATACAATTACAAACACATCGAAACGTTTTTTGGAACTGTTGATCTTACATATTGATACATCTATCCACAGGATTTGTTTTTAGTTTCTACACCAGAATATCTGATGTTGATTCACTCGACATTCCTAAAAATAAAAAAAAGATTATGCTTTAACAATCTCAACGAAAAATATTTTTACAAATTTACTATAACATTACTTGAACGTCTATCTTTAATATATACTGCAAAGTATCAAGTTTCTTCTTATACTTTAAATATTTCTTATAAAAATCAATATTTTTTATTAAGTATAAAAATAAACAATAATTTGTATAATAATGTTAATGATAATAATAATAAATCTGTATTAAAATATATAAATAAAATATAATATCAAATTTTTAGATAAATTTTACACTTAACACGTCAGATTTACTATTTGTGGACTAAAACAAACAAATATCTTAAGTATCTAATCAAAAATTTTTTAAATGATATTCATTTTACTATTTACTTATATAAAAAATTTTTTTATACTTTAGTATTTTAAAGCTCTTCGAAAGAATCAGATTCACTAATAATATCACAAATTTCATCTATTGTAAATTCTGGTTTTACGTACACAATGCGTAAAGTATTCGTGAAGCCGGAGCCCTGCTTCCAGCCAGTAACAACCACAACAGAATCTCCAGATCGTATGAAACCACGACCTTTGCCAAAGTTCAAACCATATTGTACACGGACGTCAACATCCTTTAACCAATCAGCTAGTGGAGGTTCTAAAATATAAAATACATCATTTAAAATATTTTTATCAATTATTTTACTAATTAACCTTATTTTTTAAAAACGTATAATTAAAAAAAAAGGCATGTAATTAGAAAAATTCAATTTTTTTTTACCTGTGTAATGAAGAGGAAGTATTCCTCTGTAAAGATGAGCTTGTCTAGCGACTTGATGGAACCTCGTAACCGCAATTATTGGGGATCGAGGTCTGTATTTGGAGATCAAATGCGCAGATCGTCCACTTGTTGTAATAACTATGATGGCGCTGGCAAGACATTTAACAGCAGCTTCAACCGATGCAATAGCTACAGCATGAGTAGCATCAATTGGAGGCATAGCTTTGCTTGACAAATCGGTAAATAGCTGATTTTGCCAAATAGCAGCCTCTGCTTCTTTGCAAATGTTTGCCATTGTACGCACGCATTCCAGAGGATATTCTCCTTTTGCAGTTTCACCTGCATTATGAATTTTATTAGTAAACTTTTTGAATCAATTTTTATAATTATTTTCTATATTTACACTAAAATTGTTAAAATTAATTATTTTACCTGAAAGCATGACGCAGTCAGCACCGTCCAGAATTGCATTCGCTACATCGGAGGATTCGGCTCTCGTGGCACGAGGTTTCTTCACCATGGACTCCAACATTTGAGTAGCGCAAATAACTGGCTTACCAACCTTGTTGCATCGACTGATCATACACTTTTGCGCGAGGAACACCTTTTCGGGTGGGATTTCGATACCAAGATCACCACGGGCAACCATAATACCGTCGGAAGCCTCGATAATTTCATCTAGGTTGGTCATGCCCTGCTGATTTTCAATCTTCGAGATGATCTTAATGTTTTTGCCCTTCTCGCCAAGAATAGAACGAATCTCGGTTAAAGCAGCAGCGTCACGGATGAACGAAGCAAAGATCATGTCGACTTCCTGCTCGACACCAAACTGCAAATCGGATTTATCTTTCTCAGATACGGCAGGCAAATCGACCGGAACTCCAGGTAAATTAACACCTTTGCGAGAACCAAGCATACCGCCGTTCTCAACGGTTGTTGTAACGCCCGTAGGTGCTAAAATTTTAATAAGAGAAATATTATACTTGATAAATACCGATCCGTAAAATTTTGCTTAAAATTTTCAAAGATACATACAAACTTCGTTAACAATCAAAGATATCAAGCCATCGTCTACGTAAACACGATTTCCAACTTTCAAAACTTTCGAAATATTTTCATAGTCAACGTAAACTGTGTCAACGTTGCCTTTTTCAGCGTAAGCCTTGTCAGTTGACAACTTGAACTTCTGGCCTTTTTTCAGTTCCACCTCGGCAGAGCCGCCCTGTAAAATAAATTTCATCATTGATAAAAATCTCCTTTATTTATTAATAGTATATTTAAAAATAGATCAATTAAAACGAAAGTATCCTTTTACCCCTTCTAGCAATCCGGTACGAATTTCCGGGCCCTTTGTATCAAGTGCAATAGCAACTGGTACACAGAATCCATTCTTTTCGGTGAGATTCTTCTGGGCCTGTCGGACGTTGGCGATCGTTCCCGCGTGGTACTCGTGGGAGCCGTGGCTGAAGTTCATTCGGGCGATGTTCATGCCGGTCTCGATCATTTTTTCCAACATCTCGACTGACCGAGACACCGGTCCAATTGTACATATGATACCGGAGAGCCGAGTGAACAGAGTATGGGAGTCGATGTCGAGCGCACACATGTGATCGAGATGACTCTGAGCATTCTGAGCGGTAAAATTTGGCTTGCCAGCCATCTGCGAAAACAGCAACCCCAAGAGGTTTTATGCGATTAATCGAAGAAGTAGCTTAGAATAATAGCGGCTTTAAACATTTGCAGCCACGTTGCAGATAGTGGAATGAACTTTTATTTATTTATTTTTTTTTTTAACGATACATCGTCGTTGTTCATATTTTTTTCTTTGTTCGTAAAGATTACTACATTATTTAGAATGAAAATTGTACTTCGGTCAGACGTATTTGTAATAAACCAATTTAAACAGATATGGACAGTCAAAAGTAGTATAATACATATATAAATTTACTTTAAACATATTATTTACAACGCGATACTCAATCTTTATAAAGATTCTACGATATTTTGCAATATAAGTAAGATAAATAAAAGAATTATCTTCTGACAAGAATTTTTGTTTGTACATTTGATTTATTACAAAACGAATAAATTATACTGCAATTAAATCTTTGTTTATTTTCTCGTAAGCATTTAATTTAAAAATTAAAGTTACACAAATTGATCATTCCACTTTTCTCGCCTTAAGCAAAATACGTAATCGTAGAAAATAAGAGCGACCTTGCACTCTTAGTTTGCAAGATATACACTTCATAAAGAGGTTATAAATGTCACTACTTGATATTGCGAAGCGACTCGATTGTCTTTTATATCGTTGATAACAGAAGCAGTGACGACACAAATGATAGTCATTGAAAAAAAAAAAAAAAAAAAGAATATAATTGAACATAGTGCTAAATTGTGCTAAACTGATAATAAAAATAATACATGTATGAAATTTGTTAATCGTTTACTATATCATGCACTAAATAACGAATGTAATGATGCATATACATTTTCATTTTAAATAAATCAAGTACTTTGCTAATCAATCTATTGAGATAGCATAGAATTAATAAAGCAAAGAAACTACATGCACAAATATATTTTATTTAGATAGCGATAGTATTTATATACAGAATTTTACAAATTTATTGACTATAAATAGTTAAAATAATAATAATAATAATAATAATAATAATAATAATAATAATAATAATAATAATAATAATAAATAACTTAAAAAAATAGATTTTTTTGTTAATACCTCGTGTGAATCTGAAAAATCGAGAGCTTTATTTTCGTTATTTTTATCAAAACAAACTGGTATCAAAATAATTTCATTTAAATATCTAAAAATTTATCATCGATTAAAAAAAGAACATGAAAAATTTTCCTTTGATGAACAATTTTGACATACTAAGATTATTTTCAAACATAAACAACGTAACGATTAATACTTTTGTAGTTGTCATTTTTAAAACAAATGTTAGGCATATGATTATTGTTTTCATTTAGCATATCAATTACAATAAAGTGTCTGACAATATTACGTATCTATAAATAAGGTACATGATCTTTGACTAATGATTGCAAGAAAATTTGGCTAGATTTAACACAATTGAATAATTTGATAACGAGCCAATAAAAAATAATCAAATAAATTCCCTTTCTTTTTTTTTATCTTAAATAAATGACTTAAAATAGCATATAAAACAAAGATAACAGTCATTAATTATTTAATCCATTAAAAACGCAATAATACAACAAATTAATTTTTTTTTTTTTTTTTATTTTTTTTTTTTGATATATACAATATAATTCCAATTTTTTTTATATATACAATATAATACATTTCAAGAGAAAAAACAAAAAATAAACAATACTGTGAACAAGGCGCGCGGTTTTTACGTTACGACCCTACCGAGTAAATTATAAGGCGCATGTCGCTTCAAAAATAGTCGAGGATCACTAATACATACGACTCTAAGAGTGGTTCCATCGACTATTTCTGATGTCGAGACGCATCCTAACTATTGGCTACATTGCAGCAAGTGCCGAGTCTGTAATTATTATAGTAATAAAAAAAAGTGCACCAACGAACGAACAAAAAAGACAAATAAAAGTATTTCTTTCGAGGATCTTAATAATTTTCGGTGTAAGCGATTTTGTGTCGGATAAACGTTTGAGTTGAACTTCTTATAAAAACAAAAATAAAAGTTTTCAAAAAAATTCAAACGTGAACTTATGTATCGTGTTTGATAATAACCGTAAATACGAGTAACAACTTTTCTTGTGAAACACTCTGAAAAAGGTAGATTGACGTTATTGTTAATAAATCAACAGTCAAGAGTTCAACAAAACTCTTCTTTAGATGAAGAAATACACAATTAGTATTGCATGACATACGAAATTGCTAAGTCCACGCCAAACTTTAATGACAAACGAAGAATAATCCATGTACGTTTCGCATAGCTGCAAATAAAATTAAAGGCATTACAGCTTTAAAAAAAAGTAAAGGAAGCGCTAAACACGTTTTTTTTTTTTTTTTTTTTTTTTTTTTTTTTTTTTTTTTTTTTTTTTTTTTTTTTTTTTTTTTTTTTTTTTTTTTTTTACAACGCAGTGCGTCAAATTCCAGCACACAAATTTGGCCCGCCTACGCGAGCTAAATAAAATCTCGATTCACTAGCATCTAATTAAAAGAAAAAAAAAAGGAAATAAAACTCTGATCATACAAAATTTCAGAGTGAAATAATCTAAGTACATACAAAGTTTTTAAAGCTTTAAGTTTAAAAAAAAAAGAATAGAGACATAGATATTTATATACAAAAGCAGAAAAATTTGGATTACGTAACACTAAGAGCAGTACAGGAAGAGTAAAAAAAAAAAAAATATAAGGTAAAACGGTGTATAAGAAAGAAATAATAAGAGGAGCAAGAAAATAAAAACAAAATCGTGAAACAATACTAAAAACTAAAAACTAAAAACAGAGAAACTAGCGGAAAAGAAATCCTTTCTTTAATCTTGGAAAACTATAAACAATAATTCAAAAACTCTCATTTTTTTTTTTTTTTTTTTTTTTTTTTTTTGTTCGTTTATGAATATTGTTCTCTAATCACTCTTATGTACCTTATCGTCGGCGGTTATCCAGACCATTTTGCCAGGCTGCGCAAATAAAGGGGAAAAAATACGAATTAGTGATTGTTCTTCCTTGATAACGTAATTATAACGTTGATTCGTTGAAAATATAAGCAGCGATTTACGGCCACCGATGAGCCTCGCGCTTAGATGAACGAAGAAAAGCGCCGAACGCATTTGGACAAAACCGGCATCCGGGCCAGCGGAAAATAACCGGCCGCGGCTTTCTTTACCGCCACCTCGTGCTCTCTTTCTCTAATTGTAAGATATATGTTTCTCGATCGTGCGCGCGCTATACCTTCCTACGTGTGTACAACCCGAACAAACAATCAGATTTTCTTTCTTTCTTTTCATCCTCTTTCGAAAGACTTTCTATTTTCTTTTTTATTTCTTATGTAGTTAATTGATTTGGTTAAGAACAACGCGTTAAATTGATTAGTAGGACAAATTTTATACAGTCGCTGATACCGGTTTTGCAAAGAAACTTAATTTCATATTTACTTGCATTTATTAAATTATTTATCAAAATTAATAAACAGTTAAACACTGTAAATAATTATACAAATAGGCCATATTAAAATTTTTTATCATAATAAATTATATACTTCAAAATATTACAACATTGACTAAAAACAATTTTTTTTTTAATAGTAATAATTAAAATTATTTTTTGAAAGTATAAACTTTTTTTTTTTTATTAGTTCAATACGAATAATTTTCCACTGGCCTTTCATGATGTCCGTTTTTTCAATAAGCAATTGAAAAATACATGTATGCATTACTGAGAATTTATATTAATAATATTGAAAGAGAAAAAATACAAACAATAAAATTGCTTTAAATGTAACAAAAGTTGTTTAATAGTTTTTAGAAAAATTCTCAGCATATTTAGATTTATAATAATATATTTAATTACATAATTTTAATTTTATTGTATATTAAAAAAAAATTTATATTAGAAAATATTCAAACTATTAGAACTCAGAACCAGCGTTGTACTGTCAACGGCCTCATTTATTTAACTGTAAAAACTTTTTATGCGACTCAGCGCTAAAGTGATAAAAAAAAAAAAAAAAAAAAAAAAAATGTGATCGAGGAAGTTCAGAAAATGCTTTAGAAATTCCAGTCGCTTAAATCATCATATTCTTTTTATGCGTAACGTAAAATATAATAACTCTTTTTTCATACATTTATTGACTTTTTTTTCTTAACTAAAAAATTTTTTACGATAATATATTAATATGTTAAATTATTTTTATTAGAATATATTTTCAATACATTTCATATCATTCATTTTTTAGTAATTAAAGGAAGAAAGTATATGATTGTTATTTATGAATAATTTAAGATTAAAATATACAATTAATATTAAAAAAAATTATCATCAAATCATAAATAAGAAATAATTGTAAGCATTAAATTTTTTTATAAATTCATTATGATGTGATGATGAAACTTATTTAAAAAAAAAAAAACTACTCAATTGTTTAGTAATTTTTTAGTATAGCTTTTACTTTTATTTACAATTCTAAGCGTTATTTTTATGATGCAAAAAATTAACAAATGAATAAATCAAATTTTAGGTAAATATTTAAATTATATTTAAACTATATAAACTAAAAATATACTTTGTGTACATCTTTAATTAATGTTTTATTTTTTATTGATCGCATGAATTAACGTCTGTTGATAACGTCTAGACGGCTTATCGGTAATGAGTACTTTGGCACTGCATGTCAAATATTTGTCAAATTTGTCATCATAAGGAAATTCAGATTTGATTGTATATCTTAATTACATTTTATTATAATAAAGTTTTGTAAAATCGAATCAATAATTAAATACAACAATATCGTTATACTTTCATTGATCAATAGTTGAGTATGTTTAGCTACAGGTACTGTTATTAAAATTTGAAAAAATGTACAAACTTTTATAATTTTTTAAAATAATTAACAACAAATTATTATTATCTTGGATTAATATTATCTCGCAAAAAATTATTTATCATTGAATTTCATCAATATCTTTTTTTCGTTCCTTATAGCTTTTCTCGACATCTAAAGAACTTCTTAACAAGAATAGCGCCTAAAAAGTAATTTAAGTACTCGTATACTTTGTCATGTATCTCGGTTACCAAAAGCAAGGTCAAAGCAACCGTTGCTGCTGCAGCTGACAAAGGTTCGCTGAATAGATCTTGGCGAGCATGCGCGTACACGTTGTCGACCTATTGGCGAAAACCCTACTGTTCACGTGTTCAAAATGTGGGATCATCGCGCTCATGAATTACGCTACCTCGTGCTTCTACTATATCAATTTTATTATCAGGATTCCTTATTTATATTTGTTTCCCAAAATTTATCAAGCTTAAAACATGGAAAAAATTAATACACTTTACTGAAAAAGCTGTGGTCAATTATTCTTTCCTTTTTATCTATATTTATTTTAAAAATTTTCGTTCATTAGATACGGCATAACCTCTAAAGTTGTATAAAATTTATTAAATTTCATCAATAATTTATAAATTCAATAAAAAAAAAAAGATTTAATAAATGGCAGTGTCTATTCAAACCAAAGACACGTAAATACGTCCATATAAGAGTACCGTCAAGAGTACTTAACGTGGATATAACCTACAAATTTCTAATTGTAATGTACAGCGTTAATAAATAAAAATCGAAACTTTCTGGTTTGTTAAATGATAATTAAATAAAAATTTTTAAAAATGCTGATGAAAATTTTTATATAAATAAAATGAAATGTTTGTATGTTATCAAAAATGTTAAAATACGCTTTGTAATTTAAATATTTAAAAAATTTTATAAAAATCATTTTATAACGAAATTATTCGTTATCACATTTTAATTTTGTAATTGAATTCAAGTGAAATAAGAAAAATGTTTATAAAATGAACTTATTTATTTCAATTACAATTTATTTACGTTTATAAAATCTTATTAAATTGTATATTGAGTCAAAATTAACGTTTATAAACTTTTCGCACTATAAAATATTAAAAAAAAATTTTGTGTATTAATTTTCTTTTATTTTTCACGGAAGTACGTAAATACTGTGCAATCATAAATTCTAAACTTGATTACCATATGAATAGTTCATATTTGTTATTAAAATTTTTAAAAACTCGAATCTTTAAACAGATGTATTTTTAAAAAGAATTAAATTCCAGCGTAATAATCGATTTTCTTTAACCGGTTATACAATATTACAATGGCCGACAAACTTTTACGGCATCATCTATACAGAAAATAAAATGTAATTCACAATTCTAGGTTGTCGTATAGTCACCTTATTCAACTTAACATTGCAAATGCGTGAATGCAAGTTTAATTTTGGAAACTATTGAATTAATTTGCTTTTAAAAAGAAGAATTGACAGTCTATTTCACGTATTAGAGCCGGACAAAATTTTCAAGGTTACGGATGTTCTGTTACATTAAAAGAAACGTTTCTCGAACTTTGTACCCGGGTGTGCCAATAAATGGATATTAGAATGATTTATACGTATAAATAGTAATTCTACTGGTAATTTTCGTGACAAATCATTTATGATTTTTGAATAACGATTTAAAAAAAAATTTTTACTACTTTTTTTACCTTATAAGTGTAGATAGTAGTACGAGAAAATACAGGAATCAATTGACAAAGTTGTTAACGGACCTGCGGCTTGCTACTGACTGACGTTTGAGGACGCGGAAGGTCACAACGATCACGGAAACTAAATTCAAGAGTGTGCACATTGACGTAATCGCCATGTTCTGAAAGGTTCTTTTAACGATTATTCATTAACCTAAAAAAAAACGAAAAAAAAATATTAGTTTTGAAAATAAAATTAATCGAAATAATTTAACTAAAAGTATTAGAGTAAATAAATAAACCTAATAATTTTAAATTAGTACCAAGTGGTTAAGGATTTTTTGATACGGCTCTGATAAAACACGAAAAAGAGCTGCGCCATCTGAGACGATCGATAAAGCGCGACCAATCGTAATATTTTTTGTAAAACCATACGTGGTCATTGGTAGATAAGGTATGGCGCTAAGATATAAAATTTTTATTAAGGTGTATCAAATTCGCATGTCATATTAAAACTTTTAATATCAAGTTTATTTATGATTGTGAAATATATTTATGACAATACATTAATGTATGATTTAAAAATTGAAATGACACATACTTGATTAGAAAACTTTCTACATTAAGTTTTAATTAAAAAAAATTATACAGTAATATTTAAAATATTCATTAATAACATCAAATAAATAAATGTAAAATAAAAACATATAACTTATTTATATTATTATAATAAAATTTTGACATATATTAATTGACATATATGATTAATTCACACATTAGTACCGGATAAAAAAGAAAAAAAAAGATCATTTAATCATAATCGCCTGATTCACTTTTATCTATCCAACTCATAACAGTCTTATCTTACTCTGATATAATGCACGTGAAAGTCGCATTTGAGAAGAATCTTGCAGTCGGATGATTTTCACTCAATGCGATAATACAATTCAAAGTTTATTAATCATATTGAATAAAAATGTTTCTTTTTCACTATAAACATTGTCGTATGATTTTTCTGCTCAATTAAAACCGATTCAAAAGGTAATCAGGTTGAATCCGGTTTTTTAACCGGAAATTATCAAATTAAAACCATTATAATCGGTTAAAACCTATTTAGTCCTATTATAAAATTTTAATTTTAATCGAATTTAATTAGTTGCATTCTGCAACAAAAATATTATTTTATTTAAAAATAGAACTGATTGAATCCAATTCAAACAGACAAAATTTTATAATTGGTCTACATAAATTTTAATCGATTATATTGGCTTTAATTTAATAATTTAACTGATTAAAAAACCCGATTAAAACCGATTACTTTTTGAAACGATTTTAATTGGGCCTTTTTAGTAGGATGTATTTTAAATGTCATTAAAAAAAGTAATTAATGTAATCGTATTTTATTCGATGATTTGAATTGATAATTTTTATACATGTTTTGCTTTATTATTTAATCATAAATAAATTTGAAACTGATAATTGAAATGTAATATAAATAGAGATTGTCATTACATTAAAAGTCAGTCGTAAATGTACATTACTTGGTTTCTTTTTGACGATAAAATTGATTTCTACTGTTTCGAATATTGATTTAATATCGACTGTAACTACTTTTGTACAATATTATCAAGTTTGATAAAGCAGGTATATTAAATTATTATTAAAATATTTTTAAATATTTATAAACGAATATTATAATATGTATCAAATTTTAAATTGCCAGTATCTATTAATAATGAAAATTAGTTTTTTAAATATTAATTACTTAATAATAATAAATGCCATTTGTTATCACGCAATTGTTTTTATAAAAAGAATTCAATTCTAATATTATAATTTTTTTAAATATTTTATCAACAAATTCAATGAAAATTTTGGTAACGTTTAATTTTTTTAAAAATACATATAAGATTTAAAAAATTTATAAAACTAATTAACTTTTTTGTAAGACAGGGGACATAAGTCACGTGTTTGTCGCCTTTCAAAGAGATAAATCGTCGCGGGGGATAAACTAACTTATGAATTTAACAATTCAGTGATTCTCATGCGGAAATTGTTATGTTTTTTTACTACTTACTTTTATAAAGTAGCAATTACTTAAATTTTCTAAAACGTTACTTCAATTTATCAAAGATTTGTATTTTTATTTTTTGATATTTCATCATTTAAAGTAGTTAAAAATATATTAAAATTATAAAAAAATTGTCTATAATAAAATTGTTCTTAAATTTTTCATTTCAAAAATGTTAATTACAATACATAAATTTTGGGTTGAGATAAACATCATTTTATATTTTAGGTAATTTAATTTTTTTAATTTTGAAAGATTACATTCAATAACTTAATTATTAAAATTTGTTGAACATAATGTTATATAAGTAAAATAAAAATATAATATGTACATTATTTAGATTTTTTACATTTGAGCAAAATGTGAGCATACACATATGTTGCATGAATTTCATGAATTTTAAAATTACAGTACTAAAAGTATCTTCTTCAATATTTTCCAAGAAATAATTAAATTATTCAAACAAACAATTTCTTAAATTATAAATTTAATAAATAAAAATATGCAGTTTAAAAAATATACTTTTTTGTCTCAAAAAAAAAAAAAAAAAAAAAAATGGTAAATGTTTGTAAATAACAAATAATTTATTCATAAAGTATACGTGTTTCATATACCGATATCTTAAATTTAATTCTTACCTTTTTCCTTAAGAACTTTATTTTATTTTCATAACCATTAATAAAACACCTAATTAATGCTTCTCAGTATCAACTCATCTTTTCGCACAATTTGCTCTATCGATTCGTAATTGATTCATCGAAATAAATGTAGCACGTGAAATTACTTGTTATCAATCTTATTATATAATACCGTAAATACGAAGCCGCATTACAATATCTCACGCGTATAAATTGTTTTTTTTTTTTTTTTTTACATACATATGTAATAATACACGTTCAGTGCCATGAAAACGGTTCTCAACTCCGGCAAAATTTTCCGATTTGAGCAACACAAGTCATTGCATTCCTCGGCTCGCAAGCTGGTCAGACCAGTGATCGGCGCGTCAAGACAGCCTTCGCTGAAAACTAACTCGATGAATTAATTCTCGTGTTGGAACGCGCGCGGCTCCGTCCCAACGGCTGACACGCAAAGCACGAGAGTCTTTCTGGCCCGTTATTTTTTCTGTTATTTCGTTCTTTTATTTTTTCTTGTCATCGTCGATTGCCGAAAGCATTTATTTTTTATCTATCATCATCATCATCATCATCATCATCATCATCATCCAAGTTACGCTATCCGCATAGATAAGAAGGTACGAAAGATCGTAGGAGCGAAAGAGAAATCGGTTCACGGGTTTCTGATAAGAAACGCGTGTGTGGTAGTGACGACGAAATTGAAGAGCAAATTTCTTCGAAGTATTACTTCGACCAGCAAAGCGAGAACCGACGTAATCGCGACAACAAGCAACATCATGAGCAAGAAAACTGCGGAGAGAGCTATTAATTTCGGAGCTGGACCTGCAAAACTCCCGCTTGAGGTGAGAATTTAGAATTTAAAATATTATTATATTTTTCGTTTACGCTTATAATAATTAATTTCAATTCATTGAAATAGTTTTTGTATTTTAAAACACTGATACTTATTAAATATTTCTATAAAAATCTTATTATAATCAATGATAATTAGTACTTATAAAACAGCAAGTAAGTCAAAATTTAAATGCATAAAATTTATTTTTATCGAGATTTATCATTTTAAATGAAGCTTCATTAAATTTTATCGCAAATTTATTTATTATTTTTCACATAATAACAATTATAATGGACATTATTGTTTATGCATAATAAACGATACATAATCTATATACGAGATTTGAAATTTTTATTTTCGAATGATAAATGATCAAAAAAACAAGATACGAATTTTATTATTTACTTAAATTATTATCTTAGCGTCCAGAGGCTCAATTCATCGATAAATTTTATTAAGAAAAATTGAAAATGTGAAAATTTCATGGATTTTAACTATTGTAGAATTGAGTTATAATAGTAAAAACATTAATATTTTGTTTTAGTTTTTTTAAACATTTTAAACTGTAAAATACTTTTGCAATTAAAAAATAAATAAAATTAAAGTAAACAACTTCTGTAATTTTTTAATAGTAAAAAACTACATTGTAATAAATAATTTATCTTAAGGTATTAAAAGAAGTACAAGATGAATTACTTTCTTATGGCAATACAAAAGTCAGTATTCTTGAACTCAGTCACCGCTGTAATGATTTTAAAAAAATAGTTGAAAATGCCCAAGCAAGTCTCACTGAACTACTGTAAGTATGCAGTTATTATTTTTTTTATTTAATCAAAAGAAAAAAAAATAAATAAATAAATTTTTATAGAAAATCTAATGAAATGATTTTTGAAAATTGATTTATTTAATTGTAATAAAAAAACACTTACTAATTTACAATTTCAACTTTTATTTCTCAGTAAAATCCCAGACAACTACAAAGTCATGTTTTTGCAAGGTGGTGGAACTGCACTATTTGCAGCAGTACCTTTAAATATGATGAAGACTGGAACTGCAGATTACATTGTTACTGGTAAAAAACCACAAAATTAATTTTTCTTTTAAAAGATATACTAATAACATTTTATATAATCAGGTACTTGGTCAAATAAAGCAGCTAAAGAAGCTACTAAATATGGAAAAGTAAATCTTGTTATACCTAAAACAACTAAATATACTGAAATCCCTGATAAATCAACATGGAATCTTGATCCAAATGCATCTTATGTATATTATTGTGACAACGAAACAGTTCATGGTAAAATTCATATTTAATGCTTTTAAATTTATATGATATATTAAAACAAAATGAATAATAATTTAAATACTTTTTTAGGAATTGAATTTCATGATATTCCGGATACAAAAGGAATTCCTTTAGTAGGAGATATGTCATCAAATTTTATTTCGAAATCTATTGATGTTTCTAAAGTAAGTTTTAAAAAATAGAAATATTTATTATCAAGAGAAACTTATTTAATTTACATATTATAGTATGCTTTAATATTTGCTGGAGTTCAAAAAAATGTTGGACCATCAGGTGTTACACTTGTTATTGTTCGAAATGATTTTATTGGTACAGCGATGTCTATTTGTCCATCTGTTTTTGATTTTGCTGTAGTTGCAGCCGAAAATTCAATACATAACACTCCACCAGTTTTTCAGTAAGTTAACTTTTTAACTAATTTCTTACTCTTAGTGTCAATTGTTTTACCAATTAATTATTTTTATAGGATTTATTTTGTTGGTAAAGTTTTTGAATGGATCAAAAGAAATGGTGGAGTAGAAGGCATGGCAGAACTTGCTCACAAAAAGAGTAAATTGATCTATGATATTATTGATGAATCTAATGGTTTCTATGTTTGTCCTATAAGAAAAGACTGTCGCAGTAGAATGAATATTCCCTTTAGAATAAAAAATAATGAAGAATTAGAAAACGTCTTTTTAGCTGGAGCAATTGCTGAAAATATGTTACAGCTAAAAGGACACCGATCTGTTGGTGGCATTCGTGCATCACTTTATAATGCAGTTACACTTGAAGAAGCAGAAACCTTAGCGAAATATATGAAATCTTTTTATCAAAAGTATAAAAATTAATTAGTAATGGAATTATCAGATAAAAGATTTATATTTTGTTAAGATATTTTGTTATACATATAAAATATTGCTTATATTTGTATATTTTTTCTTTATATACAATTTTTAATTTTTGTTTTAATCATTATCAATCACTGTAATATTTTCATGATATTTTTCACATTTTAAAGAATGATTTGCAAAAACATCATCTAATAATTTTTCTAATTTAGAATTAGTACCTCTAAGTCCATTAACAACAGATTCAGCCCACTGTAAATAATTATTATTAAATAATCATAGATTTATTAAAAAATTTATAAAAATATTAAATTTCTAAATAACATAATACAATTTTTTAACACTTTTTTTACATTTATCTTAAACATTGATGAAAAATTATGTAACTATTAATTAATTTTTTTAATAATAAATTTCTTAGTTTTTATGCTAATTTTCAAATAAAAAATGCTTTATATTATAAAAACAATATAATAAAAGAAAGAATTAATATAAATTATAAAAAATTATTTAAAAAATCATTGCTATAATTTATAATATTGATATAAACATTATTATTGAGTAATATGTTATAAAGCAAAATATATTTTATCTCAGTAATTATTTTCAAGATGTGCATAAATTTATCTTATATTAATTTTATATAACTAATATTTAATTCAAGTTTCGATTATTTTTTTAATTTAAAAAAAATAAAATTATTACCTTAAAATATTCATTGGCTCTTTCTAATGACCAACCTACTGGTGTTTCTTTTTCTAAATCTCTTAAGTTATAAAGTTTATCAGCAAGTTTGACTAATTTTGCTTCATAACTACTGTTAGGAGCATGTTCAATTTGTAATCGCTTCCTTTCTTGTTTTGGTAAAGATTTGTCATCTGTTACTTCTTCAACTATTTTTCGTACTTCTAAACCAAAATTTTTTTCTATTTCATCAAAAGTTGTATCAGTATCTTCAACTGTATCATGTAATAATGCTGCTATGATTACAGAATGATCATAGATCTCTCCTTCATTTGTTAAAATATTAGCTACACCTAAAAATAATTAAATAAAAATTATTATTTGTTCACAAAACATTTCATACATATATTTAAAATATTTACAAAATAGTACTATTTACAAAAATAGGTCGCAAAAATAAAATGATTTACAAAACAAGATTTTTTTTAATAAATTTAGAAAATTTTTAAAATTATGAATTACCTATAGGATGATTTATATATGGTGTTTGCTCCTTGTTACATCTTCTTTGTCGACTGTGTTTTATAGCTGCAAAATTAGTACATTTTATTATTAAAGACAGCAATTCACTTTTTGTTAATTCTTCATTAGCTAATTTGGCTTCCATTTTGCGTTTTTTTGATTGATTATTGTCAGAATTTATGTTGTTATCTTTTTCCATTTTTATTGATTTATTTTTTTTATATATTACAAAATAATTTTGTTTAAAAATTAGTTTAATAAATTTAACAAATTGCACTTATATCATAAATAAAACATAACCTTGTAAAACAAAAAGCATGCAATATAATTGTATTGTTACAGCATTACGTCGACAATTTTTGATGTTCTAAATTTATAATGATTTTCATTTGGTATTAATGAATCTAATTAAAATTGCTATTTTACTTTCGAATGTTTATGTTTAACTTTTCTAACAAAAATTTATGCAACCATAGACTTGATCTAACGCATATCTTTTACCAACATATTTATTTTATAAAATTTGATTAAAAATATAATGCATATCTTAATTTTTAAAAAAATTTCATATTTACTGCATTTTTATAATGAATTCTCATAATTATTTACCAGAAGTTAGAAAACTATCCTGATGGGAAGGTGCTATGATTTTGAATGTGTAGAATGTAGAAATATTAGTTTCTAAATCCACCATTCGCAGCGTCATGCACCAAGTTTACCAGGTGTGTCACTTATTCATATAATGTAAGTACAAAATATGATTTATGCATGCACTACTTATATTTTTATTTAAAATAAATACAAATTTTTTTTCATACAATTATTAATCTTTATGTTTATTTTGAATAGTTAGCGCATAAAACTGCATTGCGCACTTAATAGGTCTAATAATATGTATCGTAGCGCTATGAGCGATGGATTTATAAACTAATATTTCTTCCACAAAATCGTGTCAACCTCAGCACCAAAATTGAGACGAGTTTCGGACCTACGTCTATAAGTAAAATATGGTTAATTGTCTAACCTTGTTGACAAATATAACCTTTAAAACTACGGTGTCAGTAACTTAATAATTTTAATAAAAAGTGTTAATTTTTTTCTTTAAATAAAGAAAATAGGAAAATGGCTGCAAAGAAAAAAATCAGTAAAGAAGAACTAAGAAAAGCAATGTTAGAAGCTAAGAAGAAGCATAGTACAATAAAAAAAATAGATTCACCACTTGCCAGATATCCTTTTTTTGTCTATTTTAATTATTTTTAATATTTGAGTTTAATTGTATTTATCTTTCATGTCGCATACATTTCGAATTTACATTTATTTGTAATAGAAAATATTTTTATGTGAATTTGGTTTTTCACAATAAGCAACATAATAAAACAAGTTAATAGTTTTTCTTGTGTATTATTTAACAAAAATTATTTTTATTATTATTTCTTTTTAAAAAAAAATAATAAATTTTTCTTAACTTTTGAAACACATATAATGATTTAGATCAACTTACTTGTGTTCTTTGTAAAACAATCATTCGCAGTGAAGCAGTATGGCCTGTTCACTTAAATTCTAAATTACATAAAGACAACATAGCATTAGCAAAACAATCAAAATTGGAGAACGCTGTAGCTCCAAAATCTACAGCAACAAAAAGGCCATCCACTTTCCAAGAACCACAATTACCAAAAAAAGTTAAGGGTATTTTAAAAAATACAGGACAACCACCACCAAATGTAAAATCAAATTTACCAGCAGATTTTTTTGAAAATTCTTCACATAATGACAATAAAATAACAGAAATAAAAACAAATTTGACAAATGGTACTAATGGTAGCACACAAGCAATAAAGTCAGAAGAAAAAGTAATTGAGGAAAAAGATAACAAAGATGGGCATTCAACCCTTCCAGAAGGTTTTTTTGATGATCCAGTAATGGATGCAAAAGTAATATTATTTTATAAACATAATTATTTACATTTAAATACTTGATTACTTATCTTAATTTTATTGTATTTTTATACAAATTGATTGTATATTCTGTACAAAATGTAGATATTTATGTTTCTTAAATAAAATTTTTAATTTTTTGTATTTATTTAGGCACGAAATGTTGAGTATAAAGATCCTATCGAAGAAGAATGGGAAAGATTTCAAAAAGAAATTAAAGAAGAAACTGCTCAATCGGCACAAATCATAGGAGATGATCAAGAAGAAGCTGCAACAGAACGACAGCTTGATGTAATTGAAGAACAGCTAAGAAATTGGTCTAGAGTTATGGATTTAGTTAAACAAAAAGAAAAAACTGTTCAGTCAGCGGAGAAAAAACAAGATAATATTGATTCTTCTAGCGATGAAGAAGATTTTGATGAATTCTTAGATTGGCGAGCAAAGAAGTCTTATCACGAGTGATTAACTCTTACTTGTACATATTGATTTAGAAGTCTGTTTTTTATGTAAATAAAATATTTTTTCAAAGATTATTTAATTTTTTATAACTTTTTCAAGTTTTATAATATAAAAGATAATACAATACACTGCATAACGTAAAATTTTTTATTTTACTTTAATAATAAATGTATTACTTGTAGATATTTATTTTTAAAAATTTGTATTAAAATTTATGTAATTAACAGCTACTTTCATACTGTTTTGGAAGTAATGTGAATTCATAAAAACCGAATATAAAAGAAACAAACGAATTTTGTAAAAATTCTTGTAAAATTTTATTATAAATAGTAATAAATAGGAGTGAAATAATTAATTGTTTATTCATTTTATCATAGAGTATATTGTATACTCTGATATGTATACGTTTTTCATGCTTATAATGTAAAAAAATTGAATAAAATATTCATTCTGTTAATAAATAAGTATTCATATTTTTAATCAATGTAATTTAGAAATTCTGTTTGTAGATAATTATTAATTATTTTTTATACGGCAATTTTTAGTCACTTTAAAAACATCAGTTTAAATTTTTAATATTTGATGTTTAAAAAATCGTAATTGCTATAATTATTGAAGGACAAAATGGGATATTAGAAATAAGAAAATAAAAGCAATAAAATTAGTGTATTACGATTTTATTAGAATGAATTCAAGGAGTCCATAAGGTAATAAGTTGTTCAAAGATACAATATAATCGTATAGATATATAATATAATTCATAATTGCTTCGTGTAAGCTACAAATACGAAATTGTACGATAGAAAGACTATTAAATATAAGAATATCCTCTACGTCGCCGCTACATAGAGTTTTTTTTTCTTTTATTTTTTTTTTTTTTTTTTTTTTTTTTTATTTTTTTTTTTGCTTACATACATAAGTAGTCGTTACAATTGCTACGTGGACCTTCGACAATCAAGTCCTCTCACGCACAAGGCGACGTCGCTTCGTAATGATTCTTTTCTTCTTTACATTATTTTTTCATTTCCACTCGTCGTCTTTCCTGCGTACGCGCAAAAAATCGGGCGCTTCAACGTGTTTAAACGTAAAATAGAAGGACCGATTTCTAAATCTTGTCTATTCCGACGGAGAATAAAAAGGAAAGAAACAGACGATAGGAAAATCCATCGTTATACTTAAATTTTAAGCGTTTTATAGAAAAGGGATTTGCGCAATCTACGAAATCTGATCTAAAAACGAGGGATAATACCAGGTATAGCAAAGATTCTTTCAAATGTTCTTAATGATCGATTGATCTTCGTAAATAATGTAAATTTAACCTTGCGATCGTCGATCAAATTTCATTTGTATTTCGATTCGTCGATCACTGGTCAAATGTAGAGATTCTTTTCTTGACAGCTCTATTATATAGGAAATATGTTTTACTTCGAATAATTAGTGATAGAATACGCTGCTTGTGCGAGTGTTTTCTCTTGTATAGCTCATTTTTTTTTTCTTTTATAATCATAATAATTCTTTGCGTTTGTTTGTTATCAATTTCTCGCTGATACATAGATTTTTTTTTTTATTATTATTCTATAAATAATCATTCAAATTCTAATTAGCTTACGATGTAAAGTTAGTCGATTTTTCATACATTCGCGTGATGAGGTCGAGCGAAGATATTTTACTGAAATAAAGTTACAAATTCTCTCCGAAAAAAGCGACAATTATTTTTTTGTTGCTCGCAAAAATGTTTCTCTTAAGAACAATTTATTTTTTTTTTGTAACTTTCTCACGGAGGAATTTGAAAATGTTCATTATTACCCAAAATTAATAATGTATTACAATAATACGCTCGCATCGTTACGCATCTGCTTGTACACAATGTTTGGTTTTTATGGTATCTATTATCAAAATCTGATTTGTAATTTGATTCGTGATAGATATCTGATTCAACAAGTCTTGTATACCGTGGACTTATTGCGATATTTCATCACCGATTAACATTTGAAACAAATCGTTTCTCCTTCGCATCGTTATATCGCTCGTTAATCCGCAATGAAAAAATTTTCGTTTTGTTTCATCATGAATATATATATATATATATATATATATATATATATATATATATATATATATATGTAACTGTCCCGTGCGCGTCTTTTACGCCTTTGTTGTTTCTTTGTTATCTTTATGTTACGAAAAATCGCGAATTAGAGATGAGATGAAAATGTATTTTTTTTTTTTTTTATTTTTTATCATTTATTTATTTATTTATTTATTTTTTTCTTAAGCGACAGGTACGAGATAAAATTTTATTATATATGAAAAAAGAAAGACTGAAGAAAAAAGAAGATTTTGCGGTGTGGAGCGAAAATTTTAGACGCATTTATTATAGAAGCTCATTTCGATCTTGCTTTGTGTTTTTTTTTTTTTTTTTTGTTTTATTTAATTTCTTTTTAATGACTTTATATGTTTTCCGCGTTAATTTAACGGACACCGCTTCTGGATCACAGAATCATTCGATAAATTGTCAAAGGACAACGCGACCTTAGAAAAATTTTTTTGTTTTCGTCCTCGTTTTGTCAATGACTTTTTTTTTTTGCTTCATAGTAAAATTTGTAATTTTATTTATTTTTGTTTTTATGCAAAATAATACGGGAGTGCAAAAATGGCGTAAAAATGTTTGTCGATAAATTTTTTCACACTGTAAAGATTTAACTATATTTTTAAATAGTCATAAATAATTGTACATTTAATCAGATTGAAATTTATTTTTATTATTTTCGCTTATAAATCATACATTATTTAAATTTAATCTTAACGATAATTGATTAAGTTTTTAAATTTTAAATAATTAATTTAGAAAAAGAATGTGTAAAGTCGTATTTTTTGAATGTTAAAGAAACTAAACTATCTAAAATATTAATAAATATTATTTTGATAAAATTTACAAAATTTTTTTGAAATTTATCGTTAAAAATTTAAATAAAAAAAATTTATTATCAATATTTTTGTACTTAAATCAGAAAATTTATTTAAACGTTTTATTATCTTAATAAAAGTGCTTTTTTATATATAATTTTATAACAATTTTGAATTAAAGACTATTCGTATCATTTCAATTGGCGCCGATCGTCCAAGTACTTCCCCGATTGTTTTTATATTATTGGATCGTTCGGCGTCAATATATCAAGAATAACGAACAATCGTTAATAGTTTTGCCGGTATATTTAAATAATTTTTAACGCGTCATTTGTCTGTATAGTTATACATTTACCATTTTTTTGGCACTCAAAGCTTTTTAGAAATAAAATTTCGCATATACAGATAATCGTATGTAAAACGTTTCTCGCTTTCTCGTCTCAATAATTCATTCGTGGAACTTCGAGTATGATGCGAATCGTCGTGTATCCAAAAACGTTGATTTTTGTGCGTCTCTTTACGTAGACAAAGATATAAAAGGCAAGAAAAGAATAACGATAAGAAATCGAGATTTTTTTTTTTCCGTGTTTTTTTCCTTCTCGTTGTAGAAATCGAATAGCTGAAAGGTGATATTCACGTATAATATAACCGTACAAGAGTGTATTTGGCTTAAAGAGAAAGTTTAAGAGGCACTCTGCTCAAAAGCAAAGGGAAAGATTCTTAAATTACTAAGTTATATTATATATATATCTTATGTATATTTAATTCGCGAAGAAAATATCTTCGAAAGAAGGTATTCCTAATAACTGGACAAAATATATATTTATAAAACGCCGTTTTTTCCTTACATTGTCAATATAGAATCGCAATTGCATTCGTACATATAAATATGTGTATATATATATGTGTGTGTGTGTGTGTATATATACATATTTAAAGTGCAATTTGCCGCTTCCTCTTATACATATATATGCGTGTATAAGGTCTTGCATTATATTTTTTTCATCTTTTTCTTTTTTTTTTTCGTTCCTTCTGATTTTCACGATAATATCGATAAAAGCGGAAGCTGGCTAATTATGCGAATACCCATTATCCTATCCCGAAATGGAAACCTTCCCCTAATTTCCTTTCGGGATCGGATTGGCGCTATATATATATAATCTTGCGAAAAAAATCAATTGCGCATTCGTTTACGCGTTTTACATGTTCATTTATATATCAGTTGTTCTAGAAAGTATACAAATCGATCGTTAATCATCAACCGATCGATAATAGTTTCAATCACAAGAAATTCGTTAAACTTTCGAACGACTAAAATTTCTTTAAATATTTTTTTTTCTACTTTTTAATAAGGACATACGTTAGTGGTGCTGTGTGAGTCAATAAATCGCCTCGCGAGTTTAACAACTCTCGTGCTTCCCTCTTTTATATTTATGATATTATAGTCATACATACTTCTAAAAACTTACACTTAGGTGTGTGTGTGTGTGTGTGTGTGTGTTTGTGCTTAATCTCTCTTTCTTGTTCGTTTGCTTCGTTTATATATCTGTGTATTTATACTTTTTTCCCCATCGTTTACTTTTCTTTTCTTTTTTTTTTTTTTTTTTTTATATTTTATTCGAGCAACAACGCACGATAAGCCTCGATCGATATTGTAAAAATTTTCCTTACTTTAAGATAATTTCAGGCTGACACATATTTAGAGTATATTTACCTATAATATCTGAATTCAGCTGAAATTTCGATTTCAAAGTAATCGAAACTTTATGCATTAATTAATTCCCCACTTCGTTATCACTCGTCTAACTTTAAATAGTAATACGTTATTTTTTTTTAAATATAAATATTTTCGTGCGTTCTTCCTCTAAATAATATATCATTCTACAAACCTTGATTCGCTTCAAGTTTATTACCATTATTTCTTTTTTTTTTCTTTTTTTTTTTTTTTTTTTTTGTTTACTTTTTCTTAGAAGATATTTTAATAAAGTTACATTTTAATACGTGTATGGATAATCCTAAGCGAGTTCGACGATCGCGCTTGCGCGATCAATCTCTTAAATAGCGTACGTAATCACAGAGTAGCGTAACATCGTACTTATAAAGTATTCATCACTATATAGTTCCATTCGAATATCGGCTACGACTAATTTATTATATCTTATACAATTCGTAATAATAATAATGAAGATTGTAAAGAAAATTACAAAAAAAAAGAAAAAAATAATGAAAGAAAAAATTAGCGGTAATATAGCGTACAGTTATCATTGGTAGTATCGATGACGATATATAATGCAATAGTGCCAAGCTTTAATATGTATATATAATGTACCTTGATATTGGTTTTGTTCATATAACTAATAATACATTACTTTTATTATTCTTACTAAATCGATACGCGTTATATTAATTCGCTCGTAATGTATATATATATATATATATATATATATATATATATATATATATATTTATGTATAATTTTCTCAATAATATATTTATAATATATCTCTTATGTATATATAATATATATATATATATCTATATAATATAATTCAATATATCTTTGTTATATGTATATTGTAATATTTTGTATATTAACTATGTTAACGTTCTTGATAGCATAGGCACCGAATTGCATAGAGACGTAAAAAGACGGTCATGGTTAGTTTTTTTAATTGTTGCATTTTTTTTTTAATTACATTAAGTACATTTTTCATTATAATCTGGACAGTCTGAGAAATAGTGGTGCGGATTAACGAAGCTTTTCCCATTGTTTATTTTAATTATTTATTTGTTTTTCGTTTATTTATTAGCATCGCTTATACACACACGTTATCTTAATCGTTTTTAATCGAGAAAGATATACCTTTAAACACGACACACTTTTTTTGATTTCGCGAAGAAGCGACGGAATTACAAATTTCTCATCGCGCGATTATTGAAGTTTCTAAGAAGGATATTACGAAAGATCATCGACAAAGACGGCTTTTGCGTTTGATTGATTCAAGTATGATTATCATCTCTTTCTAAATCGTACGCGTATTTTCACATTTTTCTCTCGCGTCCTCATTTATTCACGAGTGCGAATTATACGCAAATAACGCGGACATCGTTTTTCTCAACGAGAAAAGAAAATACGATGTTTATCTATATTGGATTAATTATTTATTATGCGTAGACAACGATCGCAGCATACAATATGATTATCAATTTTCTTATATTTTTATTTTTTTTTTTTTATTTTCTTGTATCTTCGATAATAGAGACTTTTTTTTTTATACTTCCAAGGTGATCGATTGACAAAACACTTTCGTCTGGTCCCTTTCGTGTGTGACTTATTTTTGCTATCGAGAGTCTTTCGCTTCAATTTAATCGCTTGATTTATAATCAAGCTTTTATGTTTTGGTTTCTTTTGTTTTTATCATTTGTTTCACTCCTCGTGCTGGTCGAATATTCGATCGATCAAATTTTGAATTATTTTTTTTTTTTTTTTTTTTTTTCATCACAAATGTCGTGCAACTTACTTCCATTTATAATCTTTTAATTTTAATTTTACATGACAATATATATATATATATATATGATTGTATTATTTTAAATCTTAACGTGATCGACAAAAAATGTTCAGCTAATGGTATTAAAAATTAAAAAGTAAAATTAGGAGCTTTATATTGATTGTAAAATTTTATATCGATTATTTGAACACTTGATTTGCAAGCATTTTTTTTTCTTTTTTTTTTTTTTTTTTTTTAATAATAGATGAAGTATTGCAAATCTTAACTAGTAGAATGAGCGTTAGAAATATAAATACACGTTTAAGCTTACAATTATTATATCTAAATTATCTTAAAATAATCAAGACTGATATATTACACGTGATTATTAAATTTGAAGGAATTTTTTAAAATATAAGTTGGTCTTGATTGGACTGAATTTCGAACAATAAACGACCTCGAGTACTTTGCGTAATAGTAATAATAATAAAAAAAAAAAAAAAAAAAAAAAAAAAACAACGAAATAAAATAAAAAACTGATTAAGTCCGATTTCGTAATCTTACTCGATGCTCCTTCTCTCGAACATATATATATATATTTTTTTCTATCTTATTTATTGTATTTATCCCTCTATATGTTCTACACGATAGTCGCGAGAATTGTATATTATACGACTGTCCGGAAATTAAAAAGAGGTACAGTCGCACAGTATAATAGAATGCGCTTTTTCTTGTTTCCTCGACGATTTTAAATCTAAGTGAATTTTTCTTCTCTAATGGGCTACTGTTTCTTTATATTATTTTTTTTTCTTTTTTATTGTTATTTATTTCATGTTTTCTTTGTATATTCTTACGGATTGATGAAGCGCGCGTCGTTTATTTAGTTTCTTTTTTTTTTTTTTTTAAATCGACGATTCACGGATAAAGTATATATATATATATACTACATATATATATATATATATATATATATATATATATATATATATATATATATATATATATATACCAAGCGTATTATATAGTTAATCTCTAAATCGGTTCGTCCGAGAAAAAAGTGGAAAAAAAGAAATTTACGTCGTCGTTAGAGAAATGACGCTATATAATCATATACTATGTTATATGTATAATCGCATAATTTTATGTGTATATAATTTTTGTTGTTGTTCGATTTCGCAAGGCTAATCGAATTTTTTATCTAAATTCTAAGATCATGAATACACGGAAAAAGTTTCTCGATGTTGATTGATTATTACTATATATATATACAATTAACAACAGACAAGTTATTAAAATTATTACGTAATTAATTTTTTAGATTAAAATAAGCCACGATTTTATTTTAAAAAAATAAAAAATTTAATATTTATTCCACAAAAGGTACGAAAATATCGAAATGACGTTTTTGGTGCATCTCTACAAATAAATAATTTTCTTACGAAGACATCAATGTTTCATTTTTATAAAATAAAAAAAAAAAAAAAAAAAAACTTAATAAATAAAGTTTACTGGCTAAATCAAGAAGAATTTTTCCGTGTCTCTTATTTTATATTTATATATACTTATTCATATAATCGAGAGTAAGAAAAGGTATCTGGTCTAAGCGTCAGTTTCTTAAATGCAAGAATGCGTTTTCTTTATTTATCATTATTAATAATATTTCTTTTTTTTTGTTACTCGTAGAAATTATTCAAGCAGAGCCGCATTAATCGCTTTTGTTTAGTTTTTTTTTTTTTTGTTTTTTTTTTTTGTTTTTTTTTTTTTGTTTTTTCTTTTTTATAGATTTTAATAATTTTTTATATATATATTTTTTTAAATATATTTCTTTTTGTTTTATTTACTTAAACGTGGTTGTTGTTGTTGTTTTTATTGTTGTCGTCGTCGTGCTCATTGTTTTCGTTAAAACAGCGAGTTGCCTCGTTAAACGAATCACGAGGTAGGACTACAAGTAGCGATAGTACGAGCCTAGGATTTGTTTTCGAGGATTTCGACGGTGACGTTTTCCAATACGGGATCGCTGCCGAGGTTGTTCTGATGATTCGGCGGCGATTTGTTGGACTTGGCCGAGATGGCGGAGGCATTGCCGCTGCTTCCGCGACTTCCACGTCTCGAGCCCGTCCTCGACCCTGGCGACAAGGGCGTGCAATTCTCCGTTATTCGAGTATCTTGCACAGGAGCAAAAGCGAGGCATCCGCGCTTTCCTTTGTCGTTATTCAAAAGGATTTTCTCGTCTGATATGTAAATAATATAATAGATTCAATTGCGTTATTAGATTTGCTCAAGCTGTAGATTGGATTGGTTTGTTTTATTCGGTTTTATTTATTAATTTTTGTTTTGTTTTGTTTTGTTTTGTTTTTTTTTTTTTTTTTTTTTTTAATGATCGGTGCAGTTTTGAATTGTTGATCAATTGCACTTTTTGAAAATTTGCAACACTTATACGTGGGTGTAACACTCAAGTACAAGGGTATTTGTTGTAACGTTATATGTTTGCATCAATGATTGATTTTCTACAAAAGATTATTAAACATTTTAAAAATATATGGTATTAATTGCTTTTCTAATGAGACGTTATTGTGATTACGTAGTGCGACACTTATAAGACATTTATAAAAATTGGAAAATTACTCACAAATGTTATTTTGTAATTTATATCGATACCGAAATAATAGAACGTGTCAACAATTATATTACAATGTGCTTTATATCACTATACGTTGATAAATATCAAAGAAATATTTTCATATAGGTGTTAAAAGTACAGAAATGAAGGAATTAATTTTAAATTTATTTTAAATTGTTTATGGTAACTTATTAAACCTTTCATCGTAACGTATATTACAAATTGATTAACATACAACGTTAAACATTTAAGCGTGGTAATAAAGCATTAATAATAGATTATAAAAATAGTTCCATATATTTTGAAAATAAATATATACTCGTATTTTTTAAAAGTTCATGTTGATTAATTATTACTATATCTACGCTATAATTATTGATTATTACTATGTTTACGTTAGATTTATTTTCATTAAAAACAGATTTTAAAGTGATATGGTTACATTTTTTTTTTTTATAACAAACATTTTATTACTGAATATTTATTCTTGAATTATAAAAATTACAATATTTAAAAAAATTAAAAAATCATAGAGGTAAAAGAAATAACATTATGAAACTATTTTTAATAATTTTAATTTTATCATTATTATTAATTTTAAAAAATTTCGAGATAACAAAATAATTTAAATTGACAAATCACTTTGTCATAATAATCGTTACAAGTAAAATGTGAAAATCCTTTTTTGTTTCGACAAAGAAGCAAAAGCAAGCGCTGCTGTATAGGCGATTCGCAGTGCACATTGCAGTGAAATATTGATATTGCCAATGACACAATTTTTTCCCATTTTTTTTTTTTTTTTTTTTTTTTAATTTTTTCTTTTTATCAAGCAATTATCGTTAGAGTTGGAATAAAATTATTGCGTGACGGGCTTTAAAACATTGTGTGCAATTATATTTTTCAATCGACTGGATATTTGCGTGTAAAATACTAGATGTTTAATAGATGCGTAAAATTTTATTATATAGAGCAGGACTATGCGTTTATTTTATAACGGCTAAAGATTTTATAATTTTTTCAATAATTATTGTGGATTTAAAAATTTTATATTTTATACGCAAACATAAAACTTTTTTTTTTAACACATATAATTTTTCATCGATATGTAAAACGAATTTTTACTGCAAATGTGTGGTTTATTTGTTAAAAGAACTTTATAATTTGAAAAGATGTGTGAACACTTTTAATTTCATGTTTTATAATTTTTTAAATATCATGATAAAAATTTAATTTAAAATATTATTTTATTGTCATTATTTTTAATAAAAAAATTACTTTTGATAAAAAATAAAGTACTACGCTATTTATACGAAGTAAAATAACGAATAGTTTTTCCATTTCTTTTGACATTAATATATGCAAAGAATGAAAAAATATTTTTTCAAACTTTAATTCAGCAAGTCATTCGTGTAACTGAACAAGATAATAATGGTACGTTTCAACACGTACCGTTGAAGTCATACAAATGCTCACACACCTGTTATTTCGTTGTTATTTAAATATACACATACAGTTAATTTATAAAGCAAATATTCATGCAAGCCGTGCAAAAAGCTACAGCAAATATCTAAAACTATATTACATTAATTAGTTGAAGTTAAACAAGGAAAGAAACACTCAAAGCTTTTAGCGATAGAAATAACACCAACGTATACGCGAAATTTTGTGGTACATACTATAGTATATAGATTAAAAACAAACGGCGATGACATTGTATTAATTGATCCTCGTAAATATAATTTACTTTGAACTTAAAATTATTTATTAAAAAAAAAAAAAATGAAATTTAAATTAAATAAAATTTGTTTATACATAAAAAAAAAAAACTGAAAAAAAAATTGCAATTTGACAAATTCAAATTTTATATACTCATAACAAGTATGTCAACCTTTTTGCAGACAACTTGTCAAAGGATAAAAAATTCAAATTTCACAGTATCCTTTTGAAATGCATTCGAAAGATTTCATGCAACCAATACAGCGACCTGCGATTATTTTCTTTTTAAATTACGACCATATATATATACGAGGTCGTCGTCAACGTCGTCTCCGCGATAAACAAAGAACGAAAGAAAATTTTCGTAACGGCGCGATTCCGCGTCGCAATATATAATTCTTTGCTATAACGCCCAAGAGAAAATAAAACGAGAAAAGGAAGATAATGCAAAGGGCGTGAAGAATTTTTCAAAGAATAAGAGAGTGAGAGAAAGAGAGAAAAATGGTCGAGCGATATTTTATGAGCGCGTGCATAAGCTCGAGACGGAACACATTAAAGTCGACGTACAAATATATGTGTATGTGTGTATGTGTGTGTGTGTGTCTGTGTGTGTATATACGTCGGTGAATAGCGCGTATTGCAGTAATATAGCGCGAGAAAGAAAAAGAAAGAGAGAAAGATGTATAGAAAGTTAATTGTGAGGAAATGAAATTATGTGAACGTCAACTTGTATAGGAGTTGTTATCTCCATACGTCTGTTCTTATGTTTGCATTCGCGATTTAAGTCATTTTGACTGTTTTGAAAAGTTTTTTATAAGTCTTTTTATTTATTTAGTTATTTTTTTTTTTTTTTTTTTTCTTTGCTTTTGTTTGAAAATATGTTCATTCGTCTGCTTCATCTGAGTTGTAAAATATATTTTCAATTTCATTATTATTCATTTTCTAAATTATAAATATTAATTTATAAAATAAAAAACGAATTTACTTCAAAATTTTTTAAATTTTGTAGTCGTTTATTATATTTTTCTTCAAACAATTCGTTTAATTTTTTTATTTTTTCACGATTATCAACTATAATGATAGAAAATCTCCAAAGCCAAAAGGACTTTTTAATATACCAGTGACGTTTCTTACGTGAATCAATGAGTCGGCCCAATTATGTGAATGATACAACAGAAAAATGATAGATGTATATATATATATATAGACCATGAATAAGAGCTGTAAAAGTGTCGAAAAATAATGAAAAGAAAAATCATGATATGAGTCACTTAACTAGAGCAAGTGCGGTCAGTTTTGAGAGACATTCATAATATAGACAATAGTATCTAGTCAGAATAGAAGTAGAGTACCTACGTACATGTTCATTTAGTTATAAACAAGATCATAAAGTTACAAAAGACGACCGTAGATAACCGTGACTCGAAATAACGTACGTTATATAAAAACATAACGAATATTAGGCTCGAACTAAGCCTAAAAATCGTCGTTATATACGCGACGCGTAAATCACGATTGTTCGCAATCGCATACATGTATATACGCGCACTCGAAAGTGCGCGATACACAAATATACAAGTGAAAGAATATCACATACGCGAAGAATTGTCGGCAGTTGACGATTTTGTTAAAATAACGTTTTTTTTTTTCTTTTTCAAATCAAATGTATATATATATATATTTTTTTTTTGTCAAAACTTCGCTTGCTTAGTAAGTGAATGAATAAAAACCCGTACGGTTCACTCGCTGAGAGTGTTTCGCACCTTGCGAGGCGTTAGGCGAGTGGGCCCGCAAGGATGCCATCGAGGGCTGCCTAGACGGGCCCCGTACGCTGGCGCGCGAGCCCCGGCGTTCCTGGCCGTGCAGCAGCTTGTTGTCGCGCAGCAGGGAGACGTTCATCAGACGCGCGTTCGGCGTGTTGAAGATCGTGCGATTTTCGCGCCAACGTGCTCTGAAATATTTCATAAGTTATGAATCGAGTTTGTTTTGAAAAATTTTACTTTTTAACTTTGACGAAGTTTTAACTTCGATCTTGAGATTTTTTTAAGAAAGTTATGTTCAAATAATTTAGCATATTAAATATTATTGGCAAATAAACGTTGCGCTAAATTTATTATGTTTTATTTATCAATAAATTGTTTTTAATAAAGTGTTCGTAAAAAAAAATTATTCCTACAGTATGGGTAATTATAAAGACATTAAGTAGTATAAGTCGTGTTCTGTCAGACTATGAATTTTCCACGCATCTTAAAATAGTATATAATATTTATATTTATTAGTTTATATATTTTATTTGTTAAGCTATGATTAAAAAATTTATTTAAATTTGATTATTAAAAATATATTAAAAAAGGAGGAATTCTTAATACAATACGTTGCAACATACCTTTCTTCTATATAAAATTTTTTTTAAACTTACGTTCCTTATTGAAAAAAACTTTTATACGTCATTAGATATTAATATAAAAAATAAAATTTTAAATTTCAGAATAAATAAAATTATTTTTTGATTTTTAAAACTATTCGTGAATTAATAAGAAGAGAAAATAAAATAAAAGAATCAAAACATATACTCGTAATAGCATGAAAGAAAAAAGACTTACTTGCTGAACAGCCTTAAAACGACGCAGATAATGACGAACATGAGAGCCATACCCGCTAGAATGCCGATCATCGCCGGGTCGACATAACGTAAGTCCGGTGGCTCCTTCACCTCGGCTATACATACCCCATGAAAATAAAGATAAACAAACCAAGTTGTGCAAATAAAATAGATCACGAATAATAATACGGGGAGCGCTCGAGCAAGATCGTACTTCTCACTCTCGCGAGCCTGTCGCATGAATTAAACATTAAGTCATCGGCGGAGTAATTTGAAAAAAAAAAGAAAAAAGAAGAAAAAGAAGAAGAAGAAGTAAATCAGAGTCGCGCAAACTCTCTTACCGATGCACTGGATCGAGCCGTCCTTGTTTTGCACGGGCACCTTCTCGAAGATGCATATGCACCGGCCGTCTCGGCATTCCGTTTGCGCCACCTGTACCTCGCACTGTTCCGTGAAGAAGCACGACTCGTTGATATTCGCCGCTGTGGGGACATAAGAAGAAAAAGCGAAGATTGAGCGAGCCCTTGGAGAGTATCGTTTCGCGTTTCGATGTATGAGATTTTCTTTTATCTTTATTTTTTTTTTTTTCTCCTTTTCACGCATCCCCATCCTTTTTTTTTTTCTTTTTTCACGCGTCTTTTTTACATCGGAATGCGATATTTTTTATTTAGTTTTATTCAAAGTAGATGGACGATCCAAAGTTGACGAGTTTGCCCGAGAGCGGCGCGTTTGAATTTTAATCCTCGTATGAAAATTACGTCGCGATGGTTTTCGTTAAAGAAGCAATCGCTTCAAAGTGTAAAATATTTATGAGTAATATCTAGATTTTTATCTAGATTTTAATATTAAGTCATTATTGTATTTACAGTTTATTGTTGACGCTCTTTAAAATTTTAAAATCAAAAGTGATGATAAATTATTGCTTTCTAAAAATCCTACACATTAACGGTATGAATTAATGAAAAAAAATGCATCTTTTATCGGAAAAAAAATTTTTCTATGCATTTTATATAAAAAAACTTAAAAGGTAAATTCATTTTCGATCAAAAAAATATTGAGAAAAAAAAAACAAAGATAAAGCTTTAAAAAGCTCTTACCAAAGAGAATAATTTAAAAATTGAAAATGACTACTTCGGCAAAATAAAAACTCCGATATAAATGCCGCAGCATAAGCTAAATAAACCATAAAAATTAATAAATGCTCGAAAATCGATGAAGCGTTTATATTACAACACGCGGAGTATGAAATATGGGAATTGCTACCTTGTCTCCCCTACTAAACAAGGACTTTTATTTAATCGAGAAATATGACTCACGATTTTTTTTCTTCTTCACGCGGACTGTATAATTCTTGGCTAGGAATCCATTATTTTAATTAAAGAGTTTTTACCATCATGATGGATTTATTCTCTTGATACTTTATGGAAATTAAGTAGAGAAAAAACTAAAATAACTAGAAAATTTTCTTCAAAGCTATACGTAAACTTATAATTAAAAGATTCAATAATGATTATTTTTATTCTACTAGACTTTCGTATCGCTTATGAATGTTTTAATCGGATCGATTTATTGAGCAAGTAAACAAATTACAGGGTGACGACTTCGATATATTATCGATGTTTTCGATTCAATTAAAATCCATTACAATTTATTTATAAAATAAATTATATTCAATACGAAACAAAATAAATTTAATTTTAAATATTTCGCTTTCAAATTAAATAACGCTATTGTTATTATGAATTTTGTGTTATATTATTTTTGCACCGATAAAATTGTATGAATTGCGAGAGAAAATTTAATTTAAAGACAAACTTTTCAGGGTTAAACTTTTGTTTATGAATTTTCGCAAGTTTAAGATACAATTTATAAAACGTTCATCAAAACTTTATTAGATAAAATTTAAAACAAAAGGCTTTCTTAACGTAAACACTTTTAATTAAAACGTTGAATGACATCCGAACTTGCGACATTATAAATTATTGTGAGCCGCATTGTACGACTTTAAATAACCATGCATCAAACGCCAACTGAATTTAAAACTCGATATCTGGGAATAATAATTACGTTTTCTCATAAAGTTAGATCGCTTTATTAGTTAGTCGTAACGCGAATGGTTAAACGCACATCTATTAAATTATGGTTGTAACCCGATGAGTTAGGGAGGGGGAGGGGGAAGGGATGATTCTCGGTAGACCGTCACGTCGTTCGCATATACACATCGCAATTGAATATTCTTAGTAAACAGACTGAACGATAAGCCTCGGTTTTACGCTCTTGAATCTCCGAAAATTCCCTGTGGTAATAAAGATATTCACGCGAGCGTGAACTGATTTTATTTTTGTGGCGAGTGAATTTTTTTATGTAAGAAATGCGGCTTTTCGCGTTTTTAATATTCGAGACGAAAGGAGGTTTATGGTATTAGAAAGTTTTATTAAAAAATATTATATAATTCAATCGACATAATTTCTCTTTAAAATATGTAATTTGTAATATTTTGAAAAAAATTTTTTAAAAATTTTAATGAACATTTAATAATTACCATAATTATTTTTAATTAAAATACATTTGAAAAAATATTTCATACGCGTCGTTTAAGATTACGTGCGTTATTCACGTTCCATCGTTTTGAATATAAAAAAGCCTTACACAACTGACATCGATAACAAAGTGAATGGGAAAAAAAAAAAAAAAAAAAAAAAAAAACCTGAAAACTCAATATTGCGAAAAGTTTGCGCGGCTCTACTACTTTGCATTTTACTTATGCCGTTGCTCTCGAGAGCTTCTGAAAACTAATTCAAGCTTATCGCGTCTTCCCTTTACTCTTCGCTATATGTATGCAGATGAACTTGAGAATCGAATGGTTTTGAGTTAACGCAATAAGGATTAAAACTTGATTCGATACTTACCCTTCACAGATCTTAATGGAGTTTACTCATTTTATGTATATATACGATAACGGTAATTAGATTTTATCCCTCTGAATTGAAATGCAAATTTTTATATATATATATATCCTAAAGCTAGAATTTCAGGCATAATCATCGTCTACGTTTATTTACTTTAATTTTTTAGTATTGTTAACAACAAATGTTTCATTTATTGGTTTGATTTTTTGTTCATTTACATAAATTTTACCAAAATAATATTTTTACAAACAATCTTAAAAATCTTTATAATTTCCAAAATATTGTAAACTTATATTATTTAATATTTATTTAATCGTTAGATTTTAATAAATCAACGTTAAACGTTAAGAATGAATGTTGAGAAATATATATATATATATATATATATATCAACTAAGCAGGAGTCGTTTCCTAAGCTGTTAATTGCTTTACTACACGCTTAGCGCAAACTCTCGGCTACATGCTGGTCGTAAGTAAAAATAATACTTTCAAGATATTATACGATATTTCTCCATTTATAGTTGATTTTACTCAAGATTTAAATCATGCTAAAAAAAAAAAATTTTATTATTTATGAAAGCTTTACTTTGTAATCAAGCATTGAAATCTTTAGAAAGTTTGGTTTAATTTTAATTATTTATTACAAAATTAAATAATTTATTACAATAAAAAATTATTGAATAAAAAATAGAGTAATATTAAATATAGATTATTTATAACATTCAAAGCTGTCAATATTAACTTAAATTCGTATAATTAAACAAGCGAAAATTATCAGTCGAGCATTTAATATTAATTAATTAAATTTTTTTTGCAATAAAATGTTCAATTTAGTTGACGCATGTTGTAGGTCTTGTATTGT
Organism: Chalcis sispes; assembly: GCA_949987625.1. Lineage (NCBI taxonomy): Eukaryota > Metazoa > Arthropoda > Insecta > Hymenoptera > Chalcididae > Chalcis > Chalcis sispes. The sequence continues at coordinate 11,347,162 of OX465097.1, forward strand.
ACGTTCTTCCTTGTCCTAAATTATCTGATTATATCTCGAGGGTGTTGAATAATAAGCCCGCATCTATCGTACTAACTTCCATATCGTCGTTAAGATCAAATAATTTTCCGAAATATACGAAAAATATAGTATTTTAATCTCCTTGTCGTTTGAAGAAATTTAAGAAAATTAATTTTTCGACTCGATAATTCATACGTGTATTATAATAAAAATTGTCGTAGATCAACGAAATTAAATTAGAAATAAAACTCATAAAAAGCGTAATGCGCGCATTGCGTCATTGCGATTAAATCTCTCGGCAATTAATGATTAAATCAAACGAAATTAAACGTTCTGCGACGTGAAATACATACGACGACGTTTATAAATTGCGACAAATGAATTTTTAAAAATTAAATCCGTCGCAAAAGTAACATTATCCAAGCGATATAAATAAAAAGAAAATATTTGAACGACGATTAAGATTAATACAAGTCAACTCTCCGATAATCAATTTATTTCCCTTTCACCGTCTCGGCGAGACGCGCACTCGAGCTCGCGTGGGCAAACAGAGCTCAAAAATTGAAACTCGGAACAAACTCGAGCGAGAGCCGTCAAAATGGGGTCGTGTGCCGTTGGAGTTGCCACTTGTCGCTCGCTTAACGAAATTTTTGCCGTAGATCTATCGACGTTGGAAAGGGGGAGGGGGAGGGAGGGGGAGGGAGGGGGGCGCGGTGGAATAAACTCGCGTCGTGTGCGCTTCGTCGAGAGTAGCCAAAGCTTTTGTTGTTTTTAAAAGAATTTATCGATGAAATATTGCGTCGAATCGAAACGTTATATTAAAGGGGACGATGAGAAATGAATAAAGATCCGGAGAAAGAGAGAACGATATTAACAGGGAGACCAAGATAAAGTTAAGGATCCGAAAAATGGATAGTTAGGAGATTAAAATGAAAGGAGAGAGAGAGAGAGAGAGAGAGAGAGAGAATTAATGGTTTGGGAAGAATGGGGAAGAGATAAAGCTTATTGGTAAGCAAAGTAAAGAGCGCTTATAAAAATAACTGTTGAACAAAAAAATTAACTCTAAAGAAATCGAAAACGGATGGAGTAACATAATTTTCCAATTATCATTTGCATACGCAAGCGTTTTTTTGGCGACGCAAGCACGAAGTCTGAGCAAATTTTTTTTTTAAACGTTATGAAAAAAGAAAATTAAATTACAAGTTGGAAAAAACGTTGAACAAAATCGGGAGCAAGAAAAAAAAAAAAAAAACAGACTGAAGTTGAAAGAAAAACAAACTATAAGTACACTTACGCGTGACCTATGGAAATTTTTTTCATCCAAACGTTTAAACAGATTAAGTAAACGCGTCGGAAGGATTTAATAAGTTAAACTCCAACTTCTGCATTACGGTGTGAAAACTTACAGTATTTAAAGTTTTGAAAATAACCTAACCGCTGGAATCCTTAGACTCACTTATAAATTGCATCTAGAAAGGATTATATACTCGTAAAAATTTCTTTTATTACTACATTTATTTTGAAGAAAGTTCCATACTTCGAAATATTTTTTATCAACGCGCGTAAGCATAAAGAAAAAAAGTTTAACTTTTCCGATGAAAATTAAGAAAATTTGCGGGAAAAAGAAACTGCGTGTTTTCGAACTATCACAGTGGCTTTTACTTGCCCAAGAAAAAATAGCCGAAGGAAAATAGAATAAGAGGAAAAGAGAAAATGAGAGACAGAGATGAAGATCTTGTGAAACCGAAATTCGAGTCGACCATTTAATTATCGTCCATTCTTCCGAAGCGGAAGCGACAGTGTCAACAATGAACACATTCGCTTCAAAGAAGCCTTTCACGAATTTCGACAAAGAAGAGAAAAAGAGTGCGAAAGAGAAAGAAAGAAAGGAAGATAAAGCTACAAATAGCGAGATGAAGCCGGATCGATTGCACCGGTTGCAAAAACGTATACGTAGAGATAAAGTAATAGAGGGTATGCATATACATATATATATATATATATATATATATATATATATATATATATATATATATATATATATATGAGCGAAGGTATACGGCTGCGCCTGACGTATCGTCGATCCCCAACGGAGTGGCGTAGTAGTAGGCGTTAATTAAAAGGGCAGGCTTGTAAGAACCTCAATTACGTCCCGGGTACCGCATCGGTTGGAGTTGTGAGCGCGCGGAATGACGTCGTGTTTTCTCATTGTTTACACGCTACATCTAAAACTTATATATATATATATAAAAACATAAAACCTAACCTCTGATTCTCAACAATAAAGTGTGTGCATAAACACACAGCCGCGTGGGAACGTTAACAATAGTGCGTTGCAAAAACGCTGCACTTGACCTTCGTCGTCCAAGTTACTATGTCTGCGCCGTAAGGAAAAAATTGTCGTCGGTAGTGAGGTATAAATTAAGCCAAAGACGAAGAGAACTCGAGCGTGTGGGTGTGTCGTCTTTTTTTTTCGCGCTGGCGGCCTCATATCGTCGTTATTATTTTTAGCGAGCGCGCCGACGCGATAAGGCAACGAAAGGAAAAAAAAAAAAAAAAAAAAAAGAAAAACAAATAAGAAAAAAAAATGTTTTGGCACTTTTGGCACAAGGAGCAGATACGTGATAGGGATTATGTGCGCGTAAAGAGTTCAAAATTTAGCTCGAATTTTTTTTCGCGAATTTCATGAATATGGTATATCGAAGTAATTTGTTTTCAAGTACGTTTGGATTTTATGGAGAAATTTACAATTAGATCCGTGATTAATTGATTGCATTTCGAATACAGCTTTAATATAATATCTATCAGGATAATTTATATTTCCAAATTATTTATTAATAACCGTAAAAAATTATGATACGTGTTAAATGTTTGTATTTTTTTTAAACAATTTATGATAATTTTGTTGCAGTAATTGATAGTTATATATGAGTAAAATATAGATTTAACGCGGTAGCGTTAAAAAAAGTTATAAAATGAAAAAATATATGTATACACAGATAATTTCTTTCATGACAAAGTTGAAATTTCATGCGACTTATTTTCTTGCACATTACGATAAAAATAGTAAGTTTCGTGATAATGTATCATTCAAACCGAGTTTTTGTCGTTTACGTAGCTCTCTATGTAAAATTTAGAGTAAATCGAAAAGAATAAATGTATAACGATTTGAATTTAAAACTTGACATAAACTTCAACGATATTTTGATAAAAAAAGTTTGCTTAAACATTTTTTTTTTTTCTATTCGTTTATCTACTAGAAATAATTAAAATAAATTTTTTTATAAAAAAATATGCTCCTCGATGTATAGCGTCGGATATTTAATTTTCTTTTTCCTTTTATTTTTGACAAAGTTATTCTAAAAAATTGATTAAGATAAATGACTCAGAAATATAAGATAATCTTTTGTCCGAGAAAGAAAGTTTTCCCTAAATGATAAACTTTTTTACGTTATATATGTGTATATTTTAAAACAAGGCAAGCTTTCCAAAGCCCGAATAAAACTTTTGTTGGAAGCTATATTTAAAATAAATGATACTTCCTTCGTCTAAGAAAACTTTTCTTCTCCGATTTATTCCGAATGCGCATCAATTTGATTGTAAATCCGTATAAAGTATACGAATACCATCAACTGCTAAACTCAAACAGACCGATCGACGCAAGTGTGAAATTTTCCAAAAAAAAAAAAAAAAAAAAAAAAAAAAAGAAGGTAGGAAAGAGGAGGAAAGAAAATAAAGAAGATTCGGAGGTAAAGCGAAAGCGCGGAAAAGAAAACTTACCGTGTCCGCATTTGTCGATGTGATTGGTCGCGCGAAATTCTTCTCTGCAGAGGCACTTCTTAACCTTGGGGTCGCAGTAAGAGCCGTCGAAGCCGCATTCACGATCCTCCTTGCAATCGTCGCTGAACTTTTTCGTGCCGCGATCCGACAAGTCTGAAAAATAAATATTTCAATTTTGTCAATGCTAATTTTCGCGTTACTTTTTTTCACTCGTTTGTAAAAGATTTTTTTGGTATTTCGATTGTTTTTTTTGTTTTTTTTTTTTGATGCTCTTAATTTTAAACGTAAATGTACGATTGATTTTGAATATGTTCAAGTGAAATTCAACATATTTTTGAGCTTTATTATTAATAAAAATGTTTTTAATTTTTTTTTTCCTTTATGTATGATGAGTATATTAAATTTGTAATTATAAGTGTCTACAAATTGTATTTAAACGATTCAATTGTCGAGTAAAGTAGTCGCTAAATGTTTCAATTTACAGCGAACTAATGAATGTACTTGCAGATGTAATTTTATATTAATAGAAATTCTAATTTTAAGATCTTAATCCAGCTGTATTTAAACAGATCAGTATGCAAAATTTTTCAAGAGATTCTTTGTTTTATCTCAACCTATCCATTGCGCATTTAAAAATGGCAACTTAATAATATTTTATGGTCCGGATAAAACTCTCACTTATATCTATACCGATGTTTATGTTCGCTTAAAACAATAGATTTAATTTAAACTTGAAGTACTTTAAGTATTTAAATACTTTTTACATACTTTGCGCGCTCGCTTGTTTACCAAAAAAACAAGTTTTCATTTAATTAAAGTTTGAATTAGATTGTATTTAAATATGGCCTAAATACAAGTATAATGAATTTAAAATGGACAAGATACTGCACTCCGAATTGTTATCGGGAACGAGTCTTAAAATGCGATTGCTTTCGAGGCACTTTTCGATTCTCGTGCACGAATGGAATCAATTATACTTTTCTCAAATATTTATACATTTGGTTTAAATTATCTTTCGCTAAAATAAATTTAAAATTATTTTTGTTGTAAAGTTTATTATTTTTAATATTTGTCGTTATTTATTTTATACATAGATTGTTTGCAAATGTCGATAGGCAAATTTTGTCGAAATTCGCTGCCTAAATAAATTATTATACTATAAATTTTATAATTTATACTGCCAATGTCAAAATATGATTTATCGATCGGTCTACGCCCAAAGTTTACAAAGAAATCAAAGCAGTAGGTCAAAACTTGTTTTATCTTGGATATTAATTACTTAATATTATACAAAAAATAAATAATCTCGTTGAAAAAATAATTATAAATTATTTTAATATTAATTAATAAATAATAAACTGCGAGACTTCAACGATCTTCGGTGCCTAATAAAAAATTTTAACGTTATTTTATCAAAGTTAATTTACGAATCTGTACAATATTAATGAGCTTTGAGGGAATATTATTTCATTATTTATATACAGATAACAGCTATACTATGAGGGCATAAACACGCAATAACACTATACGCTTACCCATAACAGTATAATCGTAAAATATCAGCGCGAGAATCCGCTTGTATAAGAAACAAGGTATAATATATTCTTGAATTTTATACTGCTTTCTTAATCTTTTAGGTTTCGCAAAACCACAGGCTTGGCTCATCTCGTGAATGGATATGTACGTGTACAAAAGCGCGCAAATTTTCTCCAACGTTTCCGTACAAGATAGGAGAAAGCAAAGTAATGTATATGTTAGAAAGAAAACTAGCGGTTTTAGAAACTACGGCTTACGGCGAAATGAAATTTAACGCTTAAATATACTTGTGGATTGGTATTTCGATGGGGAACGCGAAGTATATTGTTGTTTTAAATTCGTTTAATAGATTTTTCGGTAATATTTATTCATTAAACAACGCGTCTTAAAATATAAAACTTGAAATTTTCTTTATATTTAAAGCTCGAAAGCTTATGGCTACAAAAGAGTTTTATCGGAATTTAGTATCAAGTTTTTTATCAGTAATTTTATGAACGTTTATTCTATGTCTATTTTTAGTATGAAGTATTTAAAATTTTTACATGTATCAATTAAATAATTATTTTATCAAAACTATTCTTACGTAATGGTATTATCTACTTGTGAACAAAATATAAAGTTAAACGATCGGAAATTTAAACGATCCCAATAATTTTTGAGGAAATTTTTACGTATTTATATTTTGAGCAGTGAGTAAATACGATTAATGAAATAACATTGCGATCTTAATGAAAATTTATGATCTTTGGCATTAATTTAAAATTTTTAATACAAACCATTCATGATAAGCTTCGTTAAATTTATCGTTGCAAAAACGCAATGAACGCAATTTATCCACCGAAAGCAAAAAAGAAAAAAGGAAACAATCCGATTATCCGAGAGAGAAACTATCATCGACAAAGGTAGACGTATCCGATGTAATTTCACGTTGTTCTACTCGAACGAAGCCGCTAGTTATCCACGCACATCCAACTAGGCCCCCTAGATAACAATCGATTCTCAAGTCACTCTAACACATTAACACAAATAGCCGCACATAGACGGTAGAAGGCAACTATACGCGAATCTGCCAAGTCGAACGTAATTGATCGCGTTAGTCGAGTCAGCGATTATACATTTTCCCCGACGATGCGTATCAATGGTTTTGTACGTAGTAATACGCGCGTATATTATAATAAAATACGTATATAATCGAGCGACGAATAAACGCATTAAGTGCGCGCGGCGCATTGCATTGCGCGAAGCCGCGACGACGACGCCGACGACGGCACGTAATAAGAGCCTCGGATTTTCCGTGCGATAGCGCCTATCCAGCGCTCGTTCAACTTCAATGTATGTGTGATGTGTGTGCGTGTGTATGCATGTGTGTGTGTGCGTGTGTGTGTGTGTGTGTGTATGGGTGTCGAGGCTCGATTTCGCCGTCGTCGACGTCGACATTTAGCCGATTATACTGTATTACACGCCTGACGGACGATGGATTGGTTGGTTTTTGGTGAATTCTATTGCCGTTTGGTGTTTGGTAATAGTACGTGTATATCGGTCTGTATTATGAGTAGCGGCTTGTTAAGCCGTTTTAATTTTAATTATCGCGCGTATAAGCAAGCCGTTGGACGCTTGTTTGATTGATAGAGCTGCTTCCGTTGAATGCGTTCGGATAATGCGATAAAATTTGTTTATTTTTTCTATTTTCCGTTGCGCCTATTCGCTTATCGCTTTATGCGCGTGAATCTTTTCTCTCGTGATAACGCTAATGTTTATGCGATTTTGTTGAAAATGTTTTATTAAAATTGCAAATTTGAAATAATCATAATAATTTTTATTTATTTATTTATTTTATTTGATTTATTTATTTATTTATTTATTTATTTTTTTTTTCATTTTTTTATATTTTACGACGACGAAAGTAATAACAAAAATAAAAATAACGAAAACGCTTTTTCAATTTTGATTTACAATTTGAAGCCAAACTATTGTACATAAGTCAGCGTTCATCGGTAATCAAAACATGCTAGTGAGACTTTCTTTTAATTTCAAATCTGTCAGTCAGAAGCTGCATACCGAATTTAAATTGCTGATAGGGATAACGCATGCATGTTGCATTTTATGAAAGACTCCGTCGACGCGATCTCGTCTCGGGAACCAAATTATTTCTTTTCTTTCTTCTTTTTCATCATTCATATTCGTAAGTTTCTTTCTCGCATATACGTATGAAAAAGAAAGAGGATAAAAAATGTACATATCGGTCGACCTGCGAACTTAAAAAAAAAAAAAAATAACAAAAAAGAAAAAAAAAAAAAGAAAATTATTCACCAAAAGAAGTCTTTCGACGAGACGCATGTATATACAAGTTTGCATGATGCATCGAAGCTATTACGGCTCCGGCATCGGTCTATAATGAATCAACCTACACGGTTAGCTCGATTTGCTGCCGATATTGAAATGTCCATAATTCATTTCGCGCAGCTGGCATCTCGGTTCTACAGCTACAACGAAGCGAACGCAAGAGAAAGAGAGAGAGAGAGAGAGAGAGAGTGAGAGAGAGAGAGAAACGCGCATCTGCCAGCGGTTATCCGCAACAGACGCTGCAGCACTGGCGTCGAAAAGATAAGCCGAGGCTTATTGTCGAATCGTACCGCGAGAGCTAGCAAATGAAAAAAGTTTCGCGCGGGCCCCTCCTCGCTTTCGTGTGTGCGCGCGCGCCCGTGCAGTTTTATTCATTATAATCTATACCGTCGAACTAGGCGTTTAACCGACGAGATATTCAGATGATGCGCGCGTGTACGTGTGCACCCCGGCGATCCATGCAAATTTAGCTTCAATTATCGATGCCTGCCACAGACTTGCCAATGGAATTCACGCGAGACACGTCCATTGGAATTTTTAATTTGTGTATCGATATATTGAAAAATACTGATACGTATCGGCTACATTTTTTTTTTTCTTTTTTAATCAACATTTTGATTTAAACGCTGATGGAGAAATTAATATTTTCTAAGCTTTTGATTTTCTGTTATTAATTTCGTAAAATTCACCATGAACTTTATTTAATTGCTATTTTCTGGTGCTACAGTCATGCTAATTTATATAAGCTGTCCAATAAATCGATCTAATAAATTGTCTATCTTTTAATAAATTAATTAACATGGTTTATTACTGATAATTATAAAAGAGAAAATAAAATTTTCCTAAGCAATTTGTAAATCAAAGCATTTACTCATTAAACAAATTATTTAAGTGTCATCGAGTGTCTACATATTAACGCTATTGTTAATGCACATAAAAATACGTCAATGAGTCAATAACGGCTTAACTTTAGAATATATTTTATATGATAATAATATCGACTGTATTTCGCTGCGTGTCCGAGTGAAAACTGAAAACTAAATCGATGATATGTATGATGTTGACGTCATAATCCATCCAACGAATAAATTACAATCGCATTGTATCAAAGGCGAAATAATGCATTTCGAAACATTTTGTAATTTTTCTTATTATTCGCATTCGATTTTGTGAAACGTGAATTAAATTTACGAATGCAGAGAATAAAAAATTATGATAAAAATTGTGAAAGAGGAGTTTCGTTTCGTCGAGTAAATATTTCAATGCAGTTCGTTAAAAATAATTTCTTGACAAAAAAAAAAAAAAAAAAAAAAGAAACTATCCAATAAGTTAAAATTTTAGATTAAAAAAACGAAATATTTCTTGGCTCGTATAATACAATGTATTTAGCTGAAATCGTTAAAACAGATCATAACAGAAAGGAAATATGCAGGAAACGCATTATTCTTCAAATGGAGCTCATTATAAGTGTAACGATTAAAAAGTAAAAATAAATTTCAAAATTGCTTTTGGCAATATTACATTGTACTGGTCGGTAATTTGAATTGGAAAAAGCTATTTTGTGATTAACGATAACGAATAACGATTATAAGTCATAGGCTTTTTGCCAAATAGCCATTTTCACTTATCCTAAAGCCATTTAAAATTGAATTTATTTTAAAAAATAACAAACGTCATTTATTATATTTTATTTCTTATTTATTTTTATGATAAAATTAATGGCTTGTTTTTATGTTTTATATGTTTTGCCAACTACTAATAATTTTTCGTCATTAATACAACAATAAAATTAAATTATTTTAAAATTATTTTTAATACATATTTATAAAAATATTGCGAACTGTATTATTTTCAATTGTTATTTTACTTGTTAAAAAATTATCACTTTTACAAGAATAGCTTTAATAAACAATAATTCTAAAAATATAACAGCAAACTATAAATTACTCTCTTCGTTGAATTTACTTTATAAAACAATTTCAATAATCGATGTTAATGCAAAAAAATTGCCTCGATATTTTAGGACAAGTACTAATTTATCCATTAAAATTTTTATCCGCGTGCATCGGGAGAGACATCGTTAAAAAAAAAAAAAAAAAAAGAAATAAACACACATTTTTGTTTCCAATCGTTATTTCGAACGATTTTTCATTGTATCGACGCGGTACTTTTAGAAAAAAGATGGAAATTCGAATCGCTTTGTGAGAAAAAATTCGAGCGTGACATTTTGTTTCAACTTAAATTCTGGAATATTTTTTCGTGGTTTTATTATAAGTTTTTGTTATTACTATTTTTCATTAAAATAATGTTTTTAAGGAAAAGCTTTTTCATAAGCAATATTTTACATTGTACGAGAAGAACAAAGTAATTGAGATGTATAAATTTTCTACTGTAAAATTAATAATATTGAGTAAAAAAAAAAACGAGTAATACCAGCTGTATATAAACCATTAAAAAACAATTTTGTAATAAAATGAATAAGTACAATATAATATCATATATGTAAGCATTTCCGAAAATTGATTCCGAATCTGGAGCAACTAATATATTGCCGATTGAAATTTGAAAGTATTTTTAAAATGCAAAATTTTCATTTCACGCGCAGCTATAAATTTCAATAAACATTACAATCTCGCACCGAAATCACGCAAATTTAAAATTTTTTTATTACTCTTAGGAAATGTATTACTGATATGTAAGAGAGAGAGAGAGAGAGAAAGATATTTATTTAAAATATTTTCAATTAATCAAAAAAGAAAAAAACTGCTAGAATATAAATAATACTCTTTGTAAATAAAAAATCACTTTTAAAAATAAACACGTGTAAACTACCTATAAAAATTTTATCCTCAAACTATAAGCAACAACATCTATCGATAAAAAGCAGCTGCTCGAAAATGTTCCCGAGGACTTTCTTATCCACATACCAGCTATCACTCATAAAGGCATAAAGGCCAAGGCTAGAGTCAAAAAAAAAAAAAAAACAAAAAACACTTAAAGTAAAAAATTATTTATCACGATAGGCGCGCGCTTAAGACGCGATTTATCCTATTAGGACGATCGCTTAGGAATCTGTCATTCCCGTATTCTCGGCAAAGTTTTCCTACGGCTTCCTCCAAGTCGTTAAATGAGAGCTGGAAAACTCCACGGTGCATAAAATGAACCTGCAGCCCCTTTCTATTTCTCTCTTTCTCCCTTCGATTCATTCCGTCGGCATTATGTTAACGAGGAAAGTTCCTCGGGTTTGCGTATATATATTTATACATTGCGATGAGGAACCACAAAAAAAAGGATATTAAGGACGATTCGCGCAGTCGTGTAAATCAGCGCTAGTATCAAACTGGTGGTAGTTATAGTAGTTTCTTATCGCGAACGGTAAAAGAGAAAGAGAGAGTTAACTTATCGCTTCGCCAGGATGAGGGATATTTTTTCAAAGAGAGAGAGAGAGAGAGAGAGAGAGTTTTTCATTTTGTGGCACGGACGCTCTGTTTACTTTATAGAGAGGCGATAAAACGCCGGATGTGCATTTAACAGATTGTATATAACCACCCTTATGATCATTTTTCTCTTTCCTTCTTTCTCTTTCTCCCCCCCCCCCCCCTATCTCTTTCTTTCTTTCTCTCTCTTGAACCAGATGGATTTTCTTTTTTGTAAATTGTTCTTTTGAGTGTAACTATTTTGATTTGACGCACGTTTAAACTTATATTTTTACGAGGTTTTTTAATTTAAAAAAAAAAATATTTAATATTAAATAATTATACGTGACGAAATTTTTATTAAATTTAAATTAATGAAATATTTTTTTAAAAGACATATTTAAATTTTTTAATTGAAACATTGCAATTAAAGTCAAAGTAATTTACGTACATGACAAATGATCATTAAACTATATAATAATCAATCTATTCATAAATCAAAAGTAACAAAAGAACTGTCTGATAAAATCAATTTATGAATTTTAACTTATTCAGACATTAAACATTATTTTTTTTTTTTTAGCCAATGCTAGATGAAAAATGAAATAATTTGATAAAAAGGGAATATTTGATGCTTTATAAAAGAATGCAATAAATCTCGTAAATGATACAAATGAAGTAGAAGTCAATTATTACCGATATTATAACTGCATAGAAAAACTTTAACTTTTACCTATAATGAATCACCCCCTCTCTCTCTCTCTCTTTTTTTCTTTGTCAATTATTCACACAACTAATATAAAATAAGCCACGAGTATCCGTTAACATGTAACGCAACGTCACATCGCGTACCTTTGAAATTTAATTGCCGTATACGTAGACGCAGGCGAAACGTCGCGTCGACAAGATAGAGGAAATGCCGTTTGCATTATAACCTAACGTACATACGCCATACCTACGTCCGCAGGCTTCGAAAGCGTTTCACCGCGAGTGTATCGTCATGGCCGAGTTTCCTGAAACTCCCATTTCTGTGTGTATACGATGATCCGGTGTTGCTTAACCGCCGTCTTCGCTAATCCGACTTACACTGTCTCTTGTTCTCTCTTGCGTATATTTGTGTCCGTAAACGTTGAAATTAAAATTTATTACGTTTTTAAATTTTCAATCAGTTTCAGTTTATGTGTAACGCGTGGAGAGAGAAAAATTTTTTTTTTCTTCGATGAAAGGTTTTAAATTTATTTTTAAAAACATTATTTTTTTTTTATTTTCGCGAGAAATACTTATTTTTATAACGGTTTTACTTATTCTAATCTATGACATGATGAAGATTATAATTAATAATTATAAGTAGCAAATAATGCAATTAAAATTTATGAAGTTATGAGTACTAAGAATTAATAAGTAGTAAAGGTGCCGTATATGCCAGACATTTGCATAGAAATGCATTATTAACGTTTAAAATATCAAATTCAATTTGAATTTTTCACCAATAAGGTATAACGTAGATGTATATTTTATCCTTCACCTCTGGTTAATTCACTCATTAAATATATAAAGATACATAAGCGTTCAAATTTTTCCTCCCCAACTTTTATTACTTCGACGATGCTAAATAATTACCTTAAATACTAAACATAAACGGCGCTTATCTCGATAGAAGTGACAACAAGACAACACGAAGATAATGGTAGTGTACGATCAAAAGACTATTCGTATAATTACGGACTGGTGTTTAACAATCCAAGCCTATAGCCATACACACGTAGCCCGAATGCAGAATCGAGCTGTACATCTTTCGATCTTGTTTTCATTACTCATAGGTAACCACGAGAAAAAGAGTTCGCTCGCCCCCGCAATATATACTAGTATATCTCTCTCACTCTCTCTCACCTCTATCTCTCACTCTCTGAGGTCAATCTACGCCACCTTGAAAGTAGGTCAAGCTACCCCCTCTCTCTCTCTCTCTCTAACATTCTCACGCTATTCGTAGCCAAGCCAGGCTGGATAAGCTACGCGAAGCTATGGCAGTCTGCCAATGTTCTCTATCTCTTTCTATTACCTGCTCTCTTCAACCGAGCTCTCTCTCTCTCTCCTCCTGCTCATTCCTTCTACTTGCAGTAGTACCCGAAAAGTTTTACGCGTTTTACCTGAAAAAACGAAAGAGAGAGAGAGAGAGAGAGAGAGAGAGAGAGAAAGACAAAGAGAGGAAAAATGAAGAACGTAGAGACGATGTGCGATTTGTTTTTAAATTTCTTAGAGAAATCGGTATTAAAATTGAGATATGAACGCACTCGTTGGCACAATGGTAAATATTGAAATACGAGAGAAAGTTCGCTTTTATTATATTTTTTTTTTTTTTTTTTTTTTATAGGTGAAAAAGTTAGCAAAAGGTTTTTGTCATTTATACATAGGAAATTTCGTCGAAAAATTCAAACCACATGCAAATTTGACACTTCATACAGTAATATATGCTTTAGTTAGTTTAATGTATGCTTTGAGTAAATAATTTTAACGCCGAAGGCTTATAAATAGTAAAGCATGAAAATTTTAAAGTAATTTTCAATGAAGCGTAATAATTTAATGAGAATTTCAACTTTTTTTCTATAAAATTTTAACTTTATATCAGCGTTGTTTTGATAAAAGTTGACGATGTTTAAAATGTAAAACAACGGTTGTTAAATAAAAAAATAGTTTTAATTTCACAGTTCATAATTAGATTAAAAAAAATTATTCTTTTATTTAAAAAATATATGTTAAGAATATGACCAAAATCTTGGAAAAAAAATAAAAAAAAATATTACACCATTTTTTTTTTTCTTCTTATCTCGCGTTCTTCTTTGAATTATTTACCAACTTTCATATTCTTTGCGGCACTTTCTTTATCTTACCAAAGCATTTACTTTCTTTCATTTACCGTTCTATCTTCAAAATCGAGCTTGTTCCACTTTCAATGAGACTTGTAAAATTTTCTTTATTTTTTAACCAAATGCTCGCGGGACACAGTAGCTAATGCGGTACTTCGACAATAGTTTCAATGTGCTTAAATGTAAAAAAAAAAAAAAAAAAAAAAAAGAAGATAAAAGAAATTTTTTTAAATTATTTTAATATAATTTAACGAATTTTTTTTCATTACCGTAAAAAGAGAAAAAAATATTATTTTAAGTAAATAAGTATACGATAATGGGTTTACGTTAAACAAAAAAGAATAATCGCATTAATAAATCATTTTATGACGATCGATGCAAAATTTCAAACAATTTATTGTTCATATACCAAGTGTTATCGATTTCTTGGATTGAAAAGTAGCACAGTTCATAGCTATCTACAACCAAACGAATTAAATCCTACGCAACCCATTTTCAATCATTAACGGTGAACGTTTATCGATGGAGCTAATAGAGTATAACAAAGTTCCCTCGAAACTCAACGGGTTGAAAAGTTACGAAAAATAGAAAAAAAAATCAATCACCGTCGGAACTCGAACGATCGCGTCGCGTCGAGTTTTACAACATAGTTGCGAAGTCATCGTTCTACGTTATACGAGCATATCCTATGTATAAATATATACACGTACATATATATATATATATATATATATCGATTCGCCGACGGTGCGACTGGCTGGCAGCTGCAGTTACATAAATTACCGGCCGAACAATGGTGGCAGTTACGGAGTCGCGACTCTTTTCTTGTACTCGAAAATTTGCGCCTCGAGGAAGAGATACTCCTCTTCTCGCATGACTCTCATTCTCCTTCTTCCCGAACGACGTGTAATTGCGCTTTCCTTTGCTTTTTGTCCGCGCGTATCTGTGTGCTCTTTCGCTTCGGTACTGAAAAATTATACCGTACCAAGAGTATTTTACCAGTCTTGTACCAGGATTATTTATAATTTTTACCGTAAGAGTATTGCTCAGGTGACGCGTTTTTTTTTTTTTTTTTTTTTTTTTTTTTTTTTTTTTTTTTTTGAGTAAAACAAAATTGTAAACAAAATTTGTAAACGAAACTTTTTTTTAAATTTTTTATTTAATTAATAATCTGTAATATTTAAACCATGTAAAAATTCACTACCTTTTTTTTTTTATTAGTGAGACTTTTTTTTTTTTATCTCTGACTATTTTGACTTTTAACCAGAGTTTAAAGCGACAACGAGAGCCAACCCGCAGCAAAATGATCCTTTATCCAAGTGGGTTGGAACTTAACAGAGGAGCAATTTGCGTTTGTAGGTTTTTTTCTTTTTTCTTTTTTATTTATTTATTTTTTTTCTTTTATCGTTTATGAATCACATTGGAAACTCGAGTGCTCGATGTTTTATCTCGTTGGGGTGAAGTGCCAAGAATTGCTTCTAAGAGAGTGAATTGGATTAAGCTGAAACTACTTTATTGCTTTGTCCGTTCTAAAACTTTTCGAAAATATTCTATTTTAGAAAAAATTAAAAAATTGGTAGTTTGACGTTGCTAAACATTGTCGATGAGAAATAATATATTTTAAGAATAATATTCGTAAGAGTAAATTTTTGTATTATAAAGTGTACAAATAAAAAATCAGATACTATCGCTTATCTTTTATAATTATTCGAAAAATAGCAAAACAAGTAACCTAGTAATATCATTAAATTTACTCGATTTTTCAGTATGCACATAATTCGTAAATCCGTAAGGTACACGTACGCGCAGGTAAAGGAGAGAAGTTTGCAAATGCGCTTACTTTTTAACATCAACGTATGAGCTTACCGAACTCATAAACTAACAAACGTAAACGGCGCGAATACTTTGCTAATGGTGTACGTGTCTTTGGAAAAAAAAAAAAAAAAAAAAAAACGTTACCATTTTACGATTTGAGTTTATTCCAAGAGCATCGATAACAATTTTTAAACGTTCGCGTTACGAATTTAAACATTTTTTCATTATTATCGGTATACAATACAATTGAATATTATTCACTTTTTTACCAGAAAAAAATTTAACGTTTATACGATACAATGAATCAATTAATTTCACTGCGGAATATTAAAAATAAACTTTTCTCTCCACGCGATTAGCAATTTACATAACAAACGTGTATCTACAACGTTCGTATACACAATTAACAATGACGATCGTTAAAATTTTTTCAACAGCGCGAGGTATAGCCCCAAACGACGTAACAAAATTTACATATCGATGTGCGCAAATATCATACGGTTAACGAGTGTCGTCCGACACGCATCGCTTCGAAATCATATAAACAGCTCGCTTATAAAACGGATTCAATAGCCTCGTTATTACTCATTGCTCGCGTACAACGCGGCATTCGCGATTTTAAAAGATCACGAGATACATTTATGCACACGTACGAGTATGTATACGTAAGTGTGCCGCGTATAATGTTGAATTTTCATCGAAAGGCAAAAGTCGATATTTCGAGTGAGCGAGTCAGTCAGCCAGCGGGTTGAATCGCGGGTAATATGGTAGCAACTGTATTAACGGCTAGTTGCATACTTTGCACGCACACACGTACGTGTACGTCACGTAAGGGGCACGCACGCGACGATTTTTTTTTTCGCCATACTCGCGAAAGAAACAAAAAAAAAAAAAAAGAAATATTCTTTTCAATTTTTCAAAAGGCAAAGTCACGTGAGGCGCCCGGTAGCAACGCGCGAAACGTATTCGTCACGGCGAAGATACGCTCTCGTATTTTCGTTTCTATTTTCCTGTTTTTCTTTTTTTTTTTCGCGAAAAAAAATATTTCCCTCTCGCGGTAGCTTCTCGCGTTATCGTGTTTCTCATTCGTATATAAAGAACGAAGAACGTGTGTACGTATTTCAATTCCCGTAATTGCAAAGCGCAACGCGAATGAAAAATCGTTACTTGGTGACTCTCTCTCTCTCTCTCTCTCTCTCTCTCTCTCTCTCTCTCTCTCTCTCTTTCTCTCTTTCTCTCTTTCTATGCGTTGGCAATTAGTTTCGTTGCTGGCGACGAGAAAAAAAGAGAGAATCTTCGAGTTTCTTGAGCGCTCCTTGGATTTATTCCGAGTGCTTCGATTAAGAGATTCCTTTTGTTATTAAATTCAACTTATCGTGTCATTGGTGTTTGAAATTTTAATAAATTTATTAGTTTTTGTATTGTTTTCAAACAAAATTCGCGCTGAAAGCTCTACATTTATGCACTTTTATGAGTAATAGCATACGTTTAAATTTCAAGAAAACGGAATTAAGTAGAAAATGCCTCACATTTATTTCAGTATTGCTATACGTTATATTTTATCAGCATACATGGGATTTATGTTACGTAACGTTAACGAATAAGATTTGAAAAATACTACAAAATAATAACAAAATAATTCAACTTTGATAATTTTAGATTGAAGTAAGATATTTATATTTCAATTGATTTTATATGTTAGAAAAAAAAAAAAAAAAAAAAAAAAAAAAAAATTAAAAGATTGCCAAATTTCATTGTGCAATAGGTAAGCGGATTCTACGTTTTTAAATGTTTCATAAAGCTGGATATAATTTTATATCTCTTTTTAATTTCGTCAATGCTGCCTTATCCATTAAAAAAAAAGAATATATTCATTGTTTGAATTTGGAATCGTCCTTTATAAGCTTTTATATTACATGTGTACACATAAATTGAAAATTATAAATTTTTTGCAAGATAAAGTATTTAAATTAAAAATAAAAATTTTAAACCGTCGAATCTTATTAGGTAAGCAGAATAAAAATATATATATATTTTTTTTTTAAAGCTTAGATCTTTTAATTATTTGATACTTTATTAAAAAACAAGAAGAATCGTATAAACAATAACGAGAAAAACACGGGAATGATCATTGACAAATGAGAAAATTAAGTTTCCATCATACTTAAAATTCAATCGATAAACTCTTCGAGAAATTCGCCTAAAAAACATCTGTCTCCCACAGTCGGCAAATTAAATTTAACGATATTTTAATGAATTACGAGGTTGGCGACGTTATATCAAACCTCTTCCTTGCGTGCGGTATCTTCGTCCGGAATCACGCGCGACTTCTGCTCAAATTTACTGGGCAAGCGTTACATCAAGATCGGTATACGTCGTTAAGCAAGAAAAAAAAAAAAAAAAAACACTCCCGCCGGCAATAAATTTGACGTTCACTAATGAGGTTGGAAAGTAGAGTATTATTCTTATTTTCTTGATTGAACGCACGCGTTGAATTTTCCATTTTCTCCTTTTTTTTTTTCTTTGTAACGATATGTATCATTTTAGTGCACAAATTAATGAGACATCAGTTTGTGACTTATTGGAGAATTATTTAACGGTATGTTAAAATGTCGGCTGCACCGGTGTAATTATATCATACAGCGCTGTATCGAATTTAAGTTTTTAATAATGAAATTAAGCATCAAATGTTGTACGAAAAAAAAAAAAGGTTTGAAATTAAAATTTATTTAAATTGCTGCAAGAATTAAAGCATATGAAATTTTAAATATAGAAATAAATTCAAGCGATTAATTATCAACGCGTATTTTGAATTTATTTATTTTCATCGATTTTACTTAATTTAATTAAAAAATTTTCAATTTTTTTGAACTAAAACGAAAAATGTGTCGGCCACTCATAACAGATCGATTTTTTTTTTTTTTTTTTTTTTTTTTTTTTTTAATAACGTCACGTAACCGTAAAAAAGGCGAGCAAGCGAGTTGTGTTAAAAAGGAGACTGCGAACTTTAAACGCGATTAAATGACTCATCCGGTGACAAAGAATTAACAATTTTGAGCGCGCTTGCTATATCGATTAAACAAGCCTAAGAGGATAAGAATCGCGCCACGACCTTGACGGATCTCAGCGTTTCGCTTAATGTCCGACACGACCCGGGCATTTACTACTTAAACAGGTTAAGCAATCGCTACGGCAATTTCTGACGCTCGGGCGTACATGAGCGCGTGTTTTGTTTATACGCCTGGTTGGTTGAGTAATGCCTGGGCCATGTCGAGCACAAGATGCCCGTAATTTTGCATTAGGTGAAACCGTCTTTTAATACCTTTTACTACTTTGTGAAATCGTGATCTAGATTCAAGAGCTTTGCAAAGTATCAAGAGTAAGACTCGTTTCTTTTTTTTCCCAACGAGTCGAGACTTACATTACTCTTTTGGAAGTTTTTATTTGGTGGATAAGAGAAGAGAAAAAAAAAACAGCATACAAAAAAATAAGCCGGCCAGTGATAATAAAAAGTTTGTATTAATTTAATCTATCCTTTAAGATAACTTTTTTATAAAACTTTTCGCTCTCTTTTAAACGATAATTTTATACGAAAGGAATTATGTGCAACTCAATTTTCCTTTTTCGGCTAAATTTCACGAAAAATTCATAAAAAAAAAATTTGACAATGATATAAAGTTCTCCGCCATAAATGCTAAATTCGTAAAAAGACGTTTTTAAAGCTATTTTATGTAAAAGCGAGATTCGAGACATCGCGTAAAGTAACCAAGAAGGAAATATTTTTGAAGAAAATTGGTCCATTCGTTCGCAACGATCTAGTTGGCGTAAACGAAAATTTTTAAATTTTTATTGGCTTTGTGTAAAATTATGTCGAGTCTTTAATATGTATCTAAATTTCTAAAAGTATTTTAAATTTTAATAAACTATTAAAAGACGCAAATAAATGTAATATTTATATTTTTATTTATAACTGCGTTATTATTATACAATCGTAAATATTTTTCATAAAAATATATAAACGATGTACAAGAACATTGCTTGCAATAATTTTAAATTAATAGCGAATATAGATCGATATCTTTAAAAAAAAGAAAAATCAAAATATAATAAAATAAATTCAACCATAAATCATAAAAAAACAACCTCGACTACACACAACAATTAGCATTGAAATTTAAAAATTTTCCTTTATCTCAGTATCGTAGAACAATTCTTCAGTTCAAGACCAAGATCCCCGGGGCATTGATGCAACAACGATATAAAAATCGATTCACGAGTTCCTTCGTGTCCGCGCGTTCGGAAACGCCGCAGTCTTTAATCCCTCCGACGGAACTCTCTCATTCTCTCTCTCTCTTTTCTCTACTTGAAAAATCGTGAAAGCACGTGAATAGCCGGTAAAGTGGAATTTTTATATTTCTCTTATTCAAGAAAAACCGAAACTACCGGAATATTTCAATATTACAAATTGTTGTTTTCGAATTTTGCGTTAGATTTTTTTACTTTTTTTTTAAATTTAACATTAAAAAAAAAATGTACGAGTTTAATGTCGAATTTTTTCGAATTTATCTACGTTTAAAAAAAGTTTGTCTACTCGATTTGATTCGCAAGTAAAATAAAAAAAGGCAAAAAAAAAGTGCCCCCGTCGCGCGTTTAATATTCCAAAGCCAAACAATTTTAAAAATTCATACATTTTGTATTCTTTTCACGAAACTACCAAGTCCTTTTGTTCTTTTTACCAACTGTCTCATAAATAAAAAAAAAAAAAAAAAAAAAAAAAAAAAAAAAAAAAAAAAAAAAAAAGACAACAAAAATCATAAAAGTACAAGATCGTAAAGCGACGCAAAGCGTTTTCGTTATGCATATCGCAACCTTTAACTTTGCGATTATGATGGAAGTAAGTCTGAGGACGCTCTCCTTATCCCGTATATATATACGTCTTCGTCGAGCGAGACTCCTTTGCGATGTACATCGTATGCGCGTCACGTACGTTTAAACGAGATACAGAGAATGCAGGCGCGACTTGAGAGGGAAAAGGGGGATTCGTCTTTTTTCGGACGTAGATTATTGGTAAATAGCGCGAGTTGGATTGAAAAATTTACAGGCTAACGCCAGAGAAAGAGAGAGAGAGAGAGAGAGAGAGATAAAACAAGTCGAATTCTTCTCTTCGAGGATTGGGAAAGTTGGCGTAACTACGTTGACCTTAATAAACGTCGACCTCCATTTAGTTTTTCATGAGAGAGTGAGAGAGGGAGAAACTTGTTTTTCTTTTTTTCGTTGCGTTTCCTTTTTTGTCTATAGACGTTGCTGGATGATTCTTTCATTTAGAAGTTTAGAGATTTTTATAAAAATAAACAGTATTTTCTTAATGTATTTAATTATCAACTTAAATTACTATCATTTGATTACGAATGCTGTTACAACAAGAATACTTATTCATTAAAGAATAAAAGTTAAGTTAAATATAAGACATTAGTTATGTACAACGTCTTTAATTTCTTTTATTTCTTTTTTTTTTTTTCTTTTTTTTTTCAAAGTTTCCACTGTGATTGTTTTGAATGATAAAAACAATATTTAAATCTCGTTAAATCTCTACAAACTCTTATGACAGTTTGTCGATACTAGTGGAACAATATTTGACTTTTCACTTCTGTCAGAACCTTCTCTATAGTACAAACTTTAAGTGTAAGAAAAAGAGATGTGCTATTTATGCTATCTGTCAACGTTTAAATAATTTTTTTTTTTTTTTTTTTTTACACGATGAATGAACATTTTTAAACATCAAGCAAACACGAATGCAAATTATTTTTTGAATTGAAAAATTGTCGTCTTAAACCTTTTATATGTTTGTTCAACACTTACGAAGGCTGAAGTATTTTTGCTTCAAACTGTCATACTTGAACTTTCGCGGAACAATAACTTGGCAATCATGCAATCTTGTCTAACAATACCACACAAGAACTTGACTACGAATCAACGATAATTGACAGTATACAGGTTAATCGATTCTTTAAAAAAAAAAAAAAAAAGAAAAAAAAAAAGAAACCTAAATGTTTAATTTTGTATAATTTCATCACACTGTAGAACAATAATTATCTTTATAATATTAAAATTAAATAAAAAGAAACGATTAACGAATGCATACGTACAAGGCCAAATGCGGAACTAGTACATTTATCGTAAGCAACACAATCGCATTTCCCCATATATCAACATCGAGGGAGCGCGTAAATCGATCCGACGGCACGATATAAAAGGCCGCTTTAGTCATCGTTTTCGCGCGCTGACGAAACCTTAGCAGAAAATAATAATAATAATAATAATAATAATAATAATAATAATAATAATAATAACAATGAAAAAACATATACGAGAGAAAAGAAAATCGACCGTCGCGACGTGCGTCCACCAAGTGTGCACACATACATATACATCCGTATACTGTAAATTCAGTGCCGTATGCGGTTTCGCGACGCATTGCCGTGCGCGCGATTCTATCGTACAACTCGAGCGTGCCTTAATCGCGTGGTCTCTCGGCTTTTGCTTCGATGAATAATTCACCGAGATCGGGGCGCCGGTTAATCGCCATCCACTGGTATTAATATTTCTCTCTCTCTCTCTCTCTCTTGGGTTATACATATATAAAAAAAAAAAATTTATCTCGCTATGTTTTTCCTTCTTTATGACGTTATGTACGCCGATTAACAAAGGCACGCGGATTCAGGGAGACGTCGATGATGGCTTAAGCGCACCGCTCCTCGTTTGTTACTCGGAGATTGGTGAGTTCATTAGGCTGGATTATGCTGGATTACTCGTCAAACTAAGAGCGAACGATAATGCTGTCGAGAGAGGATATCTCGCTTGGTTCTCTCTCTCTCTCTCTCTCTCTCTCTCTCTCTCTCTCTCTCTGCACGAAGGTTTTCATACTGCGTACAAGCTTGATTTTCTTTCTTTTTTTTTTTAGAATCGATGGGATTTGATAAAGCTTGTTTGTTGTCGAATTGCGCGGTGTTGGATCGGTTTAAGGTTTGATAATTTTCGTTACGTATTTACTTAAACGATGTCGAAATACTTTGACGAAAAAATTATTACGCGACCGAATTATGGTTAAAATTTGATCGGAATTAAAATTAAAATTTAATTTTTATCGTTAAGAGATTAGGATAGATGTTGCAAATTATAAATCAATGATACTGCAAAAACAATAAATTTGGAGCTCCCTTTAGCTCCAAAATACCAACGTTACCTTGCAGCAAGCTTTAAAGCAAAATCGAGTTACAAGTATCCGCTTACGGACTTCCAAAATTCGATTTGAGCTTTAAAATAGATACAAAAGCTTTCGGCTGAGTCATCGTACATCATTTTTCTATATTTCATATATATATATATAGACTAAGTAAAACACGCACACTCAGCCACTAACGACAAATTGTTTTCACAATCTTCCTCTCCGATATACACGTGTCCTTTTACCGCTAGCTCCGTTTTATTTTCTTCCATTCCCGGGGCACGGTTTGCTATTACCTTTGCATTGGAGCACCGATAGCTAGAGTAACAACTACAGTTTGCATTTTCCATTTCGCGGCTACGATTTTTTCACGGGAAGCTCGGCTTGTTGCCTTGAGCTTTTACTTATGCAGTCTTACTATATTCCTCTCTCTCTTTCTCTCTCTCTCTCTCTCTGACCAGCTTTTTCTTGCTTTTATTTTTCCGTCTGCTCGAGAGAGTAAAAGATGTAGGAAAGAAAGTATGATAAAGTTGAATTGTTTCGCGCGCGATGGTGAGAGTAATTTTGAAAATGAAGTAGAAACTCGAGGAGTTATCGGATTCTTCTTTTTTTTTTTCTTTAGATAAATATAATACCGCGTTGAGATGGATTATTTTCTTTGTTGCTTTTCTTCAAAAATTTTAATTAAATTCTAATATTATTTGTACAAATAAAAATTTTTGTTTTATACAGTTGTGAATAACATAATTTTAAGATATTTTTTTTTTTTTTTTAATAATTTTTTAAAATTGATAAATAAATGCACAATATGTAAACAACAATAAATCGTATTTTAATCTTCATTTAATAGTCTTTAAGAGAAAATTAAACGTAACTGTCCTCGATCAACTTCTTTATTTTATATCACATTAAGTTTTTAACGGACTTTCTTAAACGTTTAATTAAGCACTGACTTAACTTTTGAATAAAACGAATAGGAAATTATGAGACGATCTACCCTTAGCAACATTCACCTATCAATAGATACTTTTATAATATCGCGTGCTTTAAGTAAACGATGATATAAAATGTAAAGCTTGTAGGCTTTGTTTTAAATTACGTTTTACGACGCTTTTTTATTCTCTAAACTAAAATCAGCTATAAAATTATTCATAAAACTTAATGAGCTTGCGCTATAGAAGTTAGTTAAAACTTAGTCGATTTGTTTTTATTTTAAACAAAGTCCCGATTAATTTTATTTAATGGCCTTGGTAAAATAAAAATAAATAAAGCTAATCGTCGCTGTTAAATTTATTGTAATAATTTATTAATTTATGAATATTTATGTGAAATTTAAAAAATTAAAAAATATCGCATAAAGTATTCGCGTAATCAAAATATTTCTCAAAATTTAATTAAATAAATAATTAATTAAATAAATATTTACGTAAATCGTACAATTAAATACCGTCGAGGAATAGATTGAAGAAAAAGTTTAAACAATTAATTTAACTTTGTATGCGCAATGTTTGTCGTTTATTTTATTTTAAAAAATATAAAAAAATTGTCGTTTTCCATTTCGTATGGTCGTTACAAATATAAACATTTTACTTCGCGTGTTTATTTAGCCTCGAATAAACGGTCAAAATCAATTATACGTTCAATCATGTCGCTAAACGAAACAATAATAATAATAACTTTACGGAAAATATTATTTTAATTAACTTTTTGTCATACGTTATCGATATTTACATACGAAAAACTTAATCGTAAATAAAAAGAAAAATTCACCGAATGATTTTTAATCAAAATGTCGCAATGTAATTTAACGTTGTTAAAATATTACAAACTTTAGATTTTAAGAAACTTGACACTCATGAAAATGAAGTTCTCATGTTTATATTTAATTAGAATTCTGGAGCATGCATGTTAAAATTCATTTGGATGACCCGAATGAATAATCTAATAAGCGTAATTAAAATTTACAGCATCTAAGAATAATAATTTGCTCTATATACTAATTATCGAAAATATATCTTAGTATTATTAAAAATTGTCGTAAATAAATTTCAAAATAGTCTCTCGTTTGACAAAAGCTTTAAAATTGCATTTACTAAAATTTTAACAATTCTTTAATAATATCATAAATAAGTTTAAAATAAAACTTTTAAGTCGATACATATATTTTTAACTGAAAAAATAAAAAAATAAAAAATTACTTAGAAAATACCATACAATAACATACATAAATAAACCGTCAGTCATATATCAGACGAACGATCGATAAAAGTAAAGATCATAAATCTTACTAATCAAAATTCCATAAAAGCGTACCCCCTTCCCCCTCCCCCCAGCTCACAAGTAAAAAGCCGTCGGTATCCACGAGTTCACCCAACCATTATGTATAAACTTGTGTGCGACACGACGCTTGAGGTCAGACGATCACCTAACCCAGTATACGTGCCCAAACTTATATCTATACGCAAGCTCCCAAGCGTTCGAGCGTGTCAATAATACGTAGAAGTCTTGGCGTCGGCACACACTCGCGTCTATACATACAGAAGTACACGTATAGATATATATATACAAAAGCTCACGAAAGTCGGACGGTTGCCAGACGTCGAACACAAGGCAGCCTACCGTTTGTGTATATATATGTATATATTTACAGGCATACACACTTATACCGGACAAACGACGGATATCGAACAGCTTGCCTTATACGACAAAAAACTCGCCCAATATTCATCAGTCCTCGCGTCGAAAAGATAAAAAGTTTTTGCGCAAAAGTATACGGGACTTGACCGCGAGAAATGTGAAGCGTAAATAACCTGCGTAATTAAATATTTTCTTTCGTCTACTTCATTAATCTCATGCGGATTATTTATTACGAAGCTTGTGACTCATTTATTCCGCGATTATTATTTATCTATAAATCTATTAAATTTTCTACCCATTAAATGCGCTACTTTATTTGGGAAAAAGTTTCGTTGCGCATCGCAAGATTTAGGGCAGGAATTATCGAGAAGAGAAAAGATCGAACATAAGCTTAGGAAAGATTTTCTTTGATTACTGGTTGCCGTCGAGATAGTTTGTTGTTCTTTTATCTCGTAAGTTTCGTTGTAAATGATAGGAGAACATGAGTTGTATCGTTACAAATAAAATTATGAAGGGATCGAGATTAAATTTAACTTTTCTAACTCACTTGTAAGAAAAACTTACACATTCAGATATAGAAACTTTTATTATTAACACATAGTTTTAGTGATATAGACGTTGATTTTCCGTGGTTGAGATAGAAAATTTAATTACTTATAATAAACATTTTCACAATATAAATAACACGTTGAAATCTTAAAAATAGATTTAAAAATAGATTTAAAATAAAAAGCTGATTGAAAAAGCTTGATTGAGCAACAATTATTATGTCTAAAAAAAAAACAAACATTAAAAAAAAAAATAGAAAAAAAAAGAAAAAAAAGAAAAAAACATACGCGTCTTTCACGGATCCGATGTACAATAATTTTTCGAGTTTAGCTTTGATAAATTTTTTCCCATTGAAAATGATGAGCGACGAGCGTAAAACCTCGGCATTTTCCCAAACAATTGGGAAAATTCTCCGACGAGGATGAATCGCGAGATTGAAGCAGTGACCCGTGCATTTCAGGCCCATTCACGCTTTCGTTCTACCTTTTAGTTTACCATGTACATTTTACTTCAAAAATTCTGGTTTTGTGCAATAGAGCGCTTATTCTTTTTTTTTTTTTTTTCCTTCTTTTTTTTCTTCATACCACGCACCGAAATTTCAATACAAATATTTCAAAAATGTTTGTTTTTAATAATCAGAAGTTTTCAATGTTTTATATCATTCTGATTGTCTACATATTTTTTTGTTTATAGTATTACCTCTACAATATATTTTAAAAATATCTATAACATACATTTCTACACGAGTAAATAAAGTATGAGGTATTTTTAATTCAATAAATATATGTGTATATTAAGTAACCAAGTTGTTAACTCGAGTAAAAGAAAAGTAAACGCAGCGACGATGACGATAAGCGTATTTGAACGCAACAGTTAGTAAGAATCTTCATTATTCAAATTCCCCGTTGGTAAAACGAAACTCCTCGTTCGTTCGTGTTTACGTTTAAGACATCAGCCAGCTTATCGCAAGCTTTACCGAAATACTCGCGACCTCCAGTCCTCCATCCTTCTTCGACCAGCCCCACACGTGGATACATAGAAAAGATAAAGATTTTCCACGGCAATGCATCTTGCAAACTTTTACCTTGTACTATGATCTTGAACTTGAGCTGTACGTTATTTAAGTCGTCGGAGAAAAAGGACTTTTGAAATCACGAGATTTATTTCGTCGTATGAGGATTTTTATAAATGCGTCACGATATTGTACCAATATTGATGCAATATCGAGAGAATCGATACAATTTTGTAATGAGGCACAGTATTGATGCAATATTAATGCAATTTTGTAACAATATTGCTGTTAGAACACGCTATACAATATTAAAGCAATGTGCATGATTATTAATGCGATACTGGTGCAATATTGCTACGAAGTAAATACAAGATTGTAACGGGCTATATGTACATGCATACAGTCATTATGCAATATTTATATATTTATCTAAGTAACGTGTTGAAATAGAATCATTTTTATACGGGTTGAGTCAAAATATTTCCGCATAATATTAAGTAGTACCAGTGTAACAAATGGTAAATGAATTATTCTATTGTTAAAAAGTTACTGTTTATGTTTCCGAGAGTATAGAAATACAAATGTGCGAGTTTATTACCGTAATAATTTTCATTAAACATCTTTTCCGCCGACGATGAGCCGTAATCAAATCACATACATTCCGTATGAAAATAATTCGAGACGGCTCGCACATTATTGTTTTTCTCACTACGCAGCTCGTTAATTTGCATGCGCTTATGAAACCGTCTCTCTATACTCAAGCATGGCTTTTTCTCTCTCTCTCTCTCTCTCTCTCTCTTTCTCTTTCTTTCTCAAAGCATCTTCATTGGTCGGTCTTTATTGCTCTTCAATTTCAATTGGATGAATGGAAAGTGCGGTTGAGTTCTTCTCAAGCGATAGTCGTTTTCCGCTATGCCGCATATACAGTCATCGTAAAGAGCGAATTCTTTCGACGTCTGGCAAAAGAGTCGGTGTAGGTTATAGAAATCTTCTCGATTTATCTTTCTGTTTTTCTCTCTCCTTTCTCTCTCCTTTCTCTCTTTGTTTCTCTCTCTCTCTCTCTCTCTTTCTTCCGTTCCTTTCTTTGTCTTTTTTCGCTCTTTTCTTTACCGAGGGCTTGAGCGAAGCTCGAACATTTTGATTAGCGATTTTTCACACAAAGCAAGAACGAATAATGAATCATCGTCGTCAACGTTGTCGTCGTTTGGTATATAGCTTTTTTTTTCTTCGATGCTTACATATGCGTTCGTTCGAGAGAGAAATTATGTAGAGGAGCGCACAACCACAGACACGCAATATGGCCGCGGTTAAATTTTATCGCGAAACACATTAGGCTAATGCGTTCTGTTGTGTATATATATATGCGTGTATATGCATATATATGTATAAGTTAGCTCACATTGAATAAACGACGTGTTGTAAGAGCTCATTTTCTCGTAAAAGCTTCGATTCCCGTTAGGGGTATATAAGCGCAAGTGGTTTACGTTTTTTTCTTCTTTTTTATTTTATCCTTCTGCTACGCTAGCATTACGCAATTATTGGAATTTTGCCGAACCTTTAGGCATACAAAGGCGCATATCGTGAGAGCGATTTAAGTCATTTAATCGTCGCAAAACATTAGTTTGATTAAACGAGTAAAATTTACTTATTTTTTAAATTAAATCGCGCGTCTCTCTTAACACAAAAAAAAAAGAACTTTTTATTTAAAAAAAGAGGCAGAAAAACGCAAAAAAAAAAAACAATTCCGAGGAATTAAATCGAAAGGAAAAGGCCGTTAATCTTGTATTTTTATTAACCGCTGGTTAAACGAAGCGAAGGCTCTCGGTTGTTGAAGTTTGACGAATGGAGAGAGGGATAATTCGATTACGATCTCACGCGCTCTCGCGGCATAGTCATAAAGCAAAGGCAAGCGCGTGCGATAATTTATGGGTAAAATTAGGTTCAGAGTGTATACGTATACCTTCCTCAGTTTCCGCAGCTCGAAGTTTTAATTTGAAAACTAGGCGCGAGCGAGATCACCGCAAGGGGTCATAGAGACCGGATTATTTTTACGAATTATTATTTTTTTTTTTTTTTTTTTTCGCGTTAGCTCGCCTCGCAGCATTGTTAACTTATTTGTATTGTATGGATAGAAATGGACATTCGCTATAAAAACGAGTTTATAACTGGCGGAAAATAAAGCGTGCAAAAACAAAATTGTGGCATCGATAACGTTCGAATAATTGTGATTAATTCAATCGCGCGCTCTGTTGATAAGAATAAATTAATTTATGAAGTCGTTTTCTACGGTATAAAAATAGGACATTGCTGTACCGCACATGATACAAAAAAAATTTTACATACGAAACATTTTTAAATTGTAAATTTCTTCCGTATTTCTCGGGCAGAAATCACCGTTACAAATTCCACGTTCGGATATCCATTATCCATGTTATTATTATTATTACTTTTTTTTTTTTTTTTATCGTATTTAAATGCACACACGCGCACAATATTTGTGTGTACGCGTCGGTATTTCAATCGGACAGGGTACACCACATGGCAAGTGTTACTTAAGTTTGCCTTAGGGTGTGTCCTAATTACAGTACCGGGCGCCTGATAAAAGACCGAGGGGGGGGGGGGGGGGGGGAGAGGAGGGATGATGCACGTGTATCGTATACGTAGAGTGTATGTACACGTGTACATAAAGCGCTCGTAATTCTTAGAAAAGCGACGTAGCCGTGGTAATTAAGTACGAGCTCCTCCCCCTTCCCCTCTCTATCGCGTACGCTTCCCCCTTTTTTTTTTTTTTCATCCTGTTTTTTTTTTTCTTCTTCTTCTTCTTCTTTGTTGCTTTTTTGTTTGGAGTGTCGTTGTTGTTGCACTTGCGCGAATCACGAGCGAGTCTACGACGGAGAACACGGAAAACTGGCTAATGAAGATTTCAAGGAGAAAATCTGTAGACGAGAGACTTCAAAGTTTTCTTTTTCCCTTCTTTCGGCGCTTCTTTTTATACGTCTTCATGGTTGAAATTAAGAGGGATCTCGCTATTTTTAGATAATTTCAATAAAACAAAAAAAAAAAAAAAAAAAAAAAAGAAAAAAGAAAAAAAGAAAAACAAATAAAAATGTAAACAAAGTATAGAATGAATTTTTAAAAAATTATTAATTTTCTTACTTACACATACTATTTCAAGTAATTGTTTAGTTTAATATTACGTGAAAATAAAATTTGATTATTCCGCGTTTCGATTAACTGTACGGAAAGTGCGTAATCTGATTCAATCAGTACAATAATGGATGTATTCAACTACCTCACCGATCAGAAATCCATTACTACATTGATGAAATTAGTTTCTAATTCATTTACATTAATGCATACGCATACACACAATTGGCATTTCTTGTATTTCAAAAATTATAAATGAATTAGTTTTGTTTATCTTGAAATTTTATTAACAAGACAAATAATATTTTAATCAAATTTCTAATAGATTTCTTTTTTTATTAATGCTGAAAATTAAATTAAAATGAAAGAACAACTCTGCGCTATACAAGAAGGAATGTAATAATGCTTCAATGTCACTACGTGCAAATTATCTTTTTCTAATTATATCCTTAATCAAAAACAGCTCATACATAAAGCAATTTGACGGTCTTGTTACTATTTAGTTTCCTAACCCAATAATAAATCATTAAGACAAACTATCAACATTTCACCAATGTTCACTCACCGGTGTAATTTTTTCAGCGCGATACGAGTATATCATGGCGCAGCAAACAATGGTGGCAGCTTCCGCGAAAAGATTGATAATTAGCTATCCTTGTCCCTTGTGAAAAAAAACTTGCTCGCGTTATTTCATTATTTTTTTCAAAATAATAGAAAGAGAGTTAGAGGGAAAGAATAAAAAATGTATCAAATTCAAGAGAAAAGCAAATTGCATTCGACGTGGAACAATGCTATACAAGAATATAATTGATTTAAGATAAGCTGTTGAATTTCGGATATTTGTTTAATTTCACGAGAACACATGTAAATATAATGTATGCATTACAACAAACGTTATTCGAGATTTCGAAGCTAATTGAATTAACAATTTTCAGGAAATAACGTACGAAAATAATCAGTTGTAATCTTATTTATCAATCAGAGGTTTGATTTAATAACAACAATATTTTATTTCTAATTTTAAAAGATAAGTTAAATTTTCATTGAGATGAAACGAAAAAAAATAAAATTGAATATTTTTGTATTAAAAATGTTAATTTCACATTTATTAAATTCTATAAAAGATGATATTTTTAACAATTAATACTACAATATTAAAAAAAAAGTGAGGTAAATTGAACAAAAAACTAACGCGAATACTTAGTAAGTTCAAAAACTGAAAATATTTCGAAAATACATCGTATATAAGTAGTTTTATTATATAAAAAAAAAAAAAAAAAAAAAAAACAAGATGGCGCTCAATACATGAACAGCAGCTCTTATAAAGAGTGCATCGACGGCAAGTCCAAAAGAAAAAGAAAGCGAGAAAGAGAGAGAGAGAGAGAGAGAGAGAAGGGGATATATCGATGCTGGATAGGTGCTACTCGAGAAAAGTGCTTCGTTACGAAGCTGTTTGCCCTTGGGTTTGGCAAGTGTCCATTGACGAGACATACATCGAGGCGGCTACACATTGCCAACTTAAACGTACACACAGAGAGACGAGAAAGGGAGGAGGGAGCGAGAAAATCGCGGATATGTTTGAGCAGTCGTCGACTCGCTTCGCTGATGATGTCATTTCTCAGGCGCTTTCTCTCTCTCTCTCTCTCTCTCTCTCTCTTCTCTTCCTTAGCGAGAGATAGGAAGAGGGAGAAAAGGAGAAAGGTATGATGAATTGCACTTTGAATTTCTGAAGTGGTGATATAAAAGTTGGACGTTTTGGTAGGATGGAAGCCAACCAGATGAAGTTTGTTTTCACAAGACTTGCACTTCTCTCTCCTTCGCGCTCCCTCCCTCTCTCTCTCTCTCTCTCTCTCTTTCTCTGTTTCGCTTACCTTTAGACCTACCTCTTTATTCTCCTTTCTCTCTTTCTAATCTCCGCTTCCATGATTCCTGTCTACGCGAGCGGAGTAAGTTTTTCGAGAGTCTTGGATAAACTTTCGGCATTCTTATGTACTAAGTTTCTAGGTCCGCTTTCATATTTTAAAAGCTTGCCGAGCGCTTTTTCTCTGTTCCTCGAGCAGCTGTATATGTATATATATTTCGTTCACTCACATAGAAATATACGTGTTTATAACGGTACAAGTACGATGCCGTATATTCACGCGTTCTGAGCACATTTTTTTTTTCTCTTTCACTTTTATTATTCAGCCAACTACTGGAAGGCATAAGGAAAAGCTTAGAAAATTTTTTTGAATGACTTCATAGGAAAGCTCGTAAATATAAAGCTTGTGGATGAAGTAAGAATTATTTAAGAAGTGTAAAAGTATTTCGTACACACGATACGAATATGAAAGTATTTGTGAACACCAAACGCATGTTCTAATGTTTCTTCGCTTTATTATTTTTTAAATTAGAAAAGAATTGCATCGATTTTTAAACACTTTTCGTAACAATATTTCCACGATGTGCGTCATAGTTTTTTTAATTTTAAAAATGTTACGAAAAAATTATAAGTTCAGCCTAATGTACATTTTCATAAGAAAGAAAAAAAAATTCTTTAAAGTTAAGACAGCGAATGGAAATGCATATTGTAAAGTAAAAAATGTATTGAACTCGTTTTCGAAATATTTCTACGACAATATTTCATCTTTATAAGAGTAAATTTACTTTAATTAACTACTGAATTATATAATATAATTTTAATACGAATATTTTATATCGTTGTATTAAAGATTCAGTCAGGAACAAATAACCGCATAAATGCTTTTAAATTTATTCACAATTATAAATCTACCTACTAATATACACTTAATGTCTTAACCTTTCCGCAAAATTTAATTTTACATTTATGATTATTATATCATAGGCTTGCACATTCTATATGTATATACATATACATTTCATGACCAAATGTTTTATCAATAATAGCAATATGGCATAATTTATATAAGGATAAATTCAAAATACTTAGAGTGAAATCGTTTATTATAAATGCCAGTATAAATTATCGAACTGGAAATATTGCATAAATTTTTTATATTCGCAGTTATTAGATATTGAATAAAAGTTATGAGTCATCTACCTAGAATGTCTCCATGGAAATTATTGTTTTTCTTTTTTAAATTTTATATATATATATATATATATATATATATATATATATATATATATATATATATTAATAGCAGTAAAACATGCCTAGTATACATTTAATTGCAATTTAATTTTATCCCTTTAATTTAAATTGATGAAGTCGCACCGGTAATCATGGCATCCAATCAAATGTTAAACATTTGATTAAATAAATTTTCGTCTATCGTAGTTACAATTTTCAAATAAAATTGTATATAAATTTTAAAGATACAGTTATGATATTAAGTTTAATTATAATAGCTTTAGCAAATAATATAATTAAATTTAAATTACCCATTTTACGTGCAACAAACAGTTTATTAATATTTCTCTCTTGCTAAGTATATATTTAAACGTTAGATTTAAATTAGCAACTCTTAATTATTGACATTTACTTTATTTTAAAAATAAATATGAATAATTAATTTAAAATAAATTAGAAGCAAAAAATATAAAATATAAATAAAATATACATAAGACATAAAAAAAAAAAAAGCTTTCTTTATTACATCGAGAATACTTTCATCTAGAACATTTCATATATTATTTTTCATGGTTTTGATTACTTAATAAAAACTTCAAAAGAAAAAAAAAAAAAAAGAAAGAAAAGGAGATTGATCGAAATCTAACGCAATACACGATGGTAAGCGAAAACGTTTCTCCAGTTTATTTTTTTTTCGTCTGACTATGAAAACATAATCATGGTCGTAGATCGACCATCCCGCGGCGAAGAAAAGAGCTACATCTCAATAGCTATAAAAGGAAACTAACGGAAGGAAACAAAAAAAGGCAATAAAAGCGAGCAAGGAAATGAGTATAAGCTACTACGTGTCATGCGGTGAAAATCCAAGGCTAAAAAACGCGCGGAAGAACGGGGTTATAACCCGAAGTCGTATATGCGAAAAAAAGTAAAAGAGAGTAAAAGAGAGAGAGTAAAAGAGAGAGAGAGAGAGAGAGAGAGAAAAAAAAGGAGCGTTATAATTACCTTGGTTGGTGGTGAGGTCGGTAGAAGGGGAGTCCGGGACCCCGAAGGCTGCCGCCGGTAGCAATAGGAGAAAGGCAGCCGTCGGCAATAGCCGGTAAAGCGAATTGAGCGGTCGTTGGCCGAGGGAGCGAGGTGCCATCGTGGCTTTGCGGAGGTCGCTCGATTTCCGGCGCATCCCACCACCGACTAGCCCGGCTGGCTCGACCAGGCGGCTGACTGCCTCCGGATGGACAAGGAGCTCGGCGGCGGTCAAGCCGCTCCTCCTCTCCAACTCGACCGCCTCGTCGTTCTCGTTCTTCTCGGCCACGTCGTCGTCGTCGTCGTCGTCGTTGTTGTTGTTGTCTTCTTCGTCCTCGTCTTCGTCGTTGTCGCTGTCCTCCGCGTACCGGCTCTTCCCACTTGGCCGCCACCGCGATCCACCGCCACGTTGCCTTCTGCAGCCTTGATTTCCAGGGCTGGGCCGCTCTTCGCTCGCTTCGGTCGGACGAAGGAGAGAGAGAGAAAGAGAGAGAGAGAGAAACGACGACGACGACGAGGGTTCGATAACAACAAGACAGTGGTTGGGAAAATTTTATCGATCGGGCTCTTCTTTTCGTGTAACGTACGCGAGTGAAAATGTGCTTTGTTAAGATTGTGCGATTAGGAAATGGAAGAAGGTTAAGGCAACGGAAAATGACTCGTGAGATTTTTATTTTCAAGATGCGTACGATGTACGTATGTAAGTTGTTTGGGAAGTGAACGATCGTCTCAATTTGTACACGAAAATAAAGCTGTTAATCATTTTTAAAAATTATTTTTTCATCAATTTCTAAGGGATATTCTAATAATAATTACGATACGATTTTGATGAATTAATCAAATTTATTATTACTAAAATTAACCTTTAATTTTTGTGTGCATCTTGTCTTATTGTGAAAGATTTATCCAACATTATTTTAATAATATTTTTTTAGAAAACTTGTAACAAATTTAAATATTAAATTAACAGATGAGATTTAATTTTTTTTAACAACAGCGTAAAAAATAAAACTGGAACGAATGCAAGTAGCAATCGAGTTAAATGTTTACTTTGTGAAAACAAAAAAAAAAAAAAAAAAAAAAAAAAATTTGTTGATTAAAAATTTTAAGTGGAGTAAATATGATTAGCTTAATGGTTAAAAAATATAGTCTATAATTATAAAAATTTATCGAATAAAATGTCAAAATACATAGAACGTAATGTGTCATGTATGTCTTACCAAGCTCGATACTTATCTACTTACACGATGCCATCACAACTTTTTTCAGATTATAAAATAAATTATTTTTGGTAAATTTTTTATTCTTTTGTTAACTAATGCTAGATAATCTTTCCGTAATAAGGTTTTATTGTATCACATTAAAGAATTTAGAAAATAATAAAAATACTGTCATTCTTTCATGTATTAATTTAAATAAATAGCAGATGGCTTTGCTTTTAAATTGTGTAACTGAGTTAATTAGTGGCAATGCATAACAAGTATCTTTTATGAAAAACTTTAACTTTTCTCAAAGTCTAAAATTAATTGTCGTTCAATAATGAAGTAAATGAACTTTTGACAAAGGTGAAGCAAAAAAAATTTGTATTTTACAATCTATTTTAATACGAGCATTGTTGTATAGATAAAACAAAATAAATATAAAAGACATTGGCTAGTTGATTATATTTTATTTTTTTTTTTAAATTTGCACATTGTTTTGTTACCAAGAAAATAATATTTTTTTAGTAAATGTATACATGTATATACTTGTTAAAACAAGATGACACAAAAATTTATTTAATTCGTTATTTTTTTTTTTTTTTCTCCATTCTCTTTGAAGAACAATGTAAACATTATACAAACTTTTAAAGCAAAATGTTCATCGAAAAAAAAAAAGGAAAAAAAAATTTCTTTATCTTTTTTTTTTTCAAAAGTGCACGGAACCATGTATACCTCGGAGCGACTTTTTCTTCGCGTATATATATACCTGTGCGCGGCTGGTTTGTATTTTTTGGTCTTTAGTCGAGCTGTTTTTTTTTTTTTTTACACTCAGCGGCACAGCGTCAGAAGCAGCATATCGTCAGTGCGACCGCCGCGAAAGAGAAACGCGGCTAAACGATGTGCAAACGTTAGAATGAATAGGAGTTGATGTACGCGGGGGGAAAAAAGTTTTTCCCGCATATGTGTCTGTGAGTGTACATACGTCGGAGAATTAAACGATTTTTCTTCTTTATTTTTTGCTTTTTTTTTTTTTTTTTTATATCATGTATACGCTCGTTTGACGCTCGACTATTTATGCATGTATTCGTGCGTGTATAAGTGTATGTCTCAACGCGGAAATTTGGATTTTATAAACGATTTATTTTTATCGCGATATTTTTCATCCGTTTATTTACTTACGATACTTTATGCGCTTAAAACGAGCCCGTCGTGAATTATATGACTAATTAACAAACGAAAAATGTATATGTGCGGATATTTTAATGGATTAAGATATTTTTTTTTTCGCGAATAAAAACGGATTTTTAATAAAAATTAGTTATTGTTTTATCAATCTTAATCAATAAGATTTATCATTTTGCTTTTTCAACTTTTAAATTACTTTTACTTCTATTTTATATCGAAATCTAATAAAGAACCTTTGTTTCCTTTGCTTCAACTTTTATCTTTATTCTAATAAAGAAGCAACATACGTTCAGATTTCAAAATTGTAAAAAAATAATTTTATAAAATTTATCGATTATCAAAATAATAACAAGCCGAAATCTACATGAACATAATTCAAAACTCGAGATTTGCGTCCTACTTCAACGTCTAAATTCGAAAAGACGTTCGTTCTCAAAAAAAAAAAAAAAGAAAAGTTACCGTTCAGTTCTACGTGCCAGTTTCTATTAAACACGACTGTTCTTGCGGCAGTGCAGTTAAACTTTTCGATAAATAATTCAAGCGAAAAAAAAAAAAGAAAAAAAAAAAGAAACAAAGAGCCTATATATAAGATTTTGATCGTACATACTCCCACGTGTAAATAAAAAGGATAGCTTACACCCATCTTAGCCTCATATCCTCTTTTACCCAGCAAACACACTGCGGCTTTTGATTTATAAACGAGCCCCACTAATTATGCATACGTTTTCGTTACCGCACTTCATCGATTTACGTTTCGTCATCGTTTGACAATCCCACGTCCATTGCACTCTACCGATCATAAACAAAAGCTCGTATTTTGAATTCGCTTAGTGTATGTATATCCCGGGTTACGATACGATCCAAAAAAAAAAAAAGTCACAAGAGCGAGCTTTTACAAAAACAAAACAAAAAAGAAAAAAAAACAAAAAAAAGAAAACATACAAAATTTTTTTGAAACGTTGAATGGGTTAGTTTACGCTTGAGAAATATTAAAATACGTAAGCTCGTTATTTTTTTAGTGTACATTGGCCACGTAAAATATTGCACTTTTATTCCATGCTCATGTTCTACTTTTACTACCTTGTAATTATAATTTGAATTTATAATTTTCGTTGCGATATATTTATTTATTTATTTATTTATTTATTTATTTATTTTTTTGCATTTTATAACAAAGTAATTTTAAATTTGAATTAAATTACATCGTAATAAATTTTTAATAAAATGCGGTTTATCGTAAAGTAAAAAATAAAAAATCTTGGTAACTTGTGTGATTGTGAAAAATAAAAGGTTGCGTAAAATTATGTAAATAATCGAACGATTTTAACGGATGCTAATTTTTACGTTTAACTTTGCAATTCACTGTAAACTGCGTTGCTATTCGTAAAAAATTACTTTATTAGGGATTTCGATAATTCAACTGTCTAATCCGACGTTATGACATTTATCTCGAAATATCCGATTTTTTCGATAATTTCGTTTCGATATCACGAACGTAATCTCATCTTCGAAACAGTACAACAGCTCTAGCTTAACACCGTTATTTATTTTGTAATTCGAACAAAAGATTCGTCCGCGACGATAAGGTTTATCGTACTAGCGTAGAGAAAAGAAAAAAAAAAAAAAAAAAAAAAAAAAAAAAAAAAAAAAAAAAAAAAAAAAAAAAAAAAGAACTACCACACTGCCGTAAAAAACAGCCAAGAGAGAACGCGAGATGAAGTCATCGCGTACATTGGCCCTTTCTAAAGATTAAACGCTCGTAGAAAATACGAGTATAGTAAACAGGCAACGATCTTTCGATCGAGACGTTACTCCGGTCTGTCCGCTCCGAGGAAACAAAGGATCACACTTGACACACATGCGTATCACTAAACGTGAAGTTGTACACAAACGAACGTGAAAGTAAAAAAGGGAATCGTCTTGTCGATTAGAGTCGAGAAATAAGGATAAGGAAAGCGTTAAAAATAAAATATATAACAATATTTTAGCCAACCTGCACGGAATCACATCTCTCGTCGTCCGGGCTTTTATACTTTCTTTCCCTTCACGCTCCTGATCGATCACGCTTCGGCGTGCGCTGCATTATACACCTAGCACACGTAGGGCAGTTTGCGCTCTCCGCGAAAACCCCCTGCGATAAGTTTATGCATTATATATATATATATATATATAAACATGTACGCGTACGTAAGCGCGTTACAAATGAGCGTACACGAGTCGTTTAATATGCGCTCGTATATGCATGTATGTATACGCGTTTTAAACAGATATGTACAGCGAGACCTTACGGCACTAGAACGACTCACAAAGAGAAACGCAGAAGTGAGGGAGGTTTATGTGTGTAAATAGGTGAGTACGAATGAGTACGCGCGTAGACTGCGAATCCAAAGTGTGTTAACCCTCAACATTGACTAATCGACGCGAGAATGCTTATATGCTTCGAAGGGTATACAGCGGTTATCCGAGTTTCGCGTCGCGAGTTCATCGACATCCTTTTGTTTGTTCTTCGATGTATAAGAATCGTTATTGTAAAAGTTTTCATGTTGTATAATTTATTTGTGTTGCATATTTTTCTTCTTTGGAATTATATTTATCACTTTGAAAAAAGAAAATTAAAGAGTAATAACTCTTGCGTCATAAATTGAATTCTTACGTTATTTGTTATTTTGTTATTCGAATTTTTTTTTTTTTTTTTTTTTTTTTTCATTTGACCGTCGAATTAAAATTTGGCGAGCGATTAATGTAACAATACTAGAATCACTAAAAACATCGCAATCGCGCAAAAGTTTTCTTTATTAATAACACATACATATGTATTACTCAAAATGTTGCATATACGCGTAAAATTTAGTTGTTGGAAACGACGCTACGTTTACAACTCGCTCGATTCAAGCACCGAAGCAAAAAAAAAAAAAAAAAAAAACAAAAAAAAACAAAAAAAAAAAAATAATACGAGAAGCGGATGACTAATACACTCGGTTTCACAGTGCACGAACGAACTGTTATTCGTCGTCATCAGCAGTACGACGACCGACACAGCAGTAACCGTAAAAAAAATGAACGAAATAAAAGGGAAAGAAAAAAAAAAAAAATAACGAGTTTTACACGTACGATGTTCTATTCAAAAATTTCTCTTTGTTCTCTTTCTCTCTCTTTCTCACGTTTCTCTCGTACGTAAGCTCGCGCCGTAAGCTCTCGCTCTCTTCCTCCCTCTAACTCTGTCCTCCTTTTCTAGTATACAACGCGTATACTAATGCACTCACTTGCGCGTTCTCTCACAATTCGCCTAGAGAAACGGATTCCCGAATGAAGACAGAAAACGAGAGAGAGAGAGAGAGAGAGAGAGAGAGAGGGATAAAGGAATAAAGCGAGAGAAAAAGTCAGAAAAAAAAAATAATAATAAAAATAATAATAATAATAACAATAATAATAATAATAATAATGAAATATATATGTAGCTAAAATGTACACGCACACATACACACACACGCACACACCACGCAGAATGGCGCGAGCGCGCGCCCGTTATCACGCTACCAAAGGACGGGTGATTTTCGACTCGCGACCCGGACTCGAGTCCCTGCCGGCCTGCAGGGCAGAGGCAGCAGCACTAGCGCGAGCCAGGGGGTAGTAGCGCGTCGAGCCGGCAGCGGCGAAACCTCGACGACGCGACGCCAACGCCAAAGACTTTCGGGCGCCGGCGCTCTGTCGACTTTCTCCCTACCCTTCTTGAACGCGAGCTTCCTTCTCTCTACGACTCTCTCTCTCTCTCTCTCTCTCTCCCCTTTTTTTGTATATATCGCGTGAGCACGCGGCGCAGCGACACGGCCTGTTTTTACCGATCCCCCTCGTCCCTTCACTCCCTCACTCACTTATTCTCTCTCTCTCTTTCTTTCTCTTTCTCTGTCTTTCACCCCCTGTGCATGCAAACGTACGTAATACAGGGGGTTCGCATGACTTTTCGTAGTTGCGTCCAGTGAATTATCGCGATTTTTGCTCATTTTCCCTACTCTCTCTCTCTCTCTCTCTCTTTCTCCCCCTTACTTTCATTTTCATTTCATTCTATGTTGCTTTTGAAAAAAAAAAAAAAAAAAAAAACCTATGGTTTATATATTGATCGAATGATTTTCTATAGAACTTCACCTTTATTGTTTTGTTCTCTCGTGCCACCCGACAAATGGATGATATTTATATTCTTGTGAGTGAGAATAAGAAAAAATTTTTTTTTTTTTCATTTTTTTTCGTAACCTTCCACCTTTGGCGCGACTACGGTATCAAACAAACCGGTCGCGCCCGGCTTCCAACCACTTCCCGCAATCGTACGAGTGTTCCTCGTGCGACATTGTTAAAGTGCCGACACTTCGCGTCCGTCGACGCATCAAGCTAGGTAGGCAGCCCGGCAATACCTTTATACGCCTCCTTCTGCCCTTACGCGACGCGTTTCGTCCCGGTTGTAAAGAAGGACGCCGGACAAAAATGTCGACTCGATAAAGCTTTAAATTGCTGGGAAAATTACCGGAGAAGTACTTCATGTTTAGTGAGCCACGAGTGCCTAGCGTATTTAGTATTTTGAATTACATTCTACTATGCTCTCCTTTTAATTTTCTACTTTTTACTTCTTCTTTCTTTGGCTTTTTGTACTTTCGACGCTCGCGTGAAAAATTTGAAGATCTGCAAGCGAGTGAGAATTGTTTTACGAAAATCTTTCCTTAATCGTTATTTTTGGCCCTTGACTTTTAGATTTATCTTTTTATTATCCTTTTTCTCATTCTCTTTCTCGCTTTTCTTTAGTTTTATGGCGAAAGAGAATTGATCTTGGACGGATGCCCGAGCGCATGGCGTTCGATAAGACGGCTAGCCGCGAGCGGATATTTAGCATGTACGCAACTGCACACGCGAGAAATGAAAATTTTCAAACGAACTAAGCGAATTGAATTTTTTATTTTGATTTTCTTCTTCTTTTTTTTTTTTTTTTTTTTTTTTTTTTTTATTTTAATTTTTTTGGAAGCAGCTTTAAATCAACGATGACTTGTAGGAGGAAGATGCTAATTTTTTTTTTATCGTTGCATCATTTGAAAGTTTGATGAAAAAAAATTTTTCTCATATTATTTTAAAGCTTTTTAATGCCGTTTTTTGACAATACTTCTCAACAGAATGGCTTCAAACTATCTTTACTTTGCAAACACTTTATATATTTACATTAAAGTGACATTGAATTTGCTTACCTCTCTCTCTCTCTCTTTATCTCTCTTATA
This sequence comes from Chalcis sispes, assembly GCA_949987625.1. Taxonomy (NCBI): domain Eukaryota; kingdom Metazoa; phylum Arthropoda; class Insecta; order Hymenoptera; family Chalcididae; genus Chalcis; species Chalcis sispes. The sequence continues at coordinate 11,389,242 of OX465097.1, forward strand.
TCAATATTTTGCTTAACGCTAACTTTATGTTGGTTATTAAACAATCACACGAGTATTATTATCATTCGAATGAAATTTATTTTTGTTAAAATTATATACTAATAATATTAATATTATTTACGTTGCAATAATTAGAATTTTCTTTAATAATTCGCAGAAATAAAAGTTCTCAAGATTGGAATTCTCTTCTTTTTTTTTTTTTTTTTTTTTTTTTTTTTCATGCAATTAAACAAAGAAATTACAAAAGCAGTAAGCAATTATTAACTTATTTTCATCGACGAGACTTTTCTAATTATTTCAAAATATAATTAAATCATTCGTTTGGATTAAAAATTATACTCCAGGATCTTTGTGATTGTCAGACAATTAACACGAGAGCAAAAGTCTTTTTAATTACTCGTTTCGCTATTCTTATTACTGAAATACTCAGAGAACAAGATAATTCTTTTACAGCGCTGAAGTACCTTAGTGAAAGTCAGAACTGGTTACTTGTGTATGCCGACAGTCGTGGAAAATTTATTTTCACGGGAAATTCTCTGGTGCTTTGAAAAAAAATGTCACAAGATTTTTTGAATATATTTTATTTTTTTCTCTTTTATATACATTCAAATTTACAAATATCGAACGACTGTTTTTAATTTCCAATCGTTATTTAGTTAAACTATTATTTTAATATACGATATTAAATCAATATCTAATATAGATAATTCAAGTCTACCTTAAGAATAGATAGGTCGAGATAAATGTGATTTTAATTGCAAGTATAGCTGAATTTTTACGAGTTAACCTTCAGAAATTTTTCGTGCACGATAAGCAATTTACTATTGTCTCTGTTATTCTTTAAATTGAATAAATTTATTTACAAAAAATTTATCCAATCGTTATAATCCATTATTTTGATTGAAATTGTTTTTTTTTTTTTTTTTTTCATCCCAACTTGTCCAAGACCTCTGATTGTTTTTAATTTAATATTGACGTATGCGTAATATTAATTTTAATATATTTCTCTAGCCTTAAAGAATATTGCGTCGTATTTATTTAAATGAATCTTATCGATTAGCTAAATATTACAAAATGTTTCGCATGAACGAAGCTGAAAAAGTTGATTGATTAAAAACAGCTATATTTACATAAGTATGATGTAATATTATTTCTTCCAAATTAAAATTTTGAAATTTTACTTTGTTCAAAATTGAACTATGCAACTGCCTCATTTATCAAAGATTTTATATAACAAATGGCAAAAAGTACTTTCTCAAAATTAAGCAATCAAACGCTTCAAAAATCTCCTCTCTCCCAATAATCGTCAAAATCCAATTAGATTTAATGCTCAAAGGTTAAATTGCAAAACGTGACAAAAATCCAGTTATACGAAAATGAACTTATCCGAAATATTCGTTCGCTTTATAATTAGAAATTACACAACGTCATATGTACATTTTTACCGATCAACTTACGATTTCTTAAAAAAAAAGAAAAAAAAAAAAATTCAAAGTCCACAAGATAGTCGAAAATTCGAAATAAATAAATAAAAGTCGGTAAGGAACGCGCTCTAGCCGAGCTCGTAATTCCTCGTGTTGCTCACGCGCGATGTTGCTCACATGTGGCCCACTTTTACCTTTTCCATTTGAACCGGTCTCCTCGCCGTACAAAGCCTTCTCTTTATCCTTGCGTAACGCATTATGCCCCGAGGACTCTCTCTCTCTCTCTCTCTCTCCTTAAGAACGTTATCGTCTCTTTGTACTTTAACGCGTACGTTATGTGCACGTATAGGTGTTAATCCTGTGTGCGTACACGTTTGTGCATTACCCGTAAGACGGGTATGTCAGCTTGATTAACGAAATTCGGTGCGCTGGAAAAAAATCGAGCAAAGAAAATATAAGAGAGAATAAAGAAAAGAGCCAAAAGCAAATTTAAATTGATACAAAAAAATTGTCAACGAAGCCGATGGCGTGTGTACGCGTGTACGTTTATTTATTTATTTATTTATTTATTTATTTATTTATTTATTTTTTGTCGTTTTATATTTTATAAGCTAGAAGAAAAAGGCGTACACGCACGCGAGTTGTGCAATAGGCTGCAATAGCTCTCGTAAATTTACTTTGCCTTTCGAATTCCTTGGTAAGTTACCGTTTTTTTTTTTTTTTTTTTTTTTTTTTTATATATTTCATTCCTTTTTCGCTCTTATGCTTTTGAAATGACCATTTTTTTTATAAAATAAATATATTTGGTAACCTATCGTTATTTAAAATCATTTTTTTACATTTCGATCAGTATCAAAAAAAAAAAAAAAAGAACATCGTTATCTTTGTACTTAAACAGGATTAAAAAAAATTTATCAACGCTATCGATCATATATTAAATATTTAACCGCTTAATAAAATAATAAAAAGAAAAGGTAATAATTTTACAACGAAACACGTATTACGTTATGCATAAAAATAAGAACGAAATCGTACATCGCAAAAAGAGTGCGTGAGTTGTTAAAATAAAAACACTTACATACACATCGCAAAGACCATAAACAAAAAAAAAAAAAAAAAAAAGAAAAGAAAAAAAACCGACAAAAAGCGAAATAAAGAAACGTATAAATACAAAGAGCGAGCGAGGAATGAAAGAGAAAGAGAGAGAGAGAAGGAAAAAAGAAAGGGAAGGAAATAAGACGATGTGATCTCGGAGGAGGGTGGCGTGAAAATGAAAAGCACGAGGCGGCTTTTGTGCGTGCTCGGGGCTATGCCAACGGCTTACCACGCGATTTCTATCGTCGAGACGAAAAAAAGTACGAGTATTCTTTATCGATATTGGTAATCGAACCAACGAATTTTTATTTTCAGTTGTTTTCTTGTAAGCCACACCCCTTAACGTGGTTACTTAGGATAAGAAGTTACGGCGCTTCCTCTCTTACCCTTATGTTTCTACCTTTCTCTCATTCCACGCTTATGATAGGATTTTCCATTTTTTTTTTTTTTTTTTTTTTTCTTTTCTTTTCTCTCATGCGATTGTATTTGAGATTAAAGTGTATATTCTTTGAAGAAGAAAACTTTATGTCGTTGGGTGTATGAAATGATGGAGTTTTTAATAATACGGCCATCGAAATATTTTATTTCGCGCTACTATAGATGAAAAATTATAAATTTTAATTATTCCTAAATTTAAACCTGTAAACTTTTTTTACTCTCTTTCGTCGCAAAAGTATTTCAATTATTTCTACCTAACGTTGCTAAATAGCGCACGATGATTAGTTTATTTTTATTCAGTATTAAACTATACTAATTATGCAATATTGTGAATTATACTTGCACGCAACGGAAATCGTCCTGACCATGTACTACTAAATGTTAAATGCATTGAGTATATTACCATGAACCATAATAATTTTTCAACGCACACGAAACCTTACAACGATGCATAATTACAATGATTTTATTAATTTTTATTCTTGTCAAAATAATTTTCTTAATAAAAATATTTACGTAAAAAATTTTTTTGCGATCGACTTTTTTGTTAGCGAAAAAAACAACAATTGTAACGTGTAAGTATATATAACCTACATTGTTTATAAATTGTAATTTAAATATAAATTATTGATTCGTTCTAAGAATTTCCGGTATTTTATAATAAAAATGTTAATAAAAATATTGTTCGATATATTCACGGTTAAATAGAAGAGAGAAAAAAATATACGGCATAAGAATGCAACAATAAACCGCAGAAAATAGAGAAGAATCGATATTTTGTGTTGAGTACATTATTTATAAATAAACTTGTATGCTTAATAAAGATTGAATTACCTTTTTCTCCAATGATGTAAGGCGATGTATCCGCATTAAAATATTATACTAAACGATATCGGATGTGTGTTGCCTTATTCTTAATTTTTCATAATTGACCGGTTACAATTAATGCGCAAATTTGCAAACTCATTTTTTAATCCTTATTGTTAATATTCTACAGGTCGCTTGATGTATATAGGTATATAGATACATACGGTAAGCATTGACGTTAAATTTTTTTTACGATCGTGGATAATATTTCCTTGTTACAATGAACAACGCCAATGAATGAATAAATGAATGAATGAACAAAATTTTAATCGCTCGTATAACTTGTAATAATTACTCGGTGATTGAAAAATAATTCAAGCCTGTTTGGGTAACAAAATAATTTTTATTTTTTTTCTTTTTTTTTACATTTAAAAAATATAATTTCCATAATAATAAAAAAAAAAAAAGAGAGAGAGAGAGAGAGAGAGAGAGAGAGAAATATCGTAGCGTTTCTTTAGCGCGTCGACATATCACTATACAAATCACTACATTAAAGCTAGACCATTATCTCACTCACTGACCGACCTGCGATGTAATATCAGACCAGAACGTTGAATAGTCTTTCAATACGGTTCCCCTGTAACAAATGTAGATTCAATTAATGGATAATTTTACCTTTTGAAAAGACCGTTAAATTTTTCATTATATCCATTACGCGATTGAAAAAGCTTAAATAAAACGACATTTTATGTTAATAGAGTCTTTGAAATACTTTTCATATATTATTTTAGTAAATTAAAAATTAACGTGACTCGTGGAAAAATCCTTTTGTAAAAAAAAAGAGATACGCGATTATTCGTGAATTTTTTTAACAAATAACGACAAATTTTCATACTTTTGTTAAAAGTCGAGATTGGCATAATTTACGTATAATACGTAAAGTTTAAAGTATTAGTTTAAAGAAATAACTATTTTTATAAGAAAATCGAGGATTAAAAAATATCTTTAAAGAAAAAGGTATTTACAAACAAAAGTACAAAGAAAATAAAAAACTATTCGCAGATATTGGTGCAGATCTTTCCGTAAATTTTTTATAAACAAGTGCGTAAATATAAGACGATCGATAAATAAAAAGTCACGTCGTTAAGATAGGAAAACATAATCCCGAAAAAGCAGGCCGAAAACGAAAAGCCAAAATTATACTCGCGTAAGCAATAAGCATTAAAATAAAAAAAAAAAAAACCGTTTCCTCGACTCATCGACGTTAATACTCACGTAAAGTAGACATTGCCAGGAGGTCCGTTAAGAGGGGCGTTCCAAACGAGGGTCGCCTGTTGTTTGTCACGCGGATCCGCGTGAGTAACGGCGCTACATTCCGCATGGGCGTTGGTGTTCTCCGTTTTAGCCCACGAGCCGATCCAATCGTTCGTCGCTGCGTTGCGGGCCTGCAGGAAGAAACCCTTGAAGTCCGCCCCCGTGATCTTAACTGTCGACAGATGTTTGAGTAGATTGCGTCAACGGTGCTTGATTATCTCGCGCGGAAAGTTAAAGGAAGGGATTCGTATGATAAAATCGAAAAGCTTATCGATGGTCTTGTTTGCGTAATCGGTAAAACGGCTCGTTCGGTGATGATGAATTGGAAAAATTTCGATGTTTGGTTTAATTAATTTGATTTAATTTTAATCATTTTGTGAGTAAAATTTGTAATATTCATTGTTTCCAAGAAAATACTTTATCTGATAAAGTCATCATGCATAAGTTAGTCTTTTTTTTTTTTTTTTTTTTTTTTTTTTTTTTTCTTACTACAATATTACTTCAAGTAACTGCGAATTCGTAATTATTCCATTTTTTGTTCTTATTGAACATAGAATTATTTTTTATAACTCGGACTTTTTTGTAAAATTTAATATCTCTATTATTATTAATAATATAATTGTTAAGAATATTACGTAAATTTGTTGAAAAAGGGATTGCGTGACATTTTTTTTTAAATCAGCAATTATAATAATCTTCAAAGAAATCGTAAAGAATTCTAGATGTATGTTTAACAAGAAATATGATTATATGAAGAGTAACATTATATTATTGTATATAAATTAAAACATCTATTATAATTAATAATCGTACTATATAACAACGTACAATTTATTACAAATATACAAGAAAGTTTTTTGATAAGGTATTATAATGAGCAAAATAATATATATATCAAATGAAGGATAAGTTTTACTTTTTCTCCAATACAGTTTACGTTCATGCGAAACAAAGCAACGAAGCTGTGTAAAGCCATTGCTAGCTTTGAATAGTTATATTAACTTTGAACGATGAAGAAAGCTCATCAATTGGAATCTACCAAATCCTATTAAACAAAGTCAAAAATTGATTTCGCACTAATGAAAACTCTTTGCGATATAAAGTACCTCGACTGCTGCAATTTCAAACTCTAAGCTTTAACGAAAAAGAAGAACGAAACGAAAAAAAAAAAAAAAAATAGAAAACTAAACTTTCAAATCGCAGAAAATCACAAAACTTGCGCAAGCAAATCGAGCCATTAATGGAAAAAGTTAACTGCATTCGCGCGAAATATGTCTGTATCCATACGTATATACATAAAAGATAAAAAAAAAAAAAAAAAAAAAAGGCGCAAGGCGATATAAAAAGAAAAAAAAAAAATTAAAGCCTTCCCCTAATTTCATCCATCCCTCATGCCGTCGGGTAATTTTCTTTACACGCACATCTATATACGGTAAGTATTATAAACGTACACAGAGCCGACGGAGATTATACGATACTTTAGCATAGGGCATAGACACGGAAATGCGCCACACCGCGGGGAAATTGGATATATATCGCAAAGCATAGAAGCAGTCTTCGACTTTCCGTTACAATGCACCTCGCGAAGCGTCAAACAGCCTCAAGGACGTTGAAAAAAAAAAAAAAAGAGAGCGACGGCGATAAAAAATGAAAAATAAAAAAAAAATAAAAAAAAATAAAAAAAAAACGCCGCTCGTCGAAATGTCGCGTGTCGAGAGTTGATCGTCGTCGTTACCCTTAATGTCGACACACACATACACACATACACATACAACCATGAGGCTTTCTCCACGCTTATCTTTAGCTTCGGTGTATATCAGTAGATACCGACACGCTCGTGTCAGACGACGCGTTAGCGAATTATATATACAGATTGAAAGCGTACGATTGTAAAAAGCTACGTTAAAAGTCACAGTTTTCGTTGTTTAGCAGCATGGATTAAGGATTTGAGAAAGCTCGTAACATCTAGTTCTACCGGCGTCTAGTTTTTATTTTTGAAAACTTTTAAATTTTACTCAACTCGCGAGGGCGAAAGAAAAGATTTTTAGCTTCAATTTCTTTTTCTTTTTTTTCTCTTCAAATTTAATACTTAATTTTTTTTTTGCTGTTTCTCGTTTTAACGTTATTAGATGTTATTTTACACATGATTTTTCTTATCGAAAAAACGTTATTTGATTGAAGTTTTCATTTATTTTTTGTAAAACTTTTCTTATCGAGTACGTTATTTAAAAATTAAATCAATCATGTTATTTTTGTTTAATATAACATCATTTAAATAAATATTGCATAGCATATATAATAATTTACGGAAGGAAATAATAAAACAATAATAAAGAAAAAAAAAAAAAACAATAAAATTGGATAATGAGAAAATTCATCTCAATGCCATCCTCGATACCATCGCATAAAAATTATGTATATCGTCGTTGAGAAAACGCACATTGATCCGCTAGAGTATCCGGTGCAAATAACGCCAAGTACGTTGTTACACAAATACCGCGAGTGTAAAATGACCAATGCCATGTTCGAAGATAATTGCCGGCGCGCACATATCCCGTCGTCGCACCTGCGTGTGCGTCAATTCTTTCGCCGCGAACGAAATCCACGTTCGAGTTTGTCGGTATGTGTGTATGTGTGTGTATGTGTGTGCGACCGCAACACAACAACTTTGTTTATAGCTGCGCTATTGTTGCCGAAGGTCTTTGGAGAAAAAAATTTTTACCGAGACTCGAATTTATCCTTTTGTATTTATGTATACGCACGCGGCTTGCGAAAGTTTACGATAACATTAAAGGATTCTGCAGAGTAATTGAGAAAACATCTATACGATCTGTGTCTACTTAAGAACGATACTACCTATGCGTTACATGATTAAAAGTGATAAGTATACGAGTGAAGATGTTGAAGTAATATAAAAAAAAAAAAAAAACAAACAAAAATTACATGTAATGCGATAATGACGATAAGTTATAACACGAGTGTTAGTCTACCGATGTATGATGCAATCGTCATAAAATATGAAAGCGAAAGTTTAAAATTGATTACGATATGATTGAATATATATATATATATATATATATATATATATATATATATATATATATATAAATAATCTATAAAACACAAGTTTTGTAAGAAATATGTTGTAGAAATATTGAATGATTGATAAAAGTTACGAATATTTAGAAAAAAATTTAATTTCACTTAAAAATAAATTCATTCCATAAAATAAAAATTAGTTTGTTTTCTTTTCAAAAGGTTATAGGACAAAAATTTCGAAAAATCAATTAACTTAAATTATTTAAAAACTATTTTAAAAAATTAATGACTTCCTTCTACGCCAAATTATGTTTCAACGTATCGATAAGAATCTTTTCTCGCCCTAATAAACAACTACGCGATAAAAAATACTCACCTCTCACGTAGAGCCATACGCACTTTTATTTTATGAACCTCTTTCAAATTAACAAACATCATGAAATAAACATTTCTATCAAAAGCGGATATATCTTAACGCGAAATAAAAAGAAAAAAAAAAAAAAAAAAAATCAACCTCTTCCGCTCAACGCGACGCGCTATCCACGCAACGGTACGAATGAAAATAAAAAAAAAAAACATCGCGAAATGAAATAGGGGATGAAAAAAAAAAAAAAAAGCGAATATGCGGGTGATATAAACTCACCGGTAATTTGAGATCCAGGTTGGTATCGGTCGCTCGAGGCGGTTACGCGGTAAGGGTTACTCGAGAGCGGCTGGGGTCTCGCCTGTCCGTGATAGGGTTGATTCGGCCTCGGTTTAACGCAAGCGTCAACCGGCCCTCCGTCCGGAAATCCATTGGCGATCGCCGATAGGGCCACTATCAATAATCCAATCGTCGCGATAGACATCCTCGATTTTATTTCTTTTTTATAACCTTCCTTACGCGTCTTCTTACTCCTCTTTCGTTTTTCTTTATGTATTTATTCCTGGATCGAGCGTTGAGATTTCCGCGATTTTTGTGAACGAGGCCGACTTCACCTGTGAACATGTACACGAAAAAGGGCAAGAGTTCAAACTTTTGAGTTACGAACTTTTTCGACGTTAATTTGTCCTTTGCACGATATCGACACGTGCCTTGGTCGTTCTCTCGATAATGTTTTTTAGCGTTCGAATGATCTTTCAAAGTTCCTTTACCATAAAGCAATAATTTTAATTAAATTAAATGTATTACTTGTGTGTATATATATATATATATATATATATATATATATACATATATATAAACGAATTGTTAATTTATAAATTGAACGTCAAAGTTATTAAGACAAATTATAAAAAATAGATATTTATTATTATTGAGATGGATGTCTTGACTATCGCGACCGTTACTACTTAATAATTGTCAGCTTAGAGATTACTACAGTAAAAAATTGATTTCAACTATATTTAAGTCAATTTTGAAAAATATTTATATTTAGATAATTTTAATACTAATAGCAAGAATATTGTAAAATAATTTTTTAAATAATATTTAAAAGATACATTTTTAAAAACTCATGACTTTTTTTTGATTATAAAAAATATTCATTTAATTTTGTTTTTTTCTAATCAACTCATTTAAATTATAATATATCAAACATCAACAATGATCTTTTTTAAAATGGTTAATAATTAATAATTAAACTTTGAATAGTTTTTTTTTTTTTTTTTTTAATCATCCATCAAAAATGTTTCAATTTTAACTAAACTTTCTCTTTTCTTTACGTGTAAACATTATCTACTTATACTCAATGCCCAGATAAAAATAAAAATCGTAAAATAATCACCGATGGTTTATAAGTAAAGAACAACGCACACTGGAGTTCGTTCTTTGATTAGAAGCGAAGTAACACTGAGTCCAGTATCGCGTTCCCTTACGGGTTCACCTCCATGAGATCTCGCGCAAATCCCACCATCGAAACTCATACGGCAAGACTGAATTCTTTTTTTTTTTTTTAATTGTCACTTTCACTCGTACCAGCTGTGAGAATCCGTGAGAGGCTCTCCTCGAGTGTATCGCGTTATTTCTTTTACCATTAAGCGTACAATTGTCTTGGATATAATTTTTTCTCGTTTCCTTTTCGTTTCTTTTTTCTTTTTTTTTTTTTTATTTTCTTTATCATTTTTATACAAATTTACTTTCGATCGTTATTGACTTGGTTATTTTCTTTTTTTTATTTTCTCTCGACAGCTTTATTCTTTCAAAATACGATTGACGTAAAAATACACAGTCTCCGTATATTTACATAATGCCATATAATTTGATCGTGAAACTAGGAAAAGCCGAGAAAGGTTGAATTAGCTGTCGCAAAGTGTAAGGTTAAATAAATTAATGTGTAATTTTTGAGATTGTAGAAACGTTATTTTAAAGTAGAACGTTCGAATAAAAAATGCCATCGTAAAAGTAAATTTTGTAGCGCGCTTTTTATAATTGAGGAAAAAAATATTGAAAATTGTAGCTTTGAGAATTTTTGAATAAAATTTTTGCATCAAAACAACTTTTACTTATGAAACGTGCTTGGTATTGAATATTGTAAAAAAATTTAAATATTACATAAGCTCAATTGTTTTAAATATTTCAAAAAATTAAACTTATTGTTGAATTTAATGATAATTTATGTGTAAATAAATAATGTACGGTATAATTATATTATTTTTATTAATTATTCAAATATCCATATTAAAAATATTTCGTAAAAATTATACGACGAAATTTTATTAACAATTTGTGCAATAATTTACTAATTATGATATTTCTCTTTGTTAAATATACGTACATGGTCCATTAACCCTGGTAACTCAATAATCAAGTTAAAATTAAATCTTAAAAATAGTGCTGTAAAATTGAGTAAAAGGTTAAAAAAAAAAAAAAAAAAAAAAAAAAAAAAAAAAAAAAAAAAAAAAAAAACATGAAAATATAATAAGGATAACTTAAAATTTACCGATAAATGATATAAAATATTTATTTATTACATCATAAATTAAACTTCCCCAAAATCAACAATTACCACCACATCGTTCGTTTCTTTGTCATACCTTCGAAGTATAAAACACACAAAAGGGATGAGAATGAAAAAATAATTAGACTCGCACGAATAAATCAAATAGCTCGAAACTAAAATAGCCGGAAACCATCTCCACATCCATAACCACGAACACATCATTCCGCAATAAATCATCGCAACTTCGACACATTAACATTAAATGTATAAAACCTGGAGGAGCACACACATATAAATATATGCATAGAAAATAAAGAAAATACGAGTATGTGCATATTTACATGTACGAAGTACAATGTATATCCGTATAGAAATTAGTCATTAAATACGTTTACATTAGTAGAAAGGTCACGCATCTCTTTTTCTCTCTTTTTCCATTCGCTTTGATCACGCATGCGATTCGAAAAGCGCGTACCCGTGTATCGTTGTTTTTTATTGTGTATTTATGTATATCTTATACAAAACTAATCTATTATATATATATATATATATATATATACAAAACAGTTTTATAATATACAAAACAGTTATTTATCAATTGTTATGAGAAACGTAGGATGTTTAAAAATTATTCATTAAATTGATATGAAAAGTTAAATTAGTGCCGCTTGAAAAATAGTTACTATCTACTAATTCGTTTTAATTGTAAATATAAAAATGTTCATTTTTCCTTATGTATGATTAAATAATTTATTGATGAATTATTATTAATAAATGCCAAATATACCAAAACAATCCTATCATTTTTTTATCGCGTTAATACCAATTTTGTACATATAAAACACTATTGAATCAAATTTTTAAATATTTTAAATATTTGTTTCAATCATTTCAATCAATATTTTTTCCTTAAAAAGTTAAAAGTCGATTGAGAAAATAATTAAATATTAATCAAATAATAATAACCGATAAATGTGTTTAATTTTGAAAGTATTTCGATAATTATGTATATAATTTTTTAATATGAAAAAACAATTTTCACAGACATACACATACACGTAAAACATTAAACTGCAAAGTGAAGAAAAAGAAATGGAGAAAGAGATAAAAATTGCGGCCAACTCGGCTATGCGTGACAGTCGATCACGTTGCGTGTCCCTTCTCTTTTGGTAAACTACCCCTTTACATTTCGAAGCGAGCTCGCTCCCCTTTTTTCTTTCTTCTATCGTATATACGTTCGGTACACACGCGCGCGTATAAATACATATGCACACAGAAAACGAATCTATGCAGCGCGCCTATACACACGAGTATGAGCGCGTAAATACAACTTTTCACACTAACATATTGATTTCCCGCGCGGCATCGCGCGGAACGGCCTATTCGAGCGTGCAGTCGTTGCGGTAAAATATTTCGAGCAAAATAACGCATCAAATTCGTTACGAATACCAGAATATTAACCGCGAGTTGGAAAAGCGAGGCTTGATTGCCTCCCAATGGAATTGTACCCCTTCCCCCCCCCTCTCTCTCTCTCTCTCTTTTTTTTTATCTTTCTTTTTCATTTGATTATTTCTCATACGCACCAAACTGATATAATTGACGCGTTTAAAATCTCCACGCGCGCACAACCTCCCGGTTTTTTCGGATAGCTCACTTCGCGTATTTTACATACATGATGCACGAGAGAGTATACCAATTGTTGTAATAATGAGGATGATGATTATGCATTTCTCGTAAGGCAGTATTTAGGAACGCTTCGATACGAAGCGCTTTGGTGCTTTGCAATGCTGTTTTGTTGAGGATATTTCTATTGAATGCGAAACGATGAAAATGTTTGCAAATTCGTATGCATAGTAATGTATCGAGGATACATGTTCGTGGTATACTACAGTATACATTTTTCAAATAAAGGATACTGTTAAAATGAACAATTAAAAAAGGAACGCACAAAATCACCAGACACTCATTTAATATAAAATTATAGTTGAGGAAAAAAAAATCATAACTAGGTCACTTATTTAAATATTAACTATTTTAAATCTTTTTTTTTAATATAATTGTATAAAAATTTGTAAAAAGGGATATTAAAAATTAGCCTTCATTTAAAAAACGCTTTTTTTTTTTTTATTAATGAAGTACGTTTCATAACTATAAAACATTTCAATTAATGTTTATAAGTTGCATCCATTTTAACAATATCCTCAACCCGTAAGTAAGCGCATGAAGAAATTCATGCAAGTAACTGCATGAGATATCTGACGACCCCAAATAAAAATATTTATAATTGAAACAAAAAATATAAGTAATTGAATTAAACTTTATTATAAACGTGCATTTTTTACTTCAAAGTTGCGATGACCCCATGCACCCACTCAAGGGTTAATATATATAAATAATATATTCGGAGTTTTCTTGTAACAATATCTTTTTCTGAATTTGTTTTTAATATCACTTATATTTTTTTTTATTAGAAACTGTTGATGGTCCTTCTGTTTCTTCGCAATTGAAGTCCATATTTACATCCGTCGATTTAGAAACTGAATTTGGAAAGTCATATTGTATATCTTGCTCCGGTTCAAAACAATTATCTAATTCTTTATCTTTTTCACTAACTGGAATTGCACAAGGTCGAGGAAACCAGCCTCGAACTCGAGTATCTTTACCAACAGTCGTTGAAAAAGAAATATTTTCTTTTTCACCAAAAAGCCAATATCTAAAGAAATGTTATAAATTATGTCATTTAAATCTATAATATAAATCAACTTAATATATTGTTAAATTAATTTTTATAATTTCTTACTTGCGCCATCGAGTCACAATAACAGTATTACCTACGTCAAGTTTAATTCGTGGTTCATTATTAATAGGCAACGAACACAGTACTTTGAAGCCATGACTAATGGGAACCCAAGATCCTGTGGCTTCTGCTATAACTCTATATCTTTTAGCTCGTTTTCGTTTTGCTTGTTTTTGTGCTAATTGTTCACGCTGAAAGAACATTTTAAACTAATTAAAAAAAATAATTTTTTACAAGAAATGTATTACTTAATTTAATAATTAATATTACTTAATTTAAATCTTGAAAACGACTATTAAATTATAAATATAACACTCATAAATTCAACTCAAATCGGTTATTTATTTTTATTAAAATATAAATTAAAATTGCTCTAAAATTTATTCACCGTTAATGTGTATTGGTCACAGCCTTCTATAACTGGCCAAATTATCCCATCATTCGGGGCATTACAATGCCATGAAAGTACTTGTTTAACATTAAAAAGCCAACTTTTTGAGTATGGATTTATGAATTGTTCCGCTGTTGTAGATCTTCGATATTTTGCCTTTTCTAGAATCCAACATTCTATACCAGTTTGATTTTTGATTATAGATTGTAACTGAAATGCAAAGCACACAATAGATGTATGATCAAATTTTGTATAAATATTTAAATATTTTCATAATATATATTTTACTGATGAATATTATACTAGTTTTAACATAAAGCTTATTTGACTTAAAACAATTTTGATGTAAAGGAACTAATTATTATAAATATTTTTATTCAATTATTTTTTCAAATATATTTGTTTACTTTTCTTAAATATAAGTAAATATTTACTTGAGTAAATAAAAGCATTCCTAATGCTATGACCACTCCAATTGAAAGACCAATGCTAAAGAAAACTAAAACTAAAATAAATATTGAAGGTGGATGAAATGGTAATGGTTTTGTAAAAAATACAATCATAAACCAATTGATCATTATGTATGTTGAAACACAACATCCAGCAACAGCGCTAGCTAAAAATGCAGTAAAATAACCATGATTATAATGTCCAACACAGTTATTTATCCATGGACAATGATGATCCATTTTTAAAACACAACGATTACCTACAAATCATTATGTATTATTAAATTACATACATTTTGTAAAAATAAATAATTTTTGATGATTTTTTACATTTTCGGCAATGATGTGAACGTGGAGCCTTATAACCTTGACATACGGTACAAAATTGTAAAAATTTACAGTCTTCTACTATCTCCTGTAAGTAATATTGACTTTAAGAAGTTTAAAAAGAAATTCATTGAAAACTCACTCGTAGGATTACTTTACTTACAGGAATCCAATTATAAGGAAGATATCCAGGTCCTTCATAAATAGAATTAATAAAATGATACAATGTAGAACCACTGAGAAAGATAAAAGTTATAAAACTTATATCAGAAAATGCATTTTCGTGAGCTCCCCATAATTGTTTACTGCAATGAATACTGGTCAATGTAATAATTTTTATTATTGCTGAAATCAAAAAGTTATAATTAACCAACAAAAAATATTGAATTTTACATAATCAAATCTCACATAAAAATATTAAATTTTATAATAATTAATAAACATTTTTATTTATTTACATCCGCACTATTAATAACTGTTGTAAGAATTGCAAATTTTAAATTTACCGCTATAAATACTATAATAGCTGCAACACTGCTTAGTGCAATTGCTATTATATCTATACACTAGTGTTTACGAATGCACATAAATAAAGTATTTATAATAATGCTGAAAATATTAATATAGCATTTTTACTTCTTAAAATAATTGTATCATAATAAATATCTCAATTGTTAAGATCGAAATTTTAACATTAATATGGGATAAAAAACTACTTAGAAATTTTTTTAAATGCATGAAGTACCAAGAGCGCTGAGCGGTCCCCAGTTGCATATTCTCTTGAATGAACCAAAACACATTTTGCCAGTAACATACAGTCAAAGGTATCGTCGCATTTTGTATCAAATCGTTTATTTAAGCGTAATATTTAATCCACAATTTTACAACACCTCCTATGTATGCTCACTTTCCTTAACAAACAATTATCCTGTGGTAACATCGTCGTTCTTGTCATTTTAGCGATTGTTTATTTTTTATGTTGGCAATTACTTAATGTATATATTTTGTATGACAATACCAACAATATTTGGAAATCAGGGTGAGCGTGTTGCCACTCACCTATACTGAGACAGTTTTCGGTGACTGCCAGTCGCTGCCCATGGCGCTGGTGTCTCCACGTTTCTTTAGCCAACTTGCCCGCTCTTAAGTGATCGAGCGATGCCATCTCGCGGAACTACGGTTTTAGTGCCCTTTCTGTATTGTACATGAAAAGTATACTTCTATATGCGTCTATATTCGTTGCTATTTCCAATTCCATTTGTTATATTAGAAGTTTCATCCTTCTATAAGAGTCTATTTTCTTTGGTATGATTAAAATATAATTATTATTGTTTTATATAAATGAGAAAAATTTATTTTTGAAATTCTTATGTACATTGCAATTTCACAGTTAAAATAATATTTAAAGAACATTTTAAAAGTAATAATTTATAATAAAACTTTTTAAATGAACAAAAAATAATATAAATTTTTAATTTATTTATTAGATTTATAAATGAATAATTTTTTTTAATAATTCTGAATATGATAAATCCCTATAATAAATATTCAAATAAATATTCGAATGAGTATTAACATTTATCATTCTTATCAACATAATACTTTTTATAAAATATAATTTTATCAGAGTGCAACGTCTTATAAATGAAGACATAAATCATTGAATCCAGATATTCAAATACTTCAAAATTATGGAAAAAGTAAGTATTACAATAAATTTTTGTAATAAAAGATTATAATTTCTTTTTTTTATCTATTTCTGTGTATTTTAAATAATTGCAGGCAAATCCAAAAAGACGTAAACCTATTCATGAAGAAATATCTGTAAATGAAATTAGCGATAACGTTAAAAATTATGCAGTAATAAAATTGAATTCAAGAACTAAAAAAATAAATAATGATGAATCGGATGATGAACATAATATATGCAAAACTAATAGTTGTGGATTTAGAGATATACAAAATACAAGCAATGATAGTAAAGAAGAATCTACTGAAGATGAAGAATATGAAAATATCCAAAAAAGTTACAATCAAAATGTAACGAGTTCAAGGTCTACAAGAAATTATAGAATAAAAGATAGTCGTGTAGAAAACAATGTTAGCAGAACTGGATCTGATGATTATGTTAAAACAGAAAAAAATATAAATAAAAAGCCATCATCCAAAAATATCAATAACTATAAGTCTATAATTATATTTTTTATAATTATCTTTCTTGCAATCGCAATTTATTGGCAAAAAACACTGTCCATAGAAATACCATTTTCAAAAAATGTTGAAGAAAATTCAATAGAATTAAAAAAAAATATTATTAAAAAATCTTTAAAAGATATTTTAAGAAAATATAAAAATCAAGAAAAAGATTTGTGGCGTAATGCCTATGTTGGTATATCTAATATAATTAGCAATCCACAAATACCTTCAATAATTTTATTAATTGGAAATAAATCACATCCATTAAATTGCTTGGCAATGTTATTAGGAGATGTTAGTAGTAATGTTTTAAAAACAAACCAATTAATACTCACACCTGAAAAATTTGAACCTGATGTAGGATTAGTAATACAATCAATGCGATCAAATATTAAAAATAAAAAAGCTGTGGTAAGTTTATTTATGATAAATCTAAATATAATATTTCAATTTTATTTAATTAATTTGATATAAATATTAAAAATTAAACATTCTGTTTAGATTATTTTGGATTTGTTAAATATAAATGTAGAGGCTTTAAAAGCTTTTCACAATTTATGTGATAGAATAAATCCTCTTGAAAGAGAAGTAATTTATATAATTACTATTGTTGCTGAAAATTATGACGGTATAAGTAATCCACTTGAATTTATTGAAAAAGAACTTTTCAAGAAATTATCTGGAAAAATCAAAAAAGATACTATACAACCATTAATTACCAGAATTACAGATGGTCCTATTTTAATAGTAAGACCTGAACCAACAATTACCGATTGTCCATTACTCAAATCTTAAAAAAGGTTAAAAATTTTTTGTTTTCCTAAGCACATAAGCAAAAATAAATATAACTATTCTTAAAGAAATTTAATATTTTATAAGTTTGTGACATGTTTTTATCAAAAGACTTAAAATTTATACAAAAACTTATTATTAAGAATGTATTATAAAATTAATGCAAAATTTTGATAATAAAATATTTATATTAATATTCAATTCTATTTTATTACATTAGTGTCACACTATATACAAAAAAATAATAATGTTAAATTTTTAAAATAATCATTTTGAAATTAAAAAAGTTTCTAATAATAGAAAAAGAAAAAAATATTTCATTGTTTCTATGTTTTAATGCAAAAATGTTTATAAATATTTAAAATATGTTTTTTCATAAAACAATTAAAAATTATTGAACTAAAGTTAAGTTTTTGATATAATATTCCTTTTTTTTTTCGTTTTTTAAAGTTTAATATTAACTTTAATTTAATTTAACTTAATTTAATTTAATTATTATTAAAGAGAAAACAAAATTTGTGCCACAGGAAGCATACTAATATTGCATTATTGATTATAAATTAACAGATATTAATAAAACAATTAGCTTAGTTACATAATATATATATTCTATTGCTGAATATTACATTAGTTAAATTTAAAACAATTTTAATGGTAAATGAGATAAGATTAATGTTTCGTTTCTAATAACATTATCTTTTTACGTTGTGGCGTAGCAGTCGGCAGTCCTTGTAGTATTTACTGACATCGTCTTAAAATCATCACATAGAGTTTTCATCTCATTGTTATTTTTTATCTAACACTTAACATAAAAAATTATTTTTTATTAACGGTTAATCAAAAAGTAATTTAGTACGCGTATTTGTTTAAAATAATATTGGAATATAATACGAATAGAGCAATTATAATATCAAAAAGTAACAATGAGAACTCGTTGATATTTCCAAATCTA
Organism: Chalcis sispes; assembly: GCA_949987625.1. Lineage (NCBI taxonomy): Eukaryota > Metazoa > Arthropoda > Insecta > Hymenoptera > Chalcididae > Chalcis > Chalcis sispes. Next base: position 11,408,184 of record OX465097.1, read on the forward strand.
GAAAAAAAAATGTGATTTAACTAGATAATATACAACGAGTGACTTTTCTTGTAGCATATCTTTCGTCATGATCTTACACATCGGTAACTAAAAATATGCCGTTTATACAGTATTTGTATTACATAGTATTGTATCGTCGAACCTAAATAATAAATACATTTTATACAGTCACAGACCTTTTATACAGAATGTCCAAAATTTTTATTGCTGTACAGGTCCTTCATAATATCTACAGCGATTTAAAATTTAAAATAACTGATATTTTTTTGCTTTTTATATGAATATTGTAATTTTAAGAAACTAGTGCAAAAAATGATTTTACATTACAAATTTGTTTGTAATAACTTTTTCATTTATAATCATACATAAATTTTTTTTATAAAATCAATTAAAAAACAAAACACAACTAAGAGTTAAATTTTCTTCATGATTCAAAATTGATATAAAAAATATAATAATTTTCGATTATTTTTAATATTAGGTAAATATATTGAATAAAATTTAGAGGTTTTCTAAAATTCTTCGGGCAAATTTTTTTTTTTATATGTACATAAAGCGTATGTTATTTTATTTTTTATCATGTGATTAACTCGAGGGCACTCTGTATAGAATGGCCTGTAAAATTACTAGATACGTATTTACAGTAAAAAAGTTTAATTGGTCATGTACCTACTTAGCGTAGTAAAGAGAGGAGTAGCGAGTTGCGTAGTGTTGTCTGTTTCGGCTACATTGTCGCGTACTTCAGTCATATTCATTGTCTTGCAATTTACATGCAAGTATTTGTAGTTTTTTAAAGTCAGTCTACGTCGAACGAGGTAATGTCCGTGTCTCCGTGTTTTGTATCGATATTATTCACGATCGACCTAGTACTTCTTTTGAATTTTTCTTTAAGCCATTTTGTATCTTAAGTTTTTTCTTTTAGAAATTAAACAAAGTATTTCATAATATAGTGTATTTAGCAAATACGAGCTTACTTACGAGAATAATTGAAATCATAACAAAGCATCATTAAATAAATTTTCAACTTATTGTTTAAACTGAAAACTGAATTATTGCAATGTTTACAGTAAATGATTTGCTCTAAAAATTATGGTTTCTCGGTTTCATTTCTAAAAGCGCCAAAGTGTGAAAATTAATGTTGTTTTACAAACAATTAACGCAAATTTAAATTGAAAAAGAAAAAACAGAACTATTTGTTCGCATTGTTCGTTCAATTTTAGAGATCAGATGTTTCCCTAAAATGGACAATAGCTCATTCGAAGAATTAAATTAACGCATACTTCGATGCACTTTATATATTAAATTCGATTGTTTAATTAAAACTGGAAGTTATGAACTGGTAGCTGAGAAGAGTCAGGTATTGGAAATTGAAATTGTTGTCCCTGAAAATCAACAGATGGAGCGATTCTTGCATCTTCTTCTTCCGAGCTAAAGTAACGTTCAATTATATCATAAGCTTTTTGATAGATTTCCAAATTATTATGAGACTGCAAAAATTCTATTTTATCTAGACCTATAATAGAATGAACATATTAATTAATTTATATAATATAAAATCTCTTTTAAATTTAATGTAAAAAGATAAAATATAGAAGGATTAATATTTACATGTTTTGTTAATTTATTAATATTAAATTGTATAATTTATGATTAAAAACTTTTGGAATAATAATAAGTCGTTATAAATATTAAAATATATTTACCAAAGCATTGTTCAATAAGAACACAATATGGATTGACTCCATGATGATGAACTGCATCTTGTTCTCCCAGGTGCAAAATATTTTCCAAGCCATTTAATGCAACTTGTATAATCTTAACATCCATTACCGTTAATAATCCACACAGCGGAGGAATGCAATTTTGTTCTACTAAATATCGTATTTGTTCGGATGTACCACCACTGGTAGCATTAGTAATAACCCAAGCAGCTTCTTTACGCGTTTTAAATTCTGCTTTGTTCAAAATATCTATTATAAGTGGAAAAATTTTGGCGTCTATAACAGCCTAAAAATATTTAATTAGTTATTAATTTTCTGATATTTAAATAATTAATAATAATATTTAAACATCACTTAATTTAAGAATGATAAATTAATTATAAAATTTTTTGAAACTTCTTTTTTTAATTAATTTTTTTTTAAATTAACCTGAATTTGTAGCGGGTTTCCAGCAGTAATATTAGAAATAGTCCAACAAGCTTCTTTGCGAATATTTTCTCTAGATTGCTCAAGCAGATGCAGTAAACAAGTTAATGCAGAACAGTTTAAGATAACTTGAGTTTGTGAATCATCACCAGTAACAATGTTACCAACAGCTCTTAATGCAGCACTTACGACAGTATCTCGATCATGCCTAACATAATACATAAAATATAATTTTAACATAATAAGTTCAATAAGATTTATAAACAAATAAATATTAGTAAATTACAAAGTCTCCTACATTAATAATTCAACAAGACGTCGGCATACTCCAGCATCTATAACAGCTTGAATTTTGTCATTTGGTCCATCGCTTAAGTAAGAAAGGGCCCAACATGCATCGGCCAAAACATCTGAGTCTTGATGATTTAATAAATATGCAAGTATTGGCAAACATGGTGCTACTTTCTGAAAATCAGGTGGAGGATTTTTTCCTCTACATAAATTTGAAAGTGCCCAAACTCCATTTCGAGTCATTGTTAATCTTGATGTTGACTTTGAAAGAAGTCTTAAAAAAAAAAAATTATGTAGAAAAGTTATAGATTAAATATTATTTATTAATTTTGAAAATATTTAAAAGCTATAATAAAAAATATCAAATTTTATTATACGCAAAATAAACAATATAGGGAATCATTATGATATACATTATATCACTTAATAGAAATTTTATGTATATTTGTATGAATCATATAAATAAACTTTAAAATTTGATAACACTGCATTAAATACACATTCTAATATTTTATGTAGATATTATAAAATATACTGCACAACTTACAAAAGAAGAGGAGGCAAAATATCACTGGCTAAAACAAGATCTCTGCACTCTGTACTGTCTCCTGCTATATTTCCCAAAGCCCATGCTGCTTGCTCTTGTACATCTTCAAACTCAGAACTTAAGAGTGCTATAAACATAGGTACAGCTCCTGCATCAATTACCATGCAAGTTTGTGCAGATGTTCCACTAGCAATATTCGTTAATGCCCAAGCTGCTTCAAACTAAAAAATGATAAAATTATTAAACACATATATGCTATAAAATCTTTTAAATAATGCAATTTCAAAAACTTTTAAACACTTAAATAAAATAACAATAATAAATTTAAATACTTAACATTTAAGAAAATTGTGCAGATAATTTACATTAATAATGTATTTTGATAATTTTTATAACATAAAAATATTTTGTAATGAAAATTAAATAAGCTCTTATATAATACAAAAAATATTTCTTAAATTATTGTCAACTAATGTAAACTTAAAAATCTTAATTATCATTAAAAAAATTAATTGGGTTCTTTGAATTATTTAATATAATTAATATTATTTAATATAATTTTAAATAAAATTTGCTTCAGATCATTCATTGATTTTTATGCTTTAACAATTATAGTTGATTTACTTTATTACGCTAACCTGTAATGTAGAATTTGTATCATTTTTTAAAAATTCTACAAATCTAGGTACAATTCCTGTTTGTATAACTTCATCAATAGGTGGATTTGGTTCTCTAGATAAAAGTTTTCTAAACTTTTGGGTTGCTGCCAATTGATCTTTTATATCTGGACTATATAGTGCTTCTATCATCTCCTCAGTTATAACTGGAACTTGCTAAAATACAAAAATTCTTAAATTCATTGATGCAAACACATTTTAAATAATGTATTTTAGTATTTAACATTTTAATTTCAAGGTGCATACCATGATAGGTGTTGGCTCTGTATAATCTTCGGTAATTGATATTCCATCATCATCAGTGACTATATTAGGAACATTACGCCTTTTTGATAGTTGTTGTTCTCTTTTTTGTTTTCTTAATTGTACACCTTCTTCTTCTCTACGTCTTCTGAGCTCCTGTGAGTCCAATCCAACATTTTTATAACGATATTTATGTGCTGGTCCTGTCGACATCTGAAAACATTTAAAATTAAGGAATTAATCTGAATTCAATTTTAATTATGTAGTAGAATATACTTTTAATTAAGTAATTGTTTTATATAATTTTTACTTTTAATTAAGTAATTGTTTTATAATATTAGAAAAAACAATTTTAAGTAATTTTCACAACTAAATGATTGTCATAAAAAAATCAAGATACAAATACCATTTTTTATATCAGTAACCTAGAAAGTGAAAATATGGATGTTTTACTACAAAGGGTTATGTTTTTATGCGAGCGTTTATAAAAACGTCGACTCGCCGAAAGCCGCAAAAAGATAAAAAGGAGCAACGTGACAAAGGAATTTTATATTAATACATTATTGCAACAATTCACGCGATTGGAAATTTTGGCAACTGGTGTATTATCGCAAGTTACTACGGTACAGTGCATGCGATTGACATTGGAGTTCAATGCAAATACTAATGAACGTAATCGAACGTGTACAAGCGATAGAACAAAACGAGAGAAAAATGAAATATTAGCACATACTAACTTTTTCTGGCGTCAATTTTTCTTTTCACACATTCGCGTCAATCTCAAAGATAAAGTAAAGAAAGTGATAATTATTGTATTCTACTTACGATTGCGTTATTTAGTTGCTACGAAGCGACGAATATCAAACGACAAAGTTCATGAGCCTCGATCGGGTACCGTCGCTCTCAACTACACTACAATTCCACACACGCGCTTCTTTTTTCCCAGGGCCAGTAGCAGCAGCAGCGTACACTAGATGCACGATATAAGCACACAGTGTATAAGCGGAATCACGGACTTACGTCGACTCGTCGCGGCTCGCTGATAGGCTAAAACTCGAGGGTTTTATTTATCCCACCGAGTCCCGAGACTACTCTACCAAGTTTTTATCTCTTTCATATGAACGCCCGTTACGTTTTACATCGTTGGACTTTTAGTGTGCAATATCATATAATTTATAATTCCAATGCTCAGTTACAAAGAAAATTATTTGATACGTTAAAAAATATATACGTAGTTCTTTAATGCATTTATATGTGATCAAATTAAATCAACTTTTTATCAGAAATTTTTTAACATGTTTATGCAGTTTAAATATTTTATTTTCTTTTAGTCAGGTGTTTTAATCTATTTTTCCAATAGTTTTGCAAACAGCACATTCAAGTAGTCACCCAACCGAGTATGCCCGAACTTATTTCCGCTTACAATAATTTGACGAGAGTCGATACGATCAGTGAGACAAGGCCGTTTTAATATTAAATTATATAAAGACTTTTAATATTCAAACAATTTTTTAAAAATATTTATTAATATCACTTTTAATAATTTATTTTATAATGGCAAAAAAGTATAGTATAAAAGTTATTATTTCTCTTAATGATTTTTTATACAAATAAATTAATAATGGAAGCTAAAAATAAGTAATACATCCTACAATTTAAACATTTAAAAAAAAAACATTTTAAATACTTAATTTTCTTTGTTATAAAAATTTTAATATCAATATTTATTATTATTTTGTAATCTGATAAAAAAAAAAGTATTTTGATCTATTTAATTTAAACTGTATTAATTATTATTAGGTATATCCTTTATACACAATAAATTTATTTATATAAAAACAAATAAAATTTAATTAAAATTTAAAGATGATCAATTAAGCATCAAAAAACCATTTTATAATAATATAATAAATTGAACTTATTTAACCAACAGATAGCCATGAGTACGGCTGAATAATTAAAATATCAATATTTAACACATAGAATAAAAATTTATAATTATATTAACATCATTGTTTAAAAAATTTATTAAATAAAATTATATTTTGATTTATATGTACAATTAAGTATTTTATACATTTACAGTTTTAGTGTGGACACAAATCTATTTACAAAATGCATTTAATGTTATTTGTATAAAAAATACATGAAAGTTTATTTTTCTTAATATCCTTAATAAACATATTGTTTTGCAAGAGCTCGCAGAAACCTTGCTTTACGGGTATTAGCTGCTTCTCTTTGAATTTCCTCATTATTATTTGAATTAAGTTCTAAAAGACCAATAACTTTTATCTGTAAAAAAATTTATTTGCATTAAAAAACTATTAAGTAAAAGTTAATGTAATAAAAAATAATTTGATAAATGACTTACTGCAAGTTGTTTTCGATGATGTTCTCCTCGTTTAGTATGTAAATGAATTAAATATTCAAGAATAGTTGTATCCCAAATACAGTGATAATATGCATCCATTGCATCATTAGGTGCAGCATTTTTTTGTTCATTTCCTGCCATTTTAAAAGCTAAAGCATAGTCCACTTCATCTAAAAATTGACAAAGTACAACTGCTTGTATATTACATTGTAAATGAGCGCAACATTTAATCATTCTTCTGTAGACCAAATCATCTATTTGTCCCCGAATTGGTAAAGTAAATAAATCACTAGCCACTATAATTGCTTCTATGTAGTATTTCATAGCACTTTCATAATAAGTTAATACTAAAAAAGTAAAAAATTAAAAGGAAAATATTAAATATAGAAAGTTTCAATTTTAAAGTGATTTTTTTTTTTTAAATAACCATAGTTTGTATATTTATATACAATATAGTTGTTAACATACCAAAATTAAGATCTCCCATCAGTCTTAACCAAGGTATATTATTTGGATAATATTTTAATGCTTGTGAAAGCAGTTGAAACAAATATTCCCCTATAATCCTTGTATTATATAATTTTGCACTGCAAACGAATTTCAATAGTTAAAAAAAATATTTATGCTTATTATGAAGTCAAAATGTCTATAAACCTACTTTGGTATGCTTGCAGGCCACATATTTAGATAAATAGTATAAAGTTCTAAACTAGATTCATCTCTTAAAATATTATGCAACCTAGCAAGTAGAGAAATTGCTATATTCAGAAGAGTAACTTCTCTTAGTCTACTAAAAGTTGATGATATGGTAATTAAAGAATCACGTGATATAATATTTCCTGATGAACCACTATTACCACTACTTCGTTTTTGTGGTAAATCTCTATTGGGTTTGCAGGCAGCTAAAACCATATCCCAAGCTTCTTTTGGAAACTTTTGTCCTTTATATTTTGCTACATTACTAAGTGCAGCTGCAAACTCAAAACAACTCCACTGTTTTTCTAAATTTGTTAAATAATCCCATTCAGCCATATTTAATAAAAATACTGTGCAGTATTCTATAATTTCTTGTCTAGGTAATACTTGATCTGTTGACTGAAGAGTAGCCAGACACTGTTTGCATTGTAAAGTTAAAGCTTGGACATCACCTAATACAGTTTCATTGTTATTATAATATTTTTAAATGTTATAAATCATTTAAATTATTTATAAGTGCAATATACTATAAAGACACTAAAGAATTAAAATTATTATCTTCGATAGTTATGTATAAAATCAATGTTTATAGAACAATTAAAAATTTGCAAGAGATATGAAATATAAAGCATTCTTTTTATATGAAAATAATACTTACAAACATTGGTTGCAGGCCAAGCATGCAAACAATAACAAATTTCAGTCAACAATGTTTCCCAACTAAGAAGTTTTAAAAATTTAAAGACTAAGTTATTTTCTCCTGTTGGATGTTTATTAGTGTCGTTGAGATTTTGAACATGATGTTGCACTTCGTTTTCTATTATATTTAACAATACTTTTGATCCAGAAAAATCTTTGGCTAATGCAAGTTCTTTACTTTTGGCAAGTAAAATATAAGAATGATTTTTTAAAAAACCTTCTGGCAATGAAGAAATAACACTTTGCAAAGGAATAGGTATTTCCCAAGAATTATTTATTTGCCATAATGGTTTAGTATAACTAGAATTATTAATACGAATAATCTCCATAAGTATTTGACGAATTTCATGCGGGTTATAAGATAAAATAAGTCGTTGTTCTAATTCAAATTTGTCTATCTTTTGTTTTTCTAAAATAATATTTTTCATTAATCACTATGAAAATATTAATTTTTATTGAAAAATATTTAAATACTTACGTGTATAATCAACCGGTATTATACCCCAATCGTCATTTATTAATAAATTTGGAATATCTAAATTATCAGGAGAAGCTTGTTTCTTTATTTCTTGTAATTCTGTAGCACTAAATAAATTTGAATAATTGGCTTCATTTAAAATTTTTGCAGGAAGTCCATCAATATCTGCCATCACAAGATATAATAGATGACGAGCTATCCTTTGTTTATCTAAAGGTGATGCTTTTTCTAGTACACCATTTAATGCCTTTCATAAGAAAATAATTAGACAAATTTTATTTATTTTGTAAAAATTATATTTTAAATAAACTTTACCCAAAACAAAACTTCTAATCCTTTTGATCCTGCAGCTTTAATTTCTGAAACATAGTCTCCAATAATTGTTTCATTCTTTACTATTTTACAGACAAGATTAAGACATTGAATTTGTAGCAAAAGGTCACGTGCAACAATTATTTTTCGATTAACTAGACCTCCTTGAATGTCTAACTCTAAATTATCTCTGTACACTTGGGGTATTTCTCTCGTTATATTATCTGCTTGTAAAATTTGTAAAATATTCTAAAAAAATTATAAGATAAATAATTGTTTTTATTTAATCCAAACTTATATTTAATGCAAAAATATAAGACATATACATACTGTATATTGATCTTTAATGGACCTAAGCAATTGTTGGGTGAGATTTGGAGTTTTCCCTTCTACATGTACTTCACAAGCTGAACAATATCCTTCTAAACGTTCTTTTTTTATTTTGCAATATAGCATTGGTGAAGAGATATCAAGTTTATTATACAGTTCTCTAGCTTGACAAATATGAAGTTTTGCAGTTTTGTATTCTTCTTTTAGAATGTGAAAAACTGCAAGATCATAGTGTATCTACACAAGATTTAACTTTTTTTTAAATATTAAATTCAAATACTATAATAAAAATATTGATTAATTTATATTACCTGACATTTTAATTCATCTTCTGTAATACTCAATACATCATTCCAATTTTGTATAATTTGTGTACTATTTTCAGTTAACATTTGAAATGTATCAAAAGAAAGAACTTTTGGTTTAATATCATTTAACTGTAAAACTGCATTCAAATAATTGATACTATTTGTTGCTTGTGATTCTAGTTTCCTTATTATATCATCATTCATCGCCGATGATGTAAAATTATTTTCTTGTAATACAGAACTATAACAAATATTTATTTATTATTAATCATATCAAATAACTAATAAATAAAACATTGAAAATATAATTTACTTACTTGTGAATAAATAATTTTTGTTGTTTATTATTATTTAAAGCTCTAAATACAATAGCCCTTAATAACCATCTATGATAAAGTACCATTGTAAATAAAATTCGATCTGAAACATTATTTGGAAGATTTTCTGGTACTGATGGTATTTCAACAGTTATGTCCATAGTTATATAAAATAAATCTTGCAATAAAGTTAATTGCATTTGTAAAGGCAATTTTTCTTGTAACAATTCTAAATCCCATTTTAAATAGGCTGCAACTTTAAGTGAAAGAATTTTAAGAGCAAGATTTTTATAAGTCCATTTATTTATACTATTTATTTTTATATCATTAGCGTCATTTTCAATTATTTTAATATCATTATTTTGCTCAGCATTTATAGTCATAAATTTAATAATAAGATCTGTTGGCGAGGGATCTAAAAATAATAAATAAGTTTTAATTGAAGAAATAAAATCATTTATTGGCAATTTATATTTTCATTATTATAAATTCATGTAAAATTATATTTCAGAAAAGATTATAAACAATAGTATAACATACCGGGAAAAGCTTTTGAAATATGAGTCTTCAGCAATGAAGGATTTAAAAGAAATTCAAACCATAGAACAGTATCGGGTGAAATTGGTACCGTTCCAGGTCGCAATAAGTCCACATCCATCGTCATTGAAAATAAAATGATTCAACATTCGTCAAAAATTGTTTTTTTATAGGTTAGTTACCGATTCTTGTAATTTGTGGTTACGATCGTATGTACAAATGCGGAAATTTTACTATATATTTTGTAAAAAAATGTTAGCTCTTAAATCTGCCACCCATCGCGCTACAATCTAATTTACCTACAGTGCCTTCATATCTACAGTGGCGACATATAATGTGCGCTCAATTTAAAAGAGATACGATACAAAAATTAGTTTATAAAAAGATCTTGAAAATATTGAAAAATTATATTTGTAAATATAAAAAATAATTAATATCACCCTATGCGAATAGTAAGTACAAAATGTTAAAAAAATTTTTTTTAAATAATAAATATAAAAATATGTAAAAAAATGTAAAAATATCTAAATAAATATGGAAAAACATAGTTTTCCATTAAAATTGCTTTTACAAAGGGTACATAAATTTGCGCACACATTCGTACTTTTTCATACATTTATTATTAAACAATTAAAAATTGAAATTTTCGAAAACAATTAAAATTTTAGAAATTTTGTAATTTACTTTATATTTACCTTTAATGATTATTTTTTGTGAATTTTCAATTTCTATAAATACTAAAATAAAAAATGTTTATCAATTTTATATTGCTTATTATTTATATTTACTTAAAATGTTTGGTTGCTTGGGGTTACGCAAATGTTATATAAATTTACGTTAAGCTAATATATATATAATAATCTTGTGCATATAGTTTGATCAATGAAATGCTGTTGACACAATAGCTCAAAATAAGTTGTTATTAATGCTGTAAAGAATACAATATTGTCATGGTCAAATTAACTGCATTATTAGTTGAAAAAAAATGTTTGCAACAACAGTTATATAAATCTTTAAGTAAAGAAATAGAAAAAGATCGATTAAAAAATTTGACGCATCTTTTAATGAATGAACAAAACATCGATGAAATAGTAAGTAATTATGAATTAAAATATGTAAAAAAATATTATAATATTATAAAAATTCGTTGTTTTTTATGTAATATTCATTTTTAGTGTGACTTTAGTATATGCAAAAATTTAAAAGTTATTTACCTTCAACGGAATTCGATTTCAAAAATAAAAAATTTAAATTTTGCTTTAAATTTAACACATCTTTACCTACAACATAACAAAATAACGAAAATTGAAAATTTGTCGTGCTTAATAAATTTAAAAAAATTATATTTAGGATACAATAATATAGCTGTAGTTGAAGGTTTAGAAAATTTATTAAATTTATTGGAATTGCATATCGAAAAACAAAAATTAGCTGTAGGAGAAAGATTATGTTTTGATCCAAGAACAGTACATACATTATCTGTAATTTTATTAAATATATTATTATATAAAAGTAATAGTAATAACAATAACAATATATTAAAAATATTTTTATAATTATTTTAAGAAATGCTTAGTATACTTAAACGTCTCAGATAATAAAATAATATCTTTAAATGATATTAAAAATTTTGAAAAATTAATATCTATTGAGGCTGAAAACAATTTGATTAGTAATATTGAAGATTTAACTGATACAGTTAGTAGTTTAAGACAGTTAAAAAATTTATCTTTACAAGGCAATCCAGTAACGAAAATTTACAGATATCGAGAAAATCTTATAGCCAATAGTTACACTTTAAGTAAGTTTACAAAATATAATATATATTTTATTGAACAACGATAAAGTTATTTTATTATTTTGAAAAGTTTCTTTAAAATTGCAAAATTATATTTATCAATAAAATTTTATTTAATAATGAATTGCAGTTAATTTAGATGAAAAACATATCACGGAAAACTCCCGAGTGTTCTTGCAAAAATTCAAAACTGAAAAGCTTCAACAATCTCGAAGAAAATTGCAAATGACGTTAAGCGAAGATATCACAAGTCTCTACATAATTATTTTTAATTATATTTTAACTAAAATTTTTAATTATGCTCAATAATTATTATTTTCAGATTCTTTAAATTTGCCACCTGCATTTCGAAGATCCGTGTCACGAGCAATGTTTCAAAATATCAATCCACAATTTTCGTTCACTGTTATTGGTGATGCACCCCCACAAATTTTTCCTTCATGGAAATTAAGTAAACACTTTTTGAAATGTTATAAAATTAAAGATATCTTTTATCTTTTATGTCTTATAATATTGTATTATTTTAGCTTCATCGGTGAAAGGAATAAAGGATAATCACGTTTTACCTCGGCCATTTTGGAAAAATAAAATAAATGATCAAAAAAATAAAAAAATTAATACGTTAAAGCAAATTGATGTATTTTCATCATTTTTATAAAATTTGTGATTCAATAACACAAAATCAATAAAATATTGACTATATATAATCTGATTTATTAGTTTCATCGAATCGTTGTAAAAAAAATCAATCACAATATTACAAAGAAGAAAAACGGATATAAAGGAGACTGGATTTTAAAAATCCTCGTAGAAAAAGTAGTTATTAGTCTCACAATAAAGTCTCTTATTCAGTAAAATTACCTATTACATACTAAATTGTTATTACATAATAAATTGTTATTAAAATAGAAATATTAAATTTATAAAGGACGAAACAAACTATACGAAAGTAAAAACTTACAAACGACGTTTTTACAACGATAACGGTATTGTTATCTCCACACAGTGTATATATATATATATATATATATATATATATATATAACTCTGTTTTAATTATATGTTACTACGTAAAATATAATATTTTATAATTATCTTAACCATAGCAGCTTTTAAACTATTTTAAAAAAGCAAGAAAAATCTCTAAAACGCAAACTAATAAATACAACTCAATAATACAATGCATTATTATGATACAAAATCGCTATGAATGCGGAATGGTGAAATTCTGAATATGTCATAAATAAAAAACAAAAAAAAAATATGTATAATTATTTTGGTAAATAATTTTACCGAGGGCAAGGCTAAAAGGCCACTTTGGAAATGCTGACAAAAAGAGTTGCTCGATTGGCTAATGATTAAACTGCATTTTACAATTATTTATTTTTTTTTTTAAATTAAATTTATAATTTTGTTCAATATTTTAAAAAGTAATATGTTTAGCCAGCCGATTGCACAAAATAATTTTAAAATTATTAATTTTAAATACTAGTGTTATAACTGACCTTAAAGTAATATTCAAGTAGGATGATCATAAAAATGCAAGTGATCACTATTTATTTGCAGTATTGAATATAACTCTTAAAAAATCTTTTGATTTATCTCTATTAAATTTTCATTATAACTTTCTTTGTTTGTAAATAATATTAATTAAATTCATTCACTGCTTTAAATGGATGGATCATATTAAAATATAAAATAAAATATTAAATCAACAAAATTATTTGAAAATATGTAGACCTATAGCTACACACTCTATAGCTAAATTTAGACATATACGCTTACCAAAGCATTATTGCTATTGGTTGTAATGATATTTATAATTTATTAATCTAATATTTATTTTTCATAGCTAAAACTTGCAAAGAACAATAAACTCTACATCACTTTTTTATTTAATTACCAAACTCATTTTTTTATTGTATATGATAATTTAGTTTTTTTCAATATATTTTTATATTTAAAAGTGATGACGACTTAAGTGTTCCTATTGCCTAGTATGTTATGTATATTTATGTATATACTATATATAATATATTAATATTTGTATCCAGACACCTCGTGACTCTTTAGCATTTGTATCAGTATATAATATCTGTTTAAAGTGTTAAAATACCTACTGTATCGAAGTAATCGTACTATACAGGCAATTTTGTAACAAAGCTACAATTGCTACATTTGATCATCACATCAGATCTTGCACGTTGAATAAAAACGTGCATTAATGGAAAAGCAATTTCATTTTACATACATAATACATGTAGAGATTTGAATAATGTTAACTGAAAATGCTGAAGCTAGGAAGAATTAATGTATAAAGAATAAATTTACAAAATAGAATGTAAGTTTCGATTAAATCGCAATCATGACATTATTCCTTGTTTACTTATTTGAATAAAATGTTCTTAGAAATAAATATATATGCCGAGCAATTCTATTGCTCACATTAGCAAGTCTTTTTTGTTATCTTATTATAAAATATGGGGCCCCCTGTTTTTTGAGACAATAGATTACATAATATTTTGTGTACATATAAATGTTATATTTTTATACTGTATTTGCATAACTTTGCATACAGTTTTTTAAAATTGTTTTATTTATATAAAGTTAATTTCCAAAAATTGTACAGGCTTTCTTAATTTTTAATCAAGATTTATATATTAAATCTTGTTAATTTTTCTAAACAATAGTAAAATAATTTTAAAAAATTTTTATTCACAGTTTAAGGAATATTTTATTTTTTCACAAGATCATAAGATTGCACATGTATTTAAATTTCAATTAATATTATAAAAGAAATTACTTTATCGTACAAACTTTTACAGTTGTAAGACTTCTTTTATGTTTGCAATAATATAAATTCAATTGATTTACATCAAGCAGTTTTCATTGATTGAGATTAATAACAAATGAGAGTTGTGCGTTAAAAATTAATAATTGTTATATATTTTAAAATCAATTTTTTAATTTTTTAAAATATTTAATATTATAATATTTATAAATTAATTTATACACTGCAACAGAATATATATTTCAATAATCTCTATTTGCATTAAAAAAGAGCTATACGAATGTTTTATTTAATTTAATAAAACCTTTTTAATAATTGTGATTAAAGTTAAATAAAATTAAATACATGTAATATAATGTATCGATTATTATTACTTTTGTATAAGCAAATAAAAATATTTTAATTTTACTTTTAAATAAAAATTTTATGTTTATATTAAATATTTATAAAAAAATCTGATTTCAATAATGCACTTTTTAATGATCTTGAAGTACACAAATATATTTTTCTTGAATAATATTTATATTTAAAATTTCATGTAAACTATACGATTAAAAAGAAGTTTCTTTTTTTTAAACAAAATATTGTTTTGAAAAATTGAATTCTTCTAGGTTAATTTCTTTAGGACATTAATATAAAATTTATGAAATTAAATTATTTTTTTTGAGAGCTTTACTATATAACATTGTTTCAATTTTTTTTCATTTCCTTGAAAATATAATTTCAGAAGTATTACAAAATTTTAATGTTGATATATAACTCATATTCAGTAGTTATTTTAAATTATTAAATTAAATTTTCTTTTATCTTATTTAATTTCAGATGATACAGAGTACAAATATTATCCTTTATACGTTTGCATTTAATATCAAATGAAATTTATATTCGTCATATTTTTTTGTTTACAAATAATAGTTCTTTATTTACGGGAATATGGATATATTCGTTTCAAAATTTCATAATTTACACTAACAAAGTGAAAAATTGTTATATATCATTAAATTATTCGACTTTTTAAATTTAAATTTAATTTTAATTAATTTAAATGAAAATGTTTTAAGAAATTATACTTAAATTAAGCATTTTATAACAAAAAGTTATCTTTTTAGATACTTCAAAGATTAACATGAACACATTGCGCATTTCATAGCGATTATATCTTTCATTTTTATCGATAATTTTGCAAGTTTCGATACTTTACAGACAGGGCACCCCATTATTGTTGTTTTACAAAATCACTGTGCTGTTTGTTGTTGAATTTCGATTTTCTCAACTGTCATGTCTGGATTCATTGCTGTAGCTTGTTGAATAGCTTCGGCTAAAGCCTCATCGTGATCAATTGGATCTCCATCTGATTGTATCGTTATTTTTTGTTCTACTCTTGTTTCGACTACGCCATCTCTCTCGGTTTTATACTGCAAAATTATAAATTAATTTAAAAAAAAAAAAATACTTTTTTATCGTTAATATTTTAATAAAAGTTGTTCAAAACTTCTTAATGACTGACGCGTATGAGTATAAGACACAAATAATATTTTAAGTGATATTTAAAAAAAAAAAAAAAAAAAAAAAAGAAAAAAACAAACAAACTTACAGTTATAGTTTCAACAGTACGAGTTTTACTGGAAATTGTTTGCGTGCTAACAATTTCACCAGATTTACTGTAATTGCCGTCTTCGCTTTCTATAGCGAATTTCCTTGACTCCGTTGCAACCAAAGGTACCGTCGTCGTTGTAGTTACATTATTTTCTGGTTCACCTGGATACACGTGGCTTTCAGTCGCGACTATTGCAGTCGGCTCAGTCTGTAAACATGTAAATTATATTTTTTAATTATATTATAATTTTATTTGAACATTATGGAAATATATTATGCAAAACAAAAAAAATTTTTCAATAAAAATTTTTAAATAACAAACAGTTTCTTATTAATTATTACCTTGTATGTACATTTGATTGAAAATTATATTTATATGTAAAGTTATAATAATAATGTAAAACTAAATATTATTGTTACAAATTTTCCATTTACTTTTAAAAAATTAAAAATTTTATCAAAATTTAACGTAAAGACTGATTAATTAAAATTTTATTGCATATTGTAGAGAATAATAAGTAAATAAAAATTAATTTTAAAAATTGAAATTTATCCAAATTATACGTAATATATGCACCGTTCATTAAAATATTTATGAAGTTTTAAATTTATCAATTCACAACGTATATATATATATATATATATATATATATAATTGTCATTAAGCAATATTTCAGCAATTGCACATAATAAATTATACCTGAGTAATATAATAGTACGTAATTTTTTTTCTGGGATGAAAATACAATAATAAATACACATAATATAAAATCATCGATGCGTCATGGCAATTATTTTACAAACATTCCATTACCTTACCTGCGTTTGAGTTCCAGCTCTTGATTGGTTGATACTAACCGTGCAACTCAATCAAGAGATAATATTTTCTTTTTTACAAAGATAGTAAAAGGTATTTTTGAATTATACATATAAAAACACGTAAATACCGTACCATATTTGGATAAAGTTGATACTTTTATATATCCAAATGTGGATTTTTTCAAATGTTACTTAATAATTTTTTACTTAAGCATTTTCTAGTAAGTAATGACATTTATTAATTTAATGAGAATGTTATTTAATGATTTTCAATATACCTTTAGATGTTATTGACATATGGATGTATTTCACTATTAAACAATTGTAAAATATTTTGAGAGATGGATAAGTATCAATAGCACTAATGATTTTAATTTTATTTTAATATATAAACTACGATTGGTTCAAAAGCTTCTTTTTCTTTTAACAAAGGATATACTTCGGATAAAAGAAAAATAGTCATTTACAATTATTTATTTAAAATTTAAATTTAGTTAAATTGATGTAAAATAATTAATTCATCTTAATACATTTAATTTAATTATACATTTCCAAAGTGAAAAATGAAAATACTATTTAAGCGTTATTATTCGACAGCAATTTTTTTTTTTATAAATTTATTACCATTTGACCGAATTGCTTTGATGTAATATTTTTTACCTGATAATACTGATTGTAGAAAGCTTGTTGATCGTCATCAAGATCTATAGGGGTTCCAGAATCACAACTGCTTGAACTGGATGTACTGAGACGTCGTGTAAACAGCTACATCATGCAATGCGTTAGCCAAGCCGTTAAATTTATCGATGAATATTCGAATACAATAAAAATAATCAAAATAAAATTTGTAAATTACGAATTTTTTCTATAAACGAATGCGTTAAATTTACACCTTTCAAAAATAATGACGCGCTAATGATCTAGTCGGTTACATAATTATTAATTAATTGATTAATTAATTTTGTTTACATTCGATATTTTAAGCGATAAGTTTTTCAAATGATATAGTTACGGCATTAAGTGTATTAATTTTTTAAGCGTAAATGCTTATGTGTGCACGAGCGACATTATGTTATGTTGAATTTTTTGTATTAGTACATTAATAAGGAAAGACTTTTATTAGTCATTTATGAAAAATATTTTTGTACCAAATATCATTAGGAAAACATTAATTTGATTAAAAATGTTTAAAACATCTTACTGCAGTCTTTCTCTTAGTGAACGTTATAAACGATAAATAATTATTAAACAGATGAAAAACATATATGCTAATAATATATAATAAAAATTGAACTCACGCAAATTTTTATATTGAATAGAAGAAATGATTAAGTATAATATAAAAATAAATCATCGACGCAAACTGCAATCTCTTAATCAACGAGGAAAAAAAAATCAAACGCAAAAAATCAAGTGCATGCCTCTGAGTACGTAAATATATATGTATATAAAATATATAAAAAAAAAAAAAAAAAATCTCGAGCATTTTCTATAAAACTCAACTGTAAATATCACGTAAATATGATAATTACCTGATCTCCGGAGAGCACGTGGCTTGTAGTCCTGACTTCCTGCGTCACGGTACGCTGTTCTTGTCTGGTAGCGCTGGTAGCAGTTGTATGCGCTACCGTCTTTTCTTCGACCTAATATTAGAAAATAAACGATAACAAGCAACTACAATGAAGCCTCGATTGGAAAATAAATTGTTTTGATAAGCCGACAATTATATTGTTTATAAAGCTTTTTTTTTATCATTTAAGCATCGATATTGTAAACGGTATTATATGTATTGTTTAAATCGATTAAATCGATTAAATTTTTAACGCTTTAATGGAAATTCTCAATTTTTTTTTTTTTCTTTTTTTATATTTTTCCATAATTTTATTTACAAAGTCTAAATTTTCTAGTTTATAAAACTTTCTAGCTAGGGATGAAAATATTAAAAATATAATTACTCAAAATATTTTAAATCAATATCAAATAACAATCTACTCAATGCAATAATAAATTATATGAATTTACTAAAAATGAATAATTATCGCAAGTGATATATTGCAAATTAAAAATAAACTTTGAATAAAACGAACCTGACTGGTCTTCTGGTTCTTTTCGAGATCTTCGTGCATCGTGGCTGTGCGCGTTGTCACCGCCGTTGCCGATATATATGGAGCTGTGCCATCACTAGGTGCCTCGGCCTAAATACAACTACTTTGTGACCAATGCAACGTTTCAATTGATATTTATGACTAATGAGAGGATGATCTTAAAAATTTTAATTTGCCGGCGATAAGTATCGGTAATCGTGAATTTAAAAGCTTTTAAAAATTTATTTTAACAACCAAGTTGACGTAAATGATTATTATAATGATATCTAACACCTTTTCATATATTAAATTTAAATAACTACCTGTTTATGTTTTTATTAAATTTATTTTCTTTCTTATATTAAAATGAAAATTGTGATTACTTTATCATATTATTTATATGAATAAATAAAGTACATGAAAATTTGAAGTCTATCATATAAGTGATTGTAAATTTTACACTGGTATATAGTGGTTTTAAGGTATATCTATATAAATAATTTAAATGAATATATAGGAAAAAATATTTAGAAATATCATGCAAGAAAGCACTTGCTTAACTGCGTATTCGTACAGTAAACATAAAAAAATAGAAAAATTTAAAATAGCTACAGGGTATTTTTTACTAAAAATACAAAATAATTCAATAAGAAAATCACAATTAACACAAAAATTAAAATTGTCTATATCATTCTCAAGCAATAAAATAAAAAAAAAAATATATATAAATAAATTCAAGTTCACATCAAATATTCAAACTATGTATTCAATATGTATACTTAAATATCTCAATGAATTATTATTGTTTACTACCATAAGTCTTAGCAGTATCCTTAAAAAAAAATTTTTATGTGAATTAGATATTATAATCAATTTCAAAACTTCACCTTGTTGGTGTGTGTGGAAACTGTAACCTGTCCGGTACCACCTGGTGTTAAGTCCTCGACCCTCTCTTCAACGTTTTGCGTTACACCTTCTTGATCCTTAATCATCGACTGCTTCGTTGTCGACTTGACTATCGTTGGTGTACTAACCGGTATTGCTGGCTTCTTCTGTTTCGGCACATTCATTTTCGACATAGCACCTTTCAAATCTTTCATTCTGACATCTTCTTTTTCCATTGGTTGGCCGCTGTTTGAGTAAATGACTCCATCTTTTATAAACGCCCCACTTTCGTCAAAAAGCTCTTGATTCTTTGGTTTGCCGCTCTTATCGTAAACCTTGCCATCTTTTACATAGCTTCCATCCTCGGAGAAGATGCCACTAGTTAATAGAGTACCATCTTTATTGCATACAAGGCCCTTCTTTATTAATGTTATTGTTATTGTTGTATAATATTTATCTAAGGGTTTGCCTTGAGGTGAGATTATAGATCCGTCTTTTACAATATTGCCTTCGGTATCAAAAACAGCGTTCTTTAATGGTTTTCCGGTGTTATCAACTATAACACCTTGAACTACCTTCAAACCTTCAGGACCAAAAGCTTCCTGTGTAAGTGGTTGATTGTTGGCATCGTATACTTTTCCATTCTTTATGTAGCATGTTTCAGGACTTAGCGTACCCTGAAGTAAAGGCTTACCATTGGTTCCTAATGTAAGACCATCTTTGATAATAGTACCGTCAGGATTAGGTTGAGACTGAGTTAATGGATGTCCATTCTGATCGTAAATCCTGCCACTTTTGATAGTTGCACCATCTTTGTTGAAAATGGCATCTTTTACAGGTTTACCATCTTTATCACATGCTAAACCGTATCGATAGTAAGTTATGGTGACTATTGATAATTTTTTATTGAGTGGATTCCTATCCACTCCGTGAATAGAGCCATCTTGGATATAACTTCCATCATCGCCAAATGTACCACGTTTCAAAGGCTTCATATCTTTGCCGTAAATAAAACCATTCTGAATGTAACCATCTTCTGTACCAAATGAACTGTGATTTAATGGCTGACTATCTTTTCCATATAACCTTCCTTCTTCGACATAATAACCAACTGGTAAAGCTGTGCCAGAATTGAGAAGCTGTCCTCCCCAACCGTATATCAAACCATCTCTAATATACGTTTCATCAGTTCTGAATGCGCCTTGTTTTAGTGGGCGCTCATTTACGTCATATATAACACCATTCCGTATGTAACAGCCGTCTGGTAATAATGAAGCTTGATTTTTCGGTTGACCTTGAGAATCTACAATTTTACCATCCTTAATCGCAATGCCATCGGGCCCATTGTCGTCCTGCGTCAATGGTTTTCCATCTCTTCCTATAATCAAACCATTCTTAATCTTGTTACCATCAGGTCCGAATGCACCTTCAGCTACGATTTTTCCATCTTTGTCATGAATAAGACCTCCAGCTACATATGATCCATCCGAACCAAAAATGTCTCGATTAAGAGGTTTACCTGAATGATCGAAAATTACTCCGTTAGCAATGTAACTATCTTCAGGCAAAGTTGAACAGAGATTTAAAAGTTTTCCATCTTGTCCATAAATAAGACCGTCTTTAACATAGCTACCATCTGGCTTGAAAAGGGAGAATTTGATAGGTTTATTGTCTTTTGTATAAATTTTGCCATCTTTAATAGCTAAACCTTCAGGCAACAGAGAATCTTGATTCATCAGCTTACCAGATTTGAAGTGTGCTACACCTTTTTTTGCATAGCTACCATTTGAACCAAGAGACTCTTGTTTAACTACTTTACCATCTTTACCTATAATATAGCCATCTTTAATAATTAATCCATCGTGTCCTAGAGTTCCTCGTTTTAATGGCATTCCATTTGAATCTAAAATTATTCCATCCTTGATAGCCGTATTATCCGGTTTGAATAGACTTTGATTTAGCGGTTTATCGTTTCTATCGTACAAAATGCCACCTTTAATGTAAGCTCCATCCACAATTAATGGAATTTGATTTAGAGGACGTCCATCCTTGCCGTGTATTACACCATCTTTGACAAAACTACCGTCAGATTTATAAAATGCGTGTTTTATAGGTTTCGCATCTTTACCCACAATTTTACCGTGCATAAGATGTGCACCATTAGGGAGTAAAGAACCTTGGTTCAAGAATTTACCATCTTTACCATAAACGATACCGTCCTTGATAGTTGATCCGTCAGAACTGAATGTTACATGTTTTACTGGTTTGCCGTCTTTAGCATAAACTTTACCTTCAGTGACATAGTGTCCTTCATGCCCGAAATCACCGCTAGCTAAAGGTTTACCATCTCTTCCATAAATAAGGCCATCGTTGATATAAGTCGAATCAGGCAATAGTGCTATTTGATCTAGTGGTTTGCCATTGTTTTTGCAAACAATGCCTCCAACTATGTAGTTACCATCTGTTCCATAAGAGCCTTGAGTCAGAGGTCTGCCATCTGGAGCAAATATGAGGCCTTCCTTTACGTATGTACCATCTGCGCCCAATTTATTGTATTGCAGTGGTTTACCATTCTTCGATACTATTTTACCATCTTTAATTAACGTATGATCTGGACCTAAGCTACGTTGATTTAGAACACGACCATCCGCACCGTAAAGAATGCCGTTCTTTATCGAATTACCATCAGTTCCTAAAACTTCTTGATACAAAGGCTTACCATCTTTACCGGTAACGATACCATTGGCAATATAAGTATTATGGGGTCCAAAATCAGATTTTTTAATTGGTTTTCCATCTTTAGAACAGACTTTACCGTCTATAATGCGACAACCATCAGGACCAAGACTACTCTGGTCAAGAGGTTTACCGTCTTTGGTAAATATAATACCACCAATTATCTTGGAACCCTCTGGCAAGGGTAATACGTGATAATCAGAATCAAACTGCTCACTACCGGGAATAATTACACCAGGCTGAAGTTGAGCATCTGATTGTTTTGCCTCGCCTTTAATAAACGCAGTTGTAACATTTTTAGGATCGCTGCTATTAGTAATGGTTGTAGGTGGAGCTGGAGGTTGAACTGCAGGTTTTGTTATCACGGATGCTGTAGGTTGCGGTTGCGTAGTACCTTTTTGTTGTTCTTTCAATCCAGCAGATTCAACATAGTTTAAACCTGGTGTCTTTAAATCGACGGAAGTTGGTGTTGCAACTGCAGCTGGTGCCGGTTTTTCTTCAGAAGCCTTCATTTTCAATTTTTCCGCTTGTTCTTCAAGTTTCTTATTTTCACCAGGCGCATAATTAAAGGCTAAAGCTGTAGCTTTTTTACTGCCTGACGTAGGTGACTGTTGATCGGTGACATTTGGTGATGAATGTTTATCCTCATAACTAAAACCGTGAGGCGTAAATCGTTTCTTTGTAGGAGACGATTCGCGTTCTTCATATTCATAAGGTTTTGTAAAGGCCAATTTATCTGGAATCTTTGCTGGTTTTTTAGCGTTAGATTTCTCGTCAGGGATCTTGATTTTTTCAGAAATAGACAGGTCAGATTCAAGGTCACTTTTCTCTTTTGAATCATCAAGTCCCTTATTTTTATTTTGTTTCTTCTGCTTCTCGTCCTTGTCTTTTTTGCCAAATAGGGCGAATGTACTCACTGGAGTCTTTTGTGTGACGATAGAAGTAATGAAAAAAAAAAAAAAGAAAAATTATGTTTGATCAAAAATAAGGAAAAATAGTAATAAAATTTTTAAATTTTTTAGAACAGAGGGTCATTGTGCATTAACGGATTAGTCATAGAAAAGTGTAAACTTGATCGACCTAAAGTGAGTTAGTTTCTCTTTTTCTTCTCAAGTTGCTTATGGTGGTTCTACTTTGCCGACATTACGATCGTGTGCATGTGTTTTCATCAAGCACTTTTAACGAAACTTACCTTAACTTTCTCCTTTTTTTCTTTATCGGATTTTTCGGGCTTATCTGGAGTTTTTTCGCCTTTTTTATCTTTCTTTTTCGTATCCTTTTTCGCGGATAACTTTTTATCATCAATATTTTCGAGCTGCGCACTCTCATTTATTAAATCAGATTTGTTGAGATCATTATGATTTTCCTTTTCACTTTCATTTTTAATATCCTTTTTCTTCTTTGAAAGACCACCAGGCTGTAGGATTGATTTCTACAATACAAAGTAATTCACAATCACACGCCGCTTCATGCAATAAGCGTTAAGCAAACTACGTTTTTCTATTCTAGTCTATTATAAGATAATTCTCTGAAACAATCATACGATATATATTTTATATCAAAACAACGCGTTGGCTGTGCTCTCATGCATCAAATATGATAATTTCTTTTACGTTTCATTTGGATATATGAGTCATAAAAAAAAGTAAATAAAATAAAAATTGAAAGATATAAATGGATCAAAAGAAGTAATAAAAACAATTAAAATGTCCTTTACACCATAAATTAACTAAAAAATTTCTAATATTAAACATTAAATATATTAAGTAATAATATATAATTTTTAATTAATTATATTACAATATATAAATTACAAGTTAGAAAAAATAAAACATTTAATAAAAATATGATTCATATATACCAACTAAGAATAGATTTTTACGATTATACTTATATATAATTCATAACATATATTAAAAAGACAGTGGTGGCATACAACGTTTAAACTTATTAAGAATAAATGCACAAAAAGGATATTGCGGCATGCTTTACAAGAAATGATAGAAACACCAAATGGTTCGTTTAAATTTAATAATAGTAGGCTTATATTAAATAAAAGATGATAGACTGGTGCTTGATGGAAGTGATTTGGTAGTGTTTAGACTTCTATACCTTTCCGCCGGCGTCGTACTCTCCTTCCAGGCTACTCGCACTGCTGGCTGAAGTTGTTCCGGCGCTTGTTTTTCGCGCAAGCTATTAGGTGTTAGTTATGTGTCAGTTAGTTATAAATGACTAAAGCCCTACAGATTACACAGGCAATATTAACGTAATTGAAGTACCGCACCATAAACTTTTTTGATTAATAGAAATTAAATTAGAAAATTTGCAGTGCGATATTATAAAAATTTATAGCTTGCAAAGTGTTTATATTTAAATAAAATTATTAATAGTGCAAAGGTGAGAGTTAATTAATAAATATAGTAAAAAAAAATTTAAACATTCGGAATTTTTTATTAGTATGTGTACAAAAACGTTTTTAATACCTGCGACGATAATCCATAGAGCTTATATTCGAATGATCAATGAGTCGACACGAGTGATTTACATACATAAAAATGGTAGGTTTGGTAACTTTTAAAGTGAGCCAATTGGTGTTTGAACATTTACTAAAATTTGCATAACCGCATAATACGGGTAATTCAATTTTCTGATAAAAAAACGTTTCATTGACACTTGCTTTATACATTATGCTCACTAAATCCTACCAAAAGTTGCTTTATTTGTCTCGACTACGACTCGTAATGATATAAATAACCATACCTTTTCTTTTTGCTTTTTAATAGGACTAGGTCGTTGATCGATGTGCTCCATAGCAGGCAACGTTTCCGGTTCGTAACTCATAGTATGTCGTTTACTCGGCTCTGAACTGTAAGGTTCAAGTGTCTTCGATGCACCTAAAGCTGAAAGCACAGGTTGTGACGAGCCTATTTCAATGTTAATGTGACGATTTGATTACGACATATTTATATGCGAGAAAGGCACTTGTGGTCTATATCTTTATATTTTAAAATAATAAAAAAATTATATTCTGTACTCACTGTCCATGCTACGCGACGTTAGCGTTTTTCTACTATGAAATCTTTCGAACTTCGGAGGTTGTCTGTCGATCGGAGTCTTTTTTGTTTCATAATGCGTTCGTCCTGAGTATCTGAAGTTTGATCCCAGATGCGGCAACAGTCCAACTTTCTTAACAGGCTCAGGACTCATGAGCCTAAACAATTACAAAATAGTATTAACAGTAATAATAATGTACAATATTATTTATTAAGTTCGCGTGGCACTAAAAAGACATTTTTTTTAATACAGTTATTTCATAAAACTCATCATTACAAAATATATCATAATATTTTATCAATAAGTCTACTGTGGACAAAAATAAGATTTGAAATTAATTTACCTGAAGAAAGTATGATGCTCTACGCAAGTCTTCCAAAGTTTTTTGGCTGCTCTATGATTTGCCAGTTTAAAACCAATAGTAGATTCAAATTGTTCAAATTCACCGGGTCTAATTTTAATGTAAAAATTGTGCCTCTTGTAGGAAATCTTGAGAATTTTTGGCCAAGCGAACCTATTAATCCTAAGTCTGTCTCTGAAAACTGACAAGCCCGTTGAACAAACGCCAAGAGTGATGTCCACACCTTCGGAATCTTTTGCTGGATGTAGATTTATGCCGTACATCGCTAATTTTTTTGCATTTTCAAGGTAATGCAATTCAGCTTCTGCGGGCGTCTGACCTCTATAAAATGAACCATAATTTTTATCAAGCCTAATTTTTTATTAGATTTTGTAAAGCTATAAACAATAATTAGATAGCTTACTTGTGCGTTTTATGGAGATCCATCACCTTTTCAACCAACTCCGGCGTTTGGTTGGGTGCGAATTTAAAGTCTTTCAAGTAAGTTTTGCCATGCTCTTCCGCGTCGTAATCTCCGAGTTCCGATTGCACTAAGTAAGAGCCGAGAAGAGCATGCGTAACGAAGGAGCAAGGTAATCGCCCTGTAATTATGTCATTTCTAATTTGCAGGCACAACTGATAGCGCGTTATATCTTCTTGCAATTGTGCTGGATCGGAAGGATAAAATTTAACTTCGAAATTGAATTTCCAAGGCTCGTCTAAAATTTTTATATTTAACAGGTAGTATAATTAAAATAATCGATAATTCGTCATATTTATTTCAAAATATTGAATTTTTATCTATAAAAAATAAAATACAAACTTTTTAGAAACTTTGAAATTCTTCTTTCCAAATCCAACCAATTTCGAGGATCATATTTGTCTTCGTAAACTAGTCCGAAATAATCTTTTTCGAGAAGATTCATACTTTGACATACTCTGTCTAAGAGTTCGTGACCTTTTGCTTTTCTCTGCAAATAATCATTTTTATATTTTAAAACTATACTTATAGAGTCTCGATGTTGTATAAATTCCAAAAGAAAGTATCATAAACGGAATGTTTTAAACATCGAATTCAAACAAATTGTTCCACTTACCTCGATATTAAAGTCCCTGACTGTGCCATCCAAAAGAGTGACCCTGGCAAGAGCCAATTTACCCTTACTGAGGGGACTTTTACTTGGCGAACCGGTCCCATTTTCGTTCGTCGTTTCTGTTGGCCCAACGCTTAATTTTCGTTCTTCCGGCATTTTTGTCGCTTAACTGTAACAAAAAATTATTCATGTATTATATAATTGAATAAATTTGCTAATCGTTAAATGAAATTTATTTTATGTTATCGTCCATTTTTCTAATCGACCAGATGTTAATAATACAATAATTTTATAAAAATAAAATTGTAATATTATGAAAAGGAAACAAAGAAGCTATAAAAAGCTCTATTAAACTTTACATTTGTCGAATTGCTTTTTTGTTCAAGAGCAAAAATATACACGAAACTTTGGGCTAATTAATGTTTATAGGAGTCGCACCTTCCACGCGACGATTCAATTGCTCCAACGATCCCACACTTACACCCCTGTAAACTTCCAAGCCGAATAATAATCATCGTAAAGTACACATTACATTAATAAGTCAAATAAAGTAAATCCATAACAACCGAGCCTGATATTATCTAAATTTACCTTTGGTCGAAATAAAAAAAAAAAGGAAAGAAAGAATAAAGAAACGAGGTCAAAGGATTTTTTTCCTCTTGTTACGTCGATACGAAAAGTTCACATTATATATATATATATACTAGTATATACACAGCGTTGCGGTAGAATCGTGCACGTATTCTTGCAAGATAATACGCACGATCCTTATGGATTTGTAATGCGTGACGTAGAAAGGTCGCATGACAATTTATTATTACGAGCAAAAGTTGATCTCAAGGTGCTCGTTATATGCTTACATAAACATATATAGAACACGAAAAAAGCTAGAAAAGGCGTCGGTCGAGGGAAAAAAAAGGACTCGTAGTCAGTTTCACGATTCTCATAGTTTGAAAAAACGCGTACGCGCACACACGAACGAAGTTTGTAAATGAAAAAGAATGCCGAGTGGAATTGTATAGCTGAGCAAAAAACGGCTGGAGCACAGTAGTGGATTGCAGTGATTATCGTAATGAATTTTGTAATAAAAGACATAAAACGTGTCTAGGAAATGCATTGTAATGTTTCGCTGCGAATTGCGGGATTTCCTTTTTAATTTATATAATAACACATTTCACCGGTAATCTGTATTTTGATTGACAGGAACATAAACGTTTAATGGCGATTAATTAATGGAAATAAAAAAAAATTTCTTTTTTATTTACTAATAAAAACTATCGAAGACAATAATGGACATTAGATGATTGAAAAAAAGAAATCATTCAATTTATCTTAAATTTACAAAATTATTGTATTAGATTACATGCTAATGCGTTCAAGTACATAAATTTGAGTATCGAGTACATTATTCATGTAACTATCAAATTATGTCAATTAAATAATATGTATAAATTAATATTTATAATAAAATCATGTAATAAAAAAATATATATATGTATGTACAAAAAAAAAGAAAATGAAAACAACCTATATAGACAAGAATCAAAGTTATAAACGAAATTGTGTTCTTAAAAAGCGCTGCCAAAAATCTAGTATCGACCACGTAGCGAAAAACGAAATAAAAGTAAGTATACGAAAGGGAGCTAGAGGGAGAGATATTTGGCGCAGAGATAAAAATGTGACAGACCAGGAGAAGGATAAAAATACAATGCCGGTCGCAAGACATAAGAGCAAGAGAAAGAGACGGAGAGAGGAAGACAAAGGAAAGGGAGAAACATAACCGGCTGGCTAGACGCAGAAAACAAGAGAGAGAGAGAGAGAGATAAATGCGTATACAGATATATATGTACTGCGAGAAGAGCTTGCGGAGAGTGTGCGAAAATAATCAATATTTCCTGAGAGCACTCGACGCGTCTGGCGGACAAACGACACAGAAGCTTTTTTCGCGAGAGAGAGAGAGAATGCGACGCGTAAGTCGTGCAACTCTCTTGTAGCACGCACAACCGGATCGCATCTCTTTCTCTCTTTCTCTTGGGCACGCATCACACATATACGTATAAACGTACACACTTGTATGTTTACTATATGTATATATATAGAAGCAAGTGAGAGAGAGAGCCCCTTTCGAAGCTTGCGTAAGCGACAGGTCGATGGCTCTTTCTCGGGACCGGGAAACCAGTTCGTCGTCGCGGCGTCGGCGCTCTCCGCAGCCTCGCGCGCTTTGCGCTTATATAGTACACGCGTCGATGCTTTCATTCATTGGGGCCAACAAAGAGAGAGAGAGAGAGAGAGAGAGAGATTTACGGCTTTCTCGTACGTGTGTGTATACGCGCATGTAAAGGATGAGCGAAATGTATATATGTATATATACGTATTGAGTGATTCGCAAGATATATTTTATCAACAAATTGTATTATTTTTCTTTCGATGTAACGCCGTACAAGCATTCGTTTTACGACTAAGTTATCGAGGTTACGTTTTAGACTGCGTTTTACGTATACCGTATGCACTTTGTTGAAAATTATGCGAGATCGGCTCGTGTTGTCGGATATGAAACGATGTGCTTTGTCTGATAAGGGTATCCTTTTTTTTCCAACCGCATGATAACTTTAAGGCTTGGTTGATGCGTAGAACGTTTATATGAATTATGAATGAATAAATTACACAAACAATTAATTACATTTTTTTAAATTATACAATATAAAATACTTCATTATGTAAAGTAATATACAATTATACATAAATAAGATGTATTTTAAAACTTATAATAATGAATAATCTACGTTTATTATTTGCAAGAATGCATTTGTAAAAATTAAAACAAATGTTTTGATGAACAAATAATTTCAAATTTTTTATATTCTAAAAATATATTTTGCTTACTCGGTAGATGAAATATATTTTAACTTTACACTAACGAAGATAATCTATACTTGAATTTCAAAACATATCAGTTTCAATTTCAGTAAGATCTTTTGCATAATTTTAATGTTGCGAAATAACTAGTTTACTTAATTGAAATTAAAAATTTTCTTCTTGCTATTTGTTATAATGATCGCACAACTAATGATAATACATTATTGAATGCCAATAGCAATAATTATAAAATAATTATGATAAAATGCTGGCCGTATTGCTAAAAATCTAATTCGAAAAATTAATTTTAAAAAATAACAAAAATTCCTGACATTCAAATGCACGAGCGCAAACCTCTAAATTGAATAGTTACATGTCATTCAAGTTCCAACGGCAATTGTACTAGAATCTCCGGCACACGAAACTTACTCTCGACACACGTATACGTATTATACTTATCAAAACAAGAAGCATAACGTGGCGCATTGCAACGAGAAAGTTTTAATCGGAGCCTCTCAAAACTCGGTTACAAGCGCGCCTACAACCGTTATAGTTATTTCCACGTTGCTCACTTGCAGCTAATAAATATACAAAAGTAAACATCAACGTTGCAATCTGTCTTTCATTTCTTTCTGGTTTCTTTTGATTTCTTTCTTTTTCTTTTTGGCAGTTGAAGCGCGTTTTCTCTTCGTTTATTTCCGTGTATGTGGGCGAAGGAAAATGTGCTAACTTTTCTTTTTCAAAAATTAGTGCCAATCGGGTTAACTGGATATATGTATCGATTCGTATATGCCGTTCGCAGGATTTACACGATATGCAAGCAAACGCCATAAAAGTGCGGATGAAAACAAGAAACCTTTTTGCTTCGATTATTCGAACAAATTTAAGCGCGAAATGGATATCTTTATCGCATGATGAAAGATACACTCGGGTTTTTTTTTTTTTTTTTTTTTTTTTTGTTATTGACTCAATGGTATTAAGTAAGAGAGAAAAATAAATGAAAGTTTTAAAATAAATTATTAATTCCAAGTTATTTACTAAAATATCTGTTATAAATATCAAATATTTCTATAAAATATTCGAAAAGCATAAATAAACTGAGGTAAATAAACATCATGTACGGTATGCATCTAATTTGTTTGAAAATAAACAAAGCAAGCAAAATCGTCGCTTAAAATAGCTGCAAGCATCAACAGACATCGTATCCGTAAGACTCGACAGACGAAAATAAGTTTACATTATAAAAATTTATAACAACAACAACAACACAGACACGCCATCCATCCGGCGCATCAAAATTGATCTCGCGCATGTGCTTTTCGCCGATGACGATCTTCCTTGCGTAATCCGCAATAATTTGAATTTAACGCAATACAAAAAGGGAGAATAACAAACTAAAATCCATCGACATTTGACACCGAAACCGTATCTCACCGAACGCAATGGAGAATTTGAAAAAAAAAAAAAAAAAAAAAAAGGGGGAAACTTCTTCCTCGTCGCGATAAATCTTTGTTTTAAGCAAATTGGTCCCCACGAGACGACGCGCATTTGGATAATCTCATTCTTTCTCTTCCTTTAATTCCCGCGCATCCAGGTGTATTTACCTAGCGCAGTTTCGTGTTTCACGCGGACAATGGAAACGAGTAGAAAAAAAGAGAGAAAGAGGGAGAGAAAAGGAATAACAATCGCTTGGGTTTAGGTCCCCTGCGTGATTTGCTTAAGCGTTCCTGTAGCGGTACTCTTGTGGTTTCCCCTGCTAAAGAACAATTGCTGTTCGTATTTCGATAGATAACGTCCATTTTATTTTTTGCATTGTTTTTTTATTTCTATTTGTGGTGCTTTTTCGTATGACATTAGAATACTACATTAGAATTGTTAATTTGTATTGCTGCTATTTTGTATTCGTTAAAAAACGACTGTTGCTATTTAATAACTGCAAGCTAAGAAAATTGATTTGATTATCTTGCATTTATAAATCTTAAACTTGTAAACCTGTTGACGTTATCTTAAAAAATATACCGTATAACATTATATAAATATTTTCGAAATCGCGACACTTAATTTTACGGCATGGATATCAATATGATTTGCATGCGCTATATGTACATTCCCACGATTTATTGTGCTTATTTCATAAACATTGCAATTTTAATTAAAATCGCCGAGGGATAAAAATCTAATGGTAACAACAAATATTAAACAAAAGTACTTTTATCGTTATCAAAATCGAGACAAAATTTTCCAACAACATGTACATTGGAAACGACAATAATCCAAACATTTAAACGGAAATGCAGGTTACTCCTAACATTGAAAAAGAAACAAAAAGCGTCAACTCCAACCTCTAAACAATCGACGTACAGGTAAATATCCGATGATGAACATAGGCGTGGACGTTTATACAGATGCACGTATCCACACCGACGACGGTGAAGCGATTCTTTACTCTTACGCAATGATCGAGGCCCCGCCTGTGTGAATATTTTCCTGGGTGTGTGCGTGTGTGTGTTGTGCGCCGTTGTTTTTTTTTTTTCTCTTTTATAACGCTGTACGTACTGCGGGACGAAATAAAGCGCCACTGCGTATGCGAACGACTCACGATCGTCATTAACATTCCAATCTCGCGAACCTTACGCTGGATTTTTTCGCAGCTGTTGCTTCGTCAATGGTGTATTCGAGAACCGTATTTTATAAGAGACATTTCATATAGAAAGAGAGAGAGAGAGAGAAATAAGTTTGACTCGATGATTGTTTTATTGAAATTCCCTGCAATTATTCGAAAATTCAATCTCGCAGTTAGTTGGTCAAAATCAAATGATGAATGTCGTAAATTAACTGTCAACTATATTTTTTTTCTCTCTATTCCTCTTTGTCATGATACCGTTTCTTTTCAATAACACGTTTTGAAGCTATGCTTTACGTAACGAGCATTTCCTCGTTCGCTATGGTCTTATTAAAGCTTAATGATGTAAAAAAAAAACTATTGTTAGCGCTATAACTGCCAATTCTCGATATTTACTCTTCGTAAAGCATACGTTATTTGCTATCTACGTTAAGTATAATCATTGGATATATATATTTGTTTCAAAAATAGTTATTGCCATTGCGAATAATATTTACACTTTAAAGTTAAGCGCGAACAAAAAATCTTTCAATAATGCGCTAGGAAAGCTCGAAAACGAAAAAAAAAGCCAATCCAGCATCATCGTCTCCGTCTTGGTTTTTATTCTCTCTAATACACGTTTGCATTAACGCTTTATTCTTTATTATTTATTTAATTTTTCATCATTATCACTGGCGCGTATAGATTATATAGATGGTATAGGTAGGTTAACGCGTGGACGCGTATAATAAAAACGCGAAGCGCGCGCATAAAAGAGGACGGACACTAGCGTGACTATGACACGGCACAAACAAGGTCGGGCCTTTTAACTGGGTCGAGCGTGCTCGTGCACTAAGTGAGAATGAAAGAGAGAGAGAGAGAGAGAGAGAGAGAGAGAGAGGAAGAGAGGAGAGAAAAAAATGTATACGACTCGACTCGTAAGAGGATAAAAATTTATTGGAGTAACGCACGTCGATGTACGAAGATAGAGAAGGGATGCCTAGTTTTCGTTTGAGAGTTTGATTTGAATTTAATCGCCTGTTCTGGAATTCATGGGACGTGTTTTAATCTTGGGAGAAAAAAATATCTTCGAATGGTTTCTGAAATGGATACACTTTTTATTTCGAACTTAAGTTCAAAATGGAATATATGTATAAAATCACAATTTATTTTATAAAATAAATAAAAATTGAAAAACGAAAAATTGTTCATCATTCTTTACTGCAATGTACAAAATATTTCATTAAGATTAATTTGAATCATTAGTTCAGGCCAATCTTATAAAATTCATTATGGAAAGTGTAAGCGCTTTTCTTTTCTCGATACGCACGTGAGATTTTTCACGAACTATATATGCAATTGTGTATTTTACATGTAAGAAATACATATGCAAGTACGGCTCTTATCGAGAAACCTACATCTAAATTAATAAAATTAAAAAAATACACGTGTAACCTAGTCTTAGATTTCTGGGCACTTATTCAAAAGGAGAAAAAGAATTATCTCGGTAATTGTCTGAGAATCTAGTACGAGGTATATTGAATGGGTGTGTCCTCACTGTTAACAGGTGTTCCATCAAGTTTACTCTACTATCTGCAATAATTTTCACGTTTCTTTTTTTTTCATAATTGGTGTTAAATTGCTTATAAATGTTAAAAATGGTAATTTTTTTAGTTTACGGTAAAAGAAAATTGAATCGTGTATTATTTTATCGTGTGACGTCATTGTTTTAAAAAAAAAATAAAAAAAAATATATATATATATACACACAATACAATACTAAAAGATTGCCGTTTAAAATTCCACGCGTTTTTCATTAGATCGAATTTCCTCCAAAAATCACGCAAGCATCCTGCTAATCTAGTAATCCAAGATTTCTCGATATCTCCGCAATCGAGAAAGCCAAAAACGACAAAAACGAATCTCACGCTCGCGACGCAAAGCAACGACACGTTAAATTAACTCATATAGTATCTCCACTCAGCCGAAATCATGGCGAAAAACGAAGAAAAAAGAAAAAAGAAAAAAGAAAAAAGTCGCAAGCCGCGCGTGCGGGCGTCGTCGCCATGGCGATTGTATATATATACATTCGGCGTCGAAAAGCGCGTCGCCGGCTGTCGTCATCGCTTAAAAGCGAACGGACGAGCGAGCGACCTTTGAGCGAGTGAGGTTACCTCGATGAGGTAATACACCCGTTATACGAGAAGTTATACATACACTCGCTCGTACGCGCGACTATATTTGCGTATACATACAAGTGTAAGAAAGTATCGCGATGCCCATCGACTGTATTATATACGTATACATACAAATATCGATTTTGTTTCGTCGAGAAAAGAACGATAGGTAAATATGTATATACTCTTCTTTCAACATTGGATAAATTTTTTTATAGGATGTTTCATAAGTGGGTCAAAGGACGCATTGATTTCTGGAAGAAGGAAAAGTTTCTGCGAAGATGCGATATAATCGGCGCATCGTTGCTCGGGAAGTCGAGGCTTGTTTTTATGCAAGAAAGTTATCAACCGCGGAAAATATATTTTTGTAACAGAAGCTGGTTGTATCGAGTAACGATGAAGAAGAAAATAAATTGTCGATTTATAATTAGATTCATGGTATATGACTAATGCGATAAAAATGTTTATTTCTTATTTTCTTTTTTCGACATTAAATACAAGATATTTTACACTTTGTGGTTCTTCACAATAATTATATATTATTTAAGCGAAATGATATTTATTCTCTTTTAAAAGAATTATGAGTGTTACTAAATAGAATAATCATATTAGTGACATCATTTCCTAACAAGATTTAACATGACATGACATCACGTTGTAGCAGTTTTTAAATGACTATATGTCCTCTTAAAATACGAAGATTTTTTTAAATATTTCAATTATACAAACAAACTTTTTCTACAAGAATAGATGATATATACATTTATACATTATACGCTTATTAATTTTTTATTCGCTAAGCTTATTTGTCAAGTTTTTTTATAAGAGTTTGTGAAAGGTTTCGAGATTGAACGTGAGGATCGATAATCGAATGCTATTTCGGCAATTTCTCACACAACTCGTGGATACATTTTTGCCTAAAAATAAGTATCGGTCAAGTAGTATATATATTTTATGTGTGTATAAATAGGTATACAAGTACACGGTCCTCACGAGTGTAGAAACGATAAAATTTATGAACTGTATGATTTGATATGACTGTAATTGCACCATTTACGCGACGATATTACAAATTGCTCATGTAGATGCGTTCAGAGGATTATTGCTTAGCTAAGACGTGACAAATGGAGAAGCGAGACAAGTGCGCTTGGCTTATTACACATATTTTATACTATTTAAATTATACATACGGCGATGTTGTGGCTTGAAATATGTTTTCCAGCTACTTTTAAAATAATATTTCTAAAAATAATTAATAAAGTGGGAAAATTTCCGACGAGTTACACATTTTATTTTTTAGTTTTATGTATATATTAGTTTGAAATATTTATCAATCGAAATTTTCTTTTATCTTAGTAAAAAGTGTATATAGAAATACGCTTAAGTAAAGTTTTATTTTTTATGATTAGTAAAAAATAAATTAATCGGCAACGTAATCAAACTTTTTTAAATTTTATAAAGTTAAAATTTAAAAAGTACAAGTTGTATTTTAAAAAACCATGTTTAACTTATATATATGTAAAAAATATATTCACACTATATAATTAGAACTGGAGAAAATTCAATATCCATTTACAATGTAGATTTATCGAGAAGTGAGAATTGCTTAGGATGGGAATGACTCATTAGTCTGTTTCTATAGATATTCTCGGGCACATTATGAATGAACAAATCAAAATTAACAAACTTATTTCAATAAAAGAGAAGTTTTAAAAATATCAAAATCACATTAAGCAGTCGAGAATAAAAAAAAAAAAAAAAAAAAAAAAAAAAAAAAAAAAAAATGCGATTACACAGAAAAATGCAACAACCCGTCAATGTCAATAGTAAATAACAAAAGTATACGAATTAATGAGGATGCAGATGATAAAAGCAGCCGAGACGTGGCGTGGGATATGCATAAATTTTTCAAAAAGGTCGCACCGCCCCGAGGAATATAACCTTCTCTCTCTTTTTCCCGTACACATTCGACTCTCCTCAGACTCGGCTTGAAATTTTTAGCGACTCGACGCTGTACATAGCGGCGGTCGGTGAACTTTTTTTTTCTTTCTTCTTCTTCTTCTTCTTCTTCTTCTTTTTCCCTGTTAATTTTTTTTTTTTTTTTTTTTTTTTTCGTTTTTGCTCGATCGTCTTTAAGCGAGGAGAGTTTAAAGGGCCGATTGTCAACGAGGGTCGTCGCCCACGCGCTCTTTAAGATCGCGTAACGCCTCTACTCGAGAAACGCACGCCTTTATAACGTGCTGAAAAAGAAGAAAGAGAGAAAGAGAGAAGGGAAGAATATAGAAAGTGAGACGGACGCGTGCGCGATATGATGCACCCGAGCCGCTTCATCCGGAATTTTTACGGCGGTCCGAGACAGACAGACACAGAGCCGAGCTTTATGGGATGATTGTAAATGATCGTTAATTTAATTAGGGTCATGTCCCTTAAGAATGAGTTTTATTAGTTATGAAAATCGATGCTTCTAGCTGATTATTTTATGCTTTGCTTTACGATATCATATATTTAATAATATTACATCATTTTTTATTACAATACTCAATATTATTTTTATGATTATTTTTTCATTATTTATATTTATAGAAATAATAAATCGAATACTTCATAAATTTTTTATTATTGTCGTGTAAACTATTATTGTTATAAATTGAGTGATTATTTAAAAATAATCAACAACTATAGCATATTATGTTTACATTTTTAATGACTGCATCGTTGCACACGAATGATTATAAAGTGACAACTTTTAATAATTTATATCGCTGTAAATAATTGTTTAATGCGATTTGTGTAAAAACTATGTAAATAATATAAAATTGTATATCTTTAATAAGTAAACGTTGTAAATCTATCAAGAAGAGCGCGAGAGAGTTAATGTGGGCGCACAATGTGGGATTAATGGCTTGATACGAAAGCTAATTTAAATTCGACACAATGGACGAAGTTTCAAGAGCAACGAAAGCTTTGATTTTATTTATATAAGCGTATTTATTGATCGGAATTATTTTATCAATGAACTTTATATTCACTATGCTCATTAAATTTTTAATTTAATTCATTTCAACGCTTTTTACGTTTTCACGTTATCATAATAATGATTTAATCTTGGTAATAAAAAATAAAATATTGTACAATTCAATAGTTAAAATTATTATTTTCATATTGTAAAAAGAATGTAAAAAATTCTTTTAGTCTTATCAAAAGCATGAAAATTTTTCCCATTTTCCAAAAAAATTGACCGTTAAAAACTTCCGTAAATCATAAACCAAAAGGAGCGCACATCGGTCGAGACGATCAGTAAAATGTTTTCGCATATAGTTTTCCAATACGCGTAACCAGCGCATCTCTATTTCTCTTTTCTTCGCCCACTTTAAAGTCTACAAAGTTACCGTCAAGTATATACGAAAACCTACACTTACGGTATCTTTCACACGTGTCGCCACTCCCACCGAACTTCTCCATTTAACTTTCAAGAAATACATGCATCTTCGATGAAGTAGACAACGACCTGCGATATAATACGTATATATATATATGTATATATACCGATATAGAAACGTCTACAAAGATCGTGCGCCAGTTTATCGACGCCGAAACTCTCCCGACTAAATGCGAATGCGAGTATATAATGTGCACGAATTCACGAGCCGAACAAACGAATGAATGAAACTCTCGAGCGCAATAGCTTCGTTTGCCTTGAATGCCATTTAATCCGGTGTATACACCGCGACGATAACGTCGCTATACACGCAGATATATGTATATATAGGAGAGGAAGAAAAGGGCGCGTTTTCATCTTTCGCAAGAGAGATCGTCATATCTTCCTCTCTTTCTCTTGCAAGCAATTTCAGATATCGAGCGAACGAGATGCTGCGCTGCTGCAGACGACTAACAGGATCCGTGAAAGCGGCCAGACAAAGAGCGTCTGTACCGTTTGTACGATGTTTGATCGATATAGACTCGAGACGTAATTACAAAATTTTCCGGTATATCGATCGACGTAGAGAGCCAGACGGGATTTATGATTTAGCTTGTTCGACTTCTTCCTTTCGTCTGATCTCGTCTTTAACTTGACTAATAACTATTAAATTGTTTTACGAACTGTTTTTGAATAGCTTTTGAGCGATTAACATTGGCCGAGACTTGAACTTTGTATTTGAAAAGTAGAAAAAGCAAATTCAATTATCAATATGGAAAAACAAAGGCAATTCCGCGACCGCATTCGTATTTTTCATGATTCTAGAAACGTATGAGAAACGAAAAAAAACTAAAGTCGTGACTGAAGCATAAAAACCTAAAACGTAACTATTAAAAAGCAATAAAGTATATCTGAATATATTTTAGTACTTTTTACAGTTGTTTTTGATAGATTTATATTGCGATGAAAATCATAAATATACGAACACAATAATGCGATTATGGAAAGTCAAAGCATGAAAAAAAAAGTTTATATTTATAAAAATATTTTTATTCATTGGTAAACTTCATAGGTTTATTAATCACATTAATTAATCAATAAGTTCAATAAGTTTTTATAATATTTTTATTAATTATAAACGAGAAACATCGCTACTTTGTTATTGTCTATATTTTTATTTATTACATTTGGTCTCATTTGAGGAAAAATTGTTACTCGACGGATATAATGATACGCTCCTTAATTACACATTGAAACGAAGACACAACTTATCGTCAAAACATGTCGTTAAAAAAATCCGACACACCGTGAAACGATCGATACATCTAAGTACTATACATACACACACGAAGTGAATTCATACAGTTAACACGCCTACGTATACGCAAGCAGCGTTGCAAACTATGGCATCGCAACAATCCCACGCACGCGCGGCATTTTCCTCCAACTCTGTATCTCTCCCTCCGCTTTTTCATGCCCGACCGTCATATAATCGTCGTTAATGTTTACCAGTATGAAGAAAAAAAAAAAAAAAAAAAAAAAAATTATATGCACACACATATGAGCAACGAAGAAAGAGAGCAAGCACATACAAAGAAGAAAGTACGCGTGTAC
The DNA here is from genome assembly GCA_949987625.1 of Chalcis sispes. NCBI lineage: Eukaryota > Metazoa > Arthropoda > Insecta > Hymenoptera > Chalcididae > Chalcis > Chalcis sispes. The sequence continues at coordinate 11,448,001 of OX465097.1, forward strand.
ACGCTAGCACAAAATGCGAAAGTGCACATGCATTTGCGGGACTAACGAAGCGGCGCAGTTACGTACGCGTATACGATGAACATATACGAGTATACATGTATACTTAACGGAGCGCCAGGGTAAAATCAAACGACGCGTCGCGCCAGTGATTTATTAACGAGCGCGCGGATGCGTCTGCGGGTGTATATTTAAGTGTCTGCGTGCGCGAGTCGCTTCGCCAAGTATACGTGAAAGCTCGGGAGAAAGATAGAAAGAGAAAAAGAAAAGAGCAGTCGCGGTGTAGCCAACTGAGTGTAATGTCTACATTTTCGCGTGCCGAAGGACGTTGAAGCGATAAACGGCGGAGCAGCTTTTTGACATGACGCCGTCGCGGTGATGATTAAAGGGTCCGAGCGAGAGTTAAAATCCAACTTTTTCTCTTTTGGTTTTTCTACCCGCGTGGCTTTTCACTTTGGATTCGAGATTCGAGAGCGAGACGGATTTTCTTTTTCTTTTGATGTTTGGACGCGTAGATTTTAGAAGGGAATGCGAGGGCTTTTGTTTGTTCGAATGCCGATTGTCTGGCCAAAACAAGATTCTACTGTGTTTAGATTCCTAAGTAAAGTACGAGAATGACTTTTTTAAATTCAAAAGACTATTAAAAATTTGACTTAAAATTTAAGTTAAAATGCTTTTTCATAAATCTTTCCGTTAATACAGAAATTTGTTGTTTTAAAAGATAAATTTAAAAAAAAATTTAATGTAGATGTTACATTCATAAAAAGAGAATTTAAAGCGTTTGAAATTATTTTAAAATGAACTATCATTATTGATTATTTAATCTTAAAATTAATAATAAATATTAATTAATAAACAATTATAAAATTATTATTTTTAAACAATCTCATTTCTTCCAAAATAATAACAATTTTTAATTCTATAACAAAAAAAAAAAAAAAAAAAAAAAAAAAAAAAAAAAAAAAAAAAAAAAATAAAGATAAAGATAAACCGTCTTTTACGATAAAAATTCACCTCTAAAAATAAATTTGACCTCGGTTTTTTGCAAAACCATCTCGAGAAAAGCAAAAATAAAAGAGATCATCACCAAAAGCTCAATAGATATATACGTAGTCGTGCCTTCTCGACAATCATTCGCGCGCGCGGTCGCAGAGACTCACGTCCCGACAACGCGATGCATTACTCACACACAACAGCTCCACGCCCATCGTGACCATACGCGCACACTCGAACTCTAACGTTTAGATGCGCATATGTGTGCGAGAACGATACGTATTTACCGAGCGTAATTTACAATAATTTCGTGCCGAGCGGGCGTGACATCAAGGAGGAAGGGAAAACTCGTGTATATATATATATATATATATATATATATATACACGTACAAAAGAGAAACGCACGTAATATATAGATTTCGTGTATTATTCGGTACGTATTAGTATGTATTACTCACACGATGGCAGCGACGCACACTCGTTTCCGGTCAATGCAGCTTTTCGTATCGTGCAGGTGCGCGATTTTTTTCGCATGACGCAGTTACGCCGTTTTTCTCGAGAGAGCCTGGTGACACCGGTAATATGGATCGTGTATAACGTCGAACTAGTGCTGCGTGGTAAAGAGAAGAGAAAGAGAAAGAGAGAGAGAGAGAGAGAGAGAGGGAGCGAGCGGTGATTGAAATTAATTTAGTCGATTGCTCGGCGGAGTGGACGCTATTTTGTACCGGCTTGTGGGTATATAGGTGAAGGCTTAGGTTGGGACTTTGTATGTGGGTTATTCGAGGGTTATAACATTGATGATTTAGCGGTGTTGTGTTATACATATGCTTGAGTTAATGGTTACAGTTTGTACATGGGATAAATATAAAAATGAACGGTAATTATTATTAAACATTGTTTATACCTTGATAATCAAGTTAAAAATTTTTTTAATATATATTTTATATCTTTTTGAAAAAATGTACGAAAATTTATAATCCTGGTTTATTTTCAAATTATCGATCATATTATCTGGCACAGCTTTGATATAAACAGAATCTTTATAAGACTACTCTTGCAAAATAATTTGATAATCGATCACTCATAATAAACTCTTTGCTCATATGTTTCAACTGAATTGTTTTTGTTTACATGTGGCACACAATTTCTTCATGCAATTGTGTTTGAAATAAAGTATAATAAAAAGTAATTTAAATTGTACTTGACAATGACCTTGATAAAGAAATTAAAATAGTAATATTATGTTTTAAATTTCACATCATTTTTTATTGAATTTAAATATATCCAATAAAAAATTTCAATTGTTTATTTTTCTATAAAAACACAAACGTTCTTAGAAAACATAAACAATTTTATGGTAAAATTATTAAAATAAAACGATGGAAAAAGCAATTATTTTCAGTACTACCGTTTTTAACATCAACGCGACGAAAATAAAAACCGAATTTTTATCGCTCCTTAAAATTCTCGAAAACAATAAGTTCTCTCTTTCACCCCGAACTCTTGGCGCCGCACTAAAATCCGCATCGCGCATAAAAAGCACGAAAAGGGTGGAGAAAAAGGAAAGGGGGGGAATAACTCGCGTCTTTGCACTTGCATTCAAACGCAACCTTGAAAGTGCATTGCAATATACGCGTAATTTTGCAGAACGCTAAAACCACCAATGTTTTCTCTCTCTTTCTCTTTCTCTTTCTCTTTCTCTCTCTCTCTGTCTCTCTCTCTGTCTCTCTCTCTCTTTCCCTCTCTCTCTCACTCTTTTTTACTTTTCCCACTCTCATTTTATTCCACCCTCATGGGAAAGAGCGTCTACGCGGCGCCCGCATGTGCGAAGGTCGCGCGAGCTGCAGCTTTTTCTTTCTACGTCTAGCATGTGAAACCTCGCAATTTTCCGAACACCCTCTTTAACGAGAGAGAGAGAGAGAGAGAGAGAGAGAGAGAGAGAGAGAGAGAAAAAGAGAGAGTGAGAGAGTCTAAATAATCCGCACACGCGACTTGAGACTGAATAAAAAAAAGAGAAAGAAAAACAACGGGAAAGAGAGAGAGAGATCACAACCGGCAGTTGTAACTAAGCGCTATCGATTTTCTTCCCTTTTCTTTTTACGTTTATACCTCCATGGATACTATTACGATCCCCTTTGCTCGTAATGCAAACATCGTAACTCAGCATCGAATTATGTAGTTTAATAATCTTTGTATATTATATATATATATGTGTGTATATATATACACACGCCTATTCATTTTGCTCATATTTTAATTAATATGGCATTTAAGTTTTGGAATATTGACTTTGACTGAAATATGACTTCTCTATTGTAATACATTTTATACATTAAACTTAAAAGCTTATAATGTAACTACATTTTATAATATAAAATTCAAGGAGAAATTACAATATTAACATTTAATATGATTGGCTTTTGTTAAAATTTAATTTTATTAAAAAAAAATTTATGCATAAAATTTTAATATTAATTCGATAAACGTAAATTCAATGAAATTTTATATCCACTGTAATTGGTCATTTTAAATGTTAAATGTCAATCTTGACAGTTTTATTATTTCATTTTATAAATGATACGTCTTAAAATGAAATTAATTTTCATAGTAATTTCACTGGTTAAGTATTTGGTTTGGTTATAATAGTATTAAATTACAATCGTTCTCTTGCTTAGTACCGGTCTAAACTATTATTATGAAAGTAAGAAAATTATATCTTTCAAATAATTAAATACTCCATCATAAAAATAAACATTTTTTTCGATTACTGAGTAAATGCTGAAATTCTATTGATATATCATCGGTGTATATTTTTCATTTTACTCAAATAAAATGAGGAAAAAAAAAATTATAATAGAATCAAAGTCGACGTTTCCTCCTAAAAAACGGAACAAATCCACGCATTACCGGTCAACCGAATTAAAAACCGCTAAGATCATTCGCGTCCTAATACACCGAACTTGGTGAATGAAGGAGCCGGAAGTGCGTGCTTTTCGTCCCGGCTGGACGCGCGCGTGCGCTCGTAAAAGTGCGACAACGTTCATTAATTTCGTTCGTTCTTTCGAAAGAAGAGTGGGAAAGAGAGAAAAAAGGAGAGGAAGAAAGAGTCCGTGGAAATGACGCATTGTCCGACGCCGACACAAAAGAGCTGTGAAGGCACGCGTGCTGTAAACTAAGAAAATGAAACAGAAAGAGAGAGAGAGAGAGAGAGAGAATGGAAAAAATGAGAAGAACGCTGAAAGAAGGTAAGTAGAGAAAAAGAGAAAAAAAATTGAGGCGAATTAATTCTCGGCTTAACTTCGACGCTTCTTTTCCCTCTTCGTCGGTTCTCGATGTAGAAAACTCAATTAAGCTTGCTTTCCTCGCAACTCGTAAATTATTTAACTATAGAGAAGACGTATGTTAAAGAAGGAAGACAAACACAATGCGAAACTCGTTGGATAAAAATGAAATTTTTACTACCGTAGAAGTTCATTTTTATTACAGAAAACAACTTTTCTGATTTATTTTTAGATAGATTAAGCTTCCCTCGCTACATTTTTTTTAACTCGGAGATTCCTAACCTTAATTGCCGCGGCGTAGACATTAAGATCGTGCGAAAGATTTTCCTATTGTCACGACAATTGAAAGTTAAATTTTTTTCTCTTTCTAGGAAAAAATACGCAGCTACGAATAATTGCTAAAAAAGCAAAATAGGAGTTTTAGATTGATTAATTATTTAAATTCAATAAACAATATCTTGGACATTCAACGACGTAACAATAAAGCTTATTGAAATAGAATTTAAAGCTTTTGGAAATAGAAAACGAAATAGAGCATTAATTAAAAAAAAATTTAAGTGGGTGTTTGAAAGCTTTCTCTTACATCGTGAAATTCAATCAAATTCGACATCTCTTCAGCTAAGAAAGAAAACACGAGTCGATTACACAAGAGTAAGCATAAATAAAGGAAGAAAAACAAAAAGAATGAGAGAGAAAGAATGAGGAGTATTATAAAGGAAGTAAATACGAAGGAAGAAAAATAAGAAGTTGCGAGAGAAGTCGACGCTTAGTATTTTCGTTGCAGCGTGTACGTATGCCTCGGGCTTTTAATTATCGACTCTAAAGCAACAGTACATACAACAACGACGGGGGCAAACGAGGCGTCGTCTCGTCGCCTGCGTTCGATGCAAATTGAAAGGAACTACAGTCGACCAATTTTGACCCCGAGCACACACAGACACACAAACACACGAGGGGCTTATTGTTTCGCTTGAAGCGCGTTTCTACGATATATGTATACCGTAACCGTGGATGTGCGCGTCGGCTGATAATGAAAGCTGGACAAAAATAAAAAAAAAAAAGTAATGGAAGGGAGACGGAGATAGGTTTTTTTTTTTTGCTTTAAGCGATAGTGTATAAGTGAGACGGTATTTATACTTTTTTCTTTTTTTTTTTTTATTTTTGTAACCAAGTTTGTTTGTACAACATTCTTTTGTTGGAGCCGAGAGAGGACATATCAGTGATTATCGGGAGCAAACATCCGTTGGTCTATAGTAACTTTATTTTTGATGTTTTTTATGATTGGTTGGACTTATTTTTTTTTGAAGGATATTGTTAGTGTGATTAACCGAAGATAGGAGACAAGTGCATCGAGTACTGGATTCAAATAAACATAAAAATATTTCATTAAGAAATATAGATAAATATATTAAGAAAATTAAATGTAATTAGATACTCGAATTTTTTTTATATCAAATGTTTCGTTAGATGTATATTTTCTTTAATATAATGAATAATACGTTAATATAAAGCGTATCATGAATAATGAAATGAGAAAATATCGCGCGATAAAATTTTGTGGTAAATCAATTATTTAAATTACATTCAAATATTCAAATTCAATAAAAATACTGCATTTTCTTAAAAAAAATATATGAAAAAATCTGAAAATACAAAACGAAATTTCTTAAAAAAATATAACTCTCGAACAATATTTCAAAAACAATTACATAAAGTATCTTTCATAAATTGGCCTTAAAAACTTAACAACAAGTACCAAGTATGTATCGTTTAAAAAGCGCAAAATAAAAAAAATTAAAAAAAAAAAGAAAAAAAAAAGAGTAAGGAAAAAGATCCGTTCCGATAAAATCACTCGACGACTCGAGTCCGCGAGAGCGCGATGAGCAACCGCGTGTGCCCTCGCGATAATACTCGAGCTCCGCTCATCTGACGTGTCCGTCGCTCGTGTAACGTACACAGTCTGCCGTGGCCCGGCTTCCGCCTCTTAAAGCCCAACGTGAGCGACTCTCTCACTCCGGGGCTCTTATTGTTCAAAGTTCATGCACAAGCACATACACACTTACACGTACGCTCGCGCGTATAAGACTCCGCTATAAACTCTCCTCTCGCTTTGGAAACCACGCCTCCGCCTCGTAGTTCTTTTTACGAGGAGCACGCGTCGCTTCCGGTTTTTCCACTCGCTTATATCCCCTATGGATATATGGATATATATATATATATATATATACGCGTACATAAGAAGAGTAAGCACGTGCGTGTGAAGGGAAAGAGAGAACAATGCATAGGTGAGGGATGACGAGGAGTCGTGAAAAAAAGATCGATGCGCCTTTTGCTTTTATGAATGAAACGAACAACGGGGAATTTTTAATATACAGAAAGAAAAGCACAATGTCCTGCATGTATATACTATAGACAATCGCATGTATTGCGATAAGGTAAGGCATTAAGGTTATCTAGTTTAACGATAAGTCGCACATTTACGGTTCTATTTATACGTTACGAAGCGAATGAAACGTGTAGGGTTGCAAGGGGCACAAAGTAGCGCTTGTGCATTTTTTTCATGCGCGCGTTCAGATGGAATAACTAGAATTCGTTGTCGTTCTAGAGAATAAGAATGATATTTTTTTTTCTTTTTTTATTTTCAGTTTTGTAAGCGAGGCTATTTTTATCAATTAGAAATAAATTTAATGAAATTGAAATTATAACATCATTATGAGACGTAGATAATGAAAGCGTTAAATTATATTTTCACCGCGAACAATGTACATACTATAACGTAGCAAAAAAAAAAAATTTTCACTTTCGTTTACTTATTTTTTATATGTTTCAGTTATTTAGGCCGGTTAGGCTTTCTTGAAAATATTAAAATCGATAATTTAGATAAGGTATGTTTATATAAAAAATAACGAGCGCGCTTATAAGTCGCAGAAAATAAAGAAGAAGAATAAAAAGCAAAAGAAAAACTTGTTCCAAGAATGGAAAGCAACATTCTGCACGCGTGAAAGAATTTGGCAAAGACTCGACCTCGTTTTGCTGCAACAGCTGCTGTATTGCAACCCGACCAAGATGTCTCTCTACTTTAGCTTCTTGTGTCGTTGAGAAAATTAAAAGAAAATAAGGAGAAATAACGACGACGTGGAGTTTCAATTATAAGAAAGGTTCTCATCTCCGTTGATTCTAGATTCGAATCACGCGTTCTGACCGACACACATACGCGCTTATATGAAATGGACGATTTTTACTTTTCTATTTTCGTTTATTTATTTTCTTTTTTCAATTAATTGATCGTATCGCAACTTCATCGGTAGCTTAACAGGATGAAGCTAAATTTGGTAAAGTGGAGTAAGGAAGATAATTGAAAAAAAATATTGTCGATTCGATAGATATATATGCGATGAAAAATAATAACAATAACGAATTTATTAACAGCCGTTTTACGAAAAATAAAAAACGTTTTCTAAATTTTTTAAAAACAGAATGCAGTATTAAAACGCTGTGTCAAAAAAAAATTGTGCATATATTTATGACTCTATTAGTATCTCGTCACATATTAACACGAATGAAAAGAAAGCTCGCTAGACTTCGTCATACCGTGCAATTTCAATAAAATAAAAAAGAAAAAAAAATAGAGAATAGAGCAAAAAGAGTCCCTCATGTCGTAGTTCAAAGTCGTCGTCGTCGTCGTTATCATCGTCATCCATATTTTCATCAAAGAAAAAAATAGAGAAGCGGCTCTCTCGACTTCCTACGTGTATACCGTACGAGGCACAGTTACGGTACTAAACGTATATACATATACGTATACATATACATACAAATACGTACGTTTATATATATGTCGGGGATATAAGGTAAGAGGCGACGGCGACAGTGGCCCAGCAGCCGCCGCCGGCGCTATACGTGCATGTATACTCTGTGCATTCGCGCTCTCTCTCACTCTCTCTCTCTCTCTCTCTCTCTCTCTCAAGTTCATTGCGACGGCTCCCCAAGAACGCGAGCTTCTCTTCGCCGTTTGCGCTTACTTTATGTACGCGAGTCTCTTCGTCGACCACACCTGTGTGTATAACTTTGTTTTATAAGCATATGGTTATGATATACATTACCTATAATAATTTTTTTTTATTGTTTCGGTTATGATCGAACTACCAGTTTATCGATCTTAATGGGAGCTTTCGTTGCCTAGAGAGCAAGTGTCAACTGCGATCGAAAATGTTTTGTTTTTATGCATATGTTTAAAACAACAAATTGATAAATAAGCGATAATTCAAATTTTTATTCTCTGAAATGGTTAAAAAAATTTTTAACGTTTGTAAAATAATGTCGCTTTTTTATTTTGAAGATTAAATAAAAAGTAAGTGTGATTATTGCGAGTCTTAAAGGAAACCTTTTTTTTTAAGACTTTGTTAATTATCCACATTTCTGCACAATGCTGGAAAAAATTTCTACCTGTAAAGCTGCTATTATTTTAAATACTAAAGATAATAAAAGTATTTCTAGATTAAAAGTAAATACCAGCTTGTCATTGTTTAAAGAAACCTTCGAAATATTTTTAACGCAATTTAAAAAGTCTGCGAGTAATGCACGTAAATAGATTAAAAAAAAATATTAATAATAAAAAAAAAAAGTATATCGTGAAGAAAAAAAGATGCATATTTTTATCTAATACTTATTTTTAAAATAACGTTTGTAATGCTGCGATGAAAACGCATTAAAAATGATTATTTAAACGCGAAGACGAGTATGCAACTATTTCCGTTTAAAAAATGCATTTCACTAACAGATATAACTGCGCTTTGAAAAACACAAGGATAAAAGATCTTTGCATCTTGTCATTCATGATATCACAACCGCATAAAAAGTAATACACGTACAAAGACACGCGTAAAATTTTCTCATGTAAGAATTACGAGGTTCGCTAGTAACAAGAGAGAGAGAGAGAGAGAGAGAGAGAGAAACGGTGTACATACGCGACGTGGAAAGCCGTCATATTAATAAACGGTTGTGCGTACGATGCTTACTACAAGAATGTTTTCTTTCTCTTTCTCTCTTTCTTTTACTACGAGTGAAACGATCGCGCTGAGTAAAACTTGAATGCCCGTCATACATATCGGTATGAAAAAACCGGTTTAATAAATATTTAGCATGTATCGCGCGTACGCGTGGGTTACGGTACGAATTTTCGACGTCGATTTTCGCATTGGTATATACATACTAGTATATAGTTTCTTGAATTATAATTTCTCGTTTACTTGTGCTTTTTATTTTTGTTTTTACTGCATTCTGTTGATTTTGTCGTTTATTATAATGTAGTCGAGCTCGTAAGAGTTACATATACGTACGATTGCATGAAGCTCATGTGTACAGTTAAAGATGATTACACTGATTGCACGAGGCTCGTAAGGGTCGGTAATTGAAGTTAAAGTTTAAGCTTTAATACTTTGAATTTTATATGGGGCTTTATTATTACTTAAATAATTGTAAGTATGTTTTTTTTTTTCTTTATAAACAATGGTCAATGTAGGAATGTATTACTACGATTTGTAAAGGAAAAATCTTTTATGAACGAAGATAAAATTAAATTACAAAGTAAAATTTTCCTTAAGTATATATGCTCCTTTACCTTTTTAAGGAGAAATCCATTTGAATTTCATTACCGAACACTTAAAATAATTGCTTCCGAGGGTAGTCCTTAAGCCAATCGATAAAGGTACTTATAAAATGAATGTATCCCCGTTTTGTTCCGCAAAATAAAAAGTAAACGCGGCAAATTGCTGTTTTAAACAGCATCGTTCCGAATCGCAATAACTTTCCAAGCTTCCAATTTCGCGAGGATCATACTGCATGATCCGCCGGATGCATAAGGCGATAAAACAATACGAAAAACGGGAGCAGAAGACAGAGAAAGAGAGAGAAAGAGAGAGAGAGAAAAGATGTAGTATCGAGCCAAAGCCACCGATGCTCTCATACTCGTGAAGCTGCCTTTACAATACAAAAGAGAAAGAAGTAAAACGTACACACATATGTATGTATATGTATTGAAGCACTCTCATCGCGCGCGCGAGAGGTGCATATTTCAGCGAGATGACGTCATTGGGCTTTCAGGCATTCTTACGCAGCCAACTCGTCGGTATTTAATTCGTTAAAACGCCGAAGGTCAGAAACGATGGAATATCGAGATTTCCAATAGTCTAGCGATTCTCTCGTATACTGTAATGTATTAGTTATTTATGTACCTTGTGCGAGCCTCGCGTCATTACAGCTTGAGGCAAAATATGTTGTGGATGGATAGTAGGGCCGCAGTCGCGAGCGCAGCGAGCGACTAAGGCGCCTCTATCCATCCACAAAATATGAGCCGAAAGCTTTAATGACGCGAGGTTCACTCATGGTGCTTAAAAAATTTTTCAGCCTTGTAACCCGTACGAAGACTCTTACTTAGTTAACAGAATAATTAATTTTATTTTGTTGCATATCAATTAAATGCAATTTCGAACCCATACTGACAGTTCGTAAACTACAGATATCGTCTGCTAACGCATGCGCATTTTGTACACACACGCGTACATGTACATGTGTAGTAGTGTCAAAAAGTGACAGACAACATAATGTAAATATAAATATAAATTATGAAATTAAAAAAAATAGTAAATGGATTAATATTTAAAAATAAAATTAATTCTTGAACAATTATTATTTATTAAAAAATATAAATTTCTTGAGTATATTTATTAAATATTTATACAGAATAATATTTTTAACAAAAGTTTTTTTTATAAGATTTGAAGGCTTATTAATAATATTAATACTATTATAATTAATATAAATACTTTCTTATGTTATTTTTATCATAACAATACTATATTTGTTTAACACATTTTTTGTATAATCAATGAATTTTAGTCTCTTATTTAACATGAAAAAACAGTAACTTTTTTAAATATTTTAAATTTAATTTCTTCACACAAAAAACTTTTAAATCATTTATCTAAATCACAAACAAAATTATAAACTAAAAAATTATCACTTTAAAATCACTTATTATTAAATTTTTTAATTTTGCGGGATTATATTAGACTTTGCTTTTTCTATTAGTTTATTTAATTCACGTTTGCATTCTTCATCACTGTCACTATCACTCGTCTTATTTTCATTATTTAATAAATTGTCCATTTTTATTCTTCTTCTCACATATTAAGAACGAATATTACCGACCAACGATACACTATACTGAAAGAAAACAAAAGAAAAGCAGAGCCCCGTGGTCGCTTGAATGTACATACTGAGCGAAGGAGAGAGCGAGACAGAGATAGGGTGGTCACGTGGGAGCAATGGTGCGCGCGCTCTTATCGCTATCTCGTTCTCTCTCCTTCGCTCAACATACATAAGTCTTATTACGCGTTTCGAAAATATAAGTTTCGATGAAGACTCAAATGCTAGGCTATATGAAGCGACAAATACATAGCAGTGGCGCTGTTAACTTTTTTTTCTCCTGGCACATATACAGCCTAAAAGGACGTATAGAATGTCTATACAGCCTAGAAGGACGTATAGAAAAATGTTAATACGATCGAAAAGGCGCTTGCGCGTATGGAAACCATTTACACGCTGACGATGCTCCGTCGGTAAGAGTCGCCGTACGGGTTAGTAGGCTGAAAATATTCGTACGGCAAAGTTATATATTGTAAACGCGCGTTTTCTCTCCGTTGCCGCTTTTGTGAGATTAGTCTACGAGCGCATAAGCGAAAGAGAGAGAAAGAGAGAAGCAGAGTTTAATTGGATTATCAGTGAGTGTAGGTTTAAGGAATGAATATTAATAGAGATTGTAGGCGTCTGAACTTTGATTGATCGACTATTACGCGATTTATTTTCAAATAAATGCTACTTGGTTATGCTATTTATAATTTTCATTAATTTTCCGTTATTATGTGCATTATGAACAATTTCTCTTTTATACTACAGATTTCATTATTTTTATTGTTTAATTGCATAACGTATTACAATTTTCAAATTATTAAAATTGCGCTGAATTAATAAACGACGCGATATTAAAAAAAAAAATAAATAAATAAATAAATAAATAAATAAATAAATAATAATAATAATAATAATAATATGCCTTTTTCAATTTAATCAGAAATATTATCTCGCTTAATGTACAATCGTTTTGTCCGAAGAGGATCGTACTTGAAGAAGTATACATAAAAATCATTCGTGCTGCCTTTTACGCGTGGCGTCAAAATCCCAACGCTGTTTCACCGTCTGTTTCCCGCGAGAATACGTGCAAAAAAAACCATGCGACATGGTGAATTGGCGGGGGAGGGTGGGGCAAAGGGAAATGTTGAATCGCGATTAACGACCCGATAATGTATATACACTGGAGAAAAAAACTTTTACCTTTGCGCCGCTGACTCGATGAAAATTTTTCTTTTTACAGTCTTGTAAGCGCGCCTTTTTTTTTTTTTTTACTTTTAGTATTAGTACTTGAAGAAATTAAAACATTGAAAATGATCACAATTTTATAAAAAATAAAATAATTCGCGATAATATTTTGTACAATAATCATACATCGTTCTAAGCTTGAAAATTTTTTTAAATAGTTAACACATCTTGCGCGGGCACTTTGCCGCCAAAGCAAAACGAATTCATAGGAATTCATTCTTGCAACGCACGTTTTGTATTTTTGCAACCCATGCCTATCCGATTTTATTATAAAAATATCACAAAAACCCATTGATAACAATAATCCATCAATAATCCGTGAAAAACGACTTTAGTCGCTTCCCGCGCAAGATGTGTTAATCTTTGAACGCTTATACATTATTTTGAAATTATGTCACAAATGTTATCAAATGTATCGAACCAAATGCATGAATCATTTGCTGTTATCGTAAAAATATCAAGATAAAAATATTTGTATTTACTATTTTTATCAATTAAATTTATATACTCATTTTAACAAATCTTTAAAAATAAAAAAAATAAATAAATAAAAAGTTTTCTATTTTAAATAAAATTTACAACAAAATTTATCGACTGTGCAATAATTTATAAAAGCTATATAAATAACGTAAATACTTAAATATTATTCTACAAATTTACCGCAAAACTGTGTAAATCATAACTTTTTTTGGAGTACTAAATATTTAAATACATTTGAATGCATATTTCAAAAAAATTACACTTTGAACAAATCGTACTAGCTTTAACCTTTCGGAAACAAGAAAAAAAAAAGAAAAAACCATCGTGAAACTAAAACTAATAAAAGCTGCGCGGCATAAATTACATTTGCGGCAATAAAAATAAAAAAGAAAATCTCTTTTTTCCCCTATACGGAACGGGAGTAGTAGAGCGCCAGACGAATATGATTGAGCGAGACGAGCAAGAGAGAGGCTGGGAATCACGACAGCGTCGCGCATCGACGCATCTGTCCGCAGGCAACCTCGCTCTTTCTTCTTCTCCCTTTCTATCTCTATTTCTCTCTGAGTGAGTGAGACAGAAAGAGAGAGAGAGAGAGAGAGAGAGAGAGAGAGAGAGAGAGAGAGAGAGAGAGAGAGAGAGAGAGAGAGAGAGAGTAGGCTAGACATCGCCCTGTATAATCCCGTTTATAGTCGCTTTTCTATATGCATCTCTTTCTTTGTCACTCTTATATTTACCGTCGCTACCTTTACTCGTCACGTGCCCTTTCTTTGTCGCTCTCGGAAGGGGATGTTTATGGGGTGCACAAAAGCTTCCTCCCCTCTCTCTCTCTCTCTCTGTCTATCCTTTACCATAAGCGTACTAGCTGCCTTTGATTACACGAGCGGTGTGCCATGTACAGAAAGTAGATAGAAAGAGGAGGGGAGAATGTGCGCGTGCCAAACTTTTTTATTGTGAAGCTTCGGTAGCGTACCGCGTACTGATCGCACCGAGAACGAATCAAAGATCGACGCAGCTATTTTGGAGCAACAAACGACGCACGATGGTTGCAGTATTCTGCATAACTGATTGTATATGTGTGTATAATATGGTTATCTTTATTTTAGGAGATGTAATTTCTTTTCCTTATTTCGTTCTTTTTTGCAAGTAATTATTTATTACCGGAGGACGGCTAAGAATACGACGAGCGGAATTTCTAAAAAAAAGTTCTTAGATTTATCACGGATGCAATATTTTGTAGATTTGTAACGATTGCCTTGACAATTTCAAAACAAATCTTTTTATTTTTACTTTTTTGAATATCGTAATAATATTATTTAAAATTTTTTTGTTGAATTGTATTAAAGTTATTAAAAAAACTATATTTTTTTATTCTGTATGATTCATCTGCACAGAAAAGAGCAGTCTTAAAAAATAAGGTCATGCAACCAAGAGACAACTGTCATTCGAGAAGTTATAAAGAAAATTATTACATGGGCCAAAATAAACTTTATCCAAGATTATTACTGTTAACTAAGTAAATAAAGTATCACATTAATCTCCTTGTCATTCAACACATGCACTTATAAAAACATTGAAATCGATATTTTTGAAAAAAAATTTCTTTTGTGAATAAACCAAAACATACAAACTCTTTAAACGACTTTACAAGTGTACATTCTGTTAATTCAATCACCTGCTTGTACTAATGAAAATCAATGTTTTCTTATAACTAGGTAAAAAAAAAGTAAATCATTTAATCTGACTCTTGAAAAAAAGACCGATTTAATTTCCGGTTAACAACCCTTAATTAATCAAACTCCCAATAAAATGTCAGTAAGCTTATTTTCAATGAGAGAAATGACTACCTACCGTTAACACTTCTTCGTCTCTGCGTCAAGCGACGGAACAAAAAATTCTCTAGCTTAAAGATTAACGAGAAAATTCGAAATAGCACCTCGGAGAATTGAACAAAAAAATCCGGCGACGGAAACTTCTGAAAGTAACGTAGAACGTTTTATAACCTATTTAAGAGAGACGAGTAATTTCCCGCAGAATTGGACACGCCGGCAACCAAGAGGACAAAGACGAACAAAAAAAAAATTCGCCGCGACACACTTTTGGCAAAGTTTGTGCACCAACAAAAGGGGCAATTTCGAAAAAGGCAAAACCGTGCCGTACACAATTGACACCCGCACGTACGTCCTTTCGTGAATAAAGGAGCAGAGAGAGAGAGAGAGAGAGAGACGCGAACTTTCGGCAAAGTCCATGGAAGAGGGAATTCACCCTTCGCGTCGAGAAAATGAACCTACCCTATATTGTCGTAGCACATTGCGAATGCCGAATTCCCTATGCAATAAGCGGCGTTCCTGAAAATTGCACGACTTCTCGCATATATTATGCATGGTTTTGTGAGAATATTACAAACTTTTAGCGTTAATAATACGATTTATGTCGATTTTTAAAACATTTGTAGTTAATGCAATATTTTAGGAGAAAAAAACTTGCACAATGGGACAGTAATTGTATTAAGAAAACATTTTAAACAAAAAAAGGAAAAATTAAATATCCATAGGTTAAATGCGATAAAAAAAGTTGTTTTACTCAAGATATGCAATGCAATTATTAAATAAGATATACTTGTCAATTACAATAGCATGAGGTGAAGTAATTCAAAAAAGTGTGCACTAAACAAATTTTATGAAAAAAATATCATATACATAACTTCTGTCATTTAATATCTTATCAATTTAATGTTTATTTGTATATTTAATCAAAGCTAAACGTCAAGGATTTCTGCAATAGAGCATAAACTTGTTATGAGGTCGATTTTTCTGTGCACATTTTCTGTGCATCAATATAAACAAAAGAGCAACAGAGAAAAGCGAATACATACACAGTTGCGCAGGTGAAAATTCAACCTCACTTCAGGCGTCTTTGCAATCCTTATCAGCCGGCACACGAGAGATAAACTAGCGTGTAGTATTCCACGTCGTTAACGATTTTATTTTCTCGTTCTATTTTCTGGCATCTTACTAGAAAAAGCCATAAGGAGATTGTAGAATCGCGCCAACCGTACAACGTACACCGTAACTCCACGTTTTCACCTCTCCTCTTCTCTTTTACGTTCACGCTCCGTTCTCCGAGGAGTATAGTGTACATGTATACACGTATGCACGCATACAGGCTCGCGAGTTTACGCGCACGAATCGTTATAGTAGTAGTGACAACCACTGGCTTGAGAAGAGATTGCGAAAGTGTCGAGAGAGGCTTACCTGAATAATTTTTCGTATCTTCGAACACGGCACGCCGCCACGACAAAAATTTCTCCCCTCCCCCCAACTACTCTACTTTTTTTATCTCTCCCACCTGCTCAATTTTTAAATTCGTTCCAAAACAAACGGTTGTACGCGATACAAATACACAAGCATATAATTGCATGTAGACTATGCACACCGAAAACTTACCTTTCGGCTGCTCCAAGATGTTAAAATTGCACTTAGTTATCCATGAAAACGCGCTGGCGTGACGCCCGCCAGAAACGCACAGCTTTACGGAGTCCAAGTCGAAAAAAGGACTTCCTTCTCTCTCTTTCTTTCTTTTTTCAAGCCGACCGTTAAATTTCTGTTTTTCCTTTTTCTGATCTCGACTAGAAATGAAGAAAAACTTGCACTCTTGGAGAAGATAGACGCACACACGCGCGCGCGCGCGTGGCCCTTTTCTGAAGCCGTGCGTTGAAGGACAATGGTGAACGCGAGTGCAGAGACACGCGCACGTCCCGGCGTCTTTTTTTCGCGACTTTGCTCGCAGCTTTTAACTCGTTTATTCGATTAAAAAGGAAGAGAAAGAGAGAGATAGAGACGCACAAAAGCCGCGAGCTCGGCAAGTTGCGCACCGCTCGAGGGAATGCCAGAGACTGGGCTGGGCTCGCGCTTACTCCATACACACGCCGAGGGAGGTGTACACACACAATTGCTACACTCCGCGCGCTCGTAACGTCGTTTCTCACACACGCGCAATCTCTCTCTCCTTTTCACAGTCGATGGCTTCTTGTTTAGCTGTCTCTGTCGTTCGCCGCGAGTCAGTATACTCCATAGGCGTCGAACACGTAAACAACTCTACTTCTCTCTCTGTCTTACTTTCATACATACCTTTTTAGGTGTGCGTTAAAAGTATACATGTATAAGAATATGTATACAGAACTGCGTTCCAATTCCATATACTATGTGTCAGCAAGCTTCGAGCCGGGATTTCTTTAACTAGCGCCTTTTAGGTGCTATGAGGGCCTCTATTGATGAATATTTGAAACTTTGATAAATTATTATTCAGGTCGGTAAGGTATGAAAATTTAACTTAAATATATCAGTAAAAGATAACGTAGAGAATAACAAAATCTGTAAAGGAAATATGCAGGATTAATTTACTATTCCGATAAAGTGCGAGTTGGACTCGTATGAAGACGCTTTCGTTAAAGTCTAAAAATGTTTATATAGGTTTCCTATAAGTTATGGATTATGGATTATATTAGATATTAACACGTTTCCTGCCGCGTGAGGGGACGTACGCACCCCACGCTGAACTTTCCGTTCAATCTCTTTGGTATTATCATTGTAAAATGAAGAATTTTGTAAAAATTCATTATGCAGTCAATTATGGGCATCTTAATACTATAATGAATTTTTACAAAATTTTTTATTTTACAATGATAATACCAAAGAGATTGAACGGAAAGTTCAGCGTGGGGCGCATACGCCCTACGCGGCAGGGAACGTATTAAACATTATCATTATATCAATATTATTGTGGTAAGACTCAGATTAAAAATATATGAAAAATTTTAATTATTGTAAAGATAATACTTTACAGTAATAATTAAAATTATATAGTGTATTATCGACATTTTAAAAATAAAAAAAATATAAAATTACATTTTCCAATTTTATGGAAAAATGAATTATGAAAGTTATTTTTAAAATGTCAATAAGAAAAATGTACATTTCTGTTCATATATTTTGATAAAAATATTTTAAATATCATATAAAGTGATTGCCTTCTAAACTATATTTTTCTTTGAGTACATTAACTCTAATCTTATAATTTTTTTATGAAAACAGATTAGCACAATACTCATATAAAAAAAACTATAAAGTAACAATATTTTTATTTTAATTACAATTTTGTTACTTAACAATATTGCTGTCGACTTCTTACGTTGATGAATTAAAAAGAAACAATGCAAATTGCTTGAAAACAAGTTTTATGATAATTGTGAAAATGATTATAAAAAATAATATTTTCATTGTGTAACAATATCCTGTAAGCTAAAAATAAATTTTAAAATAAAAATGATTAAAACAATTACAGCATTTCATGCTTCATCTCCGATAATATTAAAATTGACAAAAATTTTAATTATAATATCTATGTTTATTAATAAATTTTTTAATAAAATTCATAAGAATTTATTAATTATTGATTTAAATTTTATTAAGAATCAATGGTGTAATATACTGCAATTTTTTTTTATATAATATCTTAAATTTCTTCGTATCGTCATTTTACCTCATATGCTTAAATTTACTGAAATAAAATATTTTTTTGTTGGATAGTATATCAGTAAATCAACATGACGAAGCATCTATAGCAACAATAGGTAACTCAAGTGTCCTCAGTTAAGCCACATAATTTGCTTATAATACAATCTCAAAATTCTTTTTAATCATTTTTAATTAATAATGTTAATTCAATACTGTATTTAATGCAAACAAATTTTAATACTGTAACTACATTATTAACTACATATTAACCGCCAATGTAAAAGAATATGAAAACAAAATTGAAAATAACGTAAGGTAACATTCTTGATATTTAAAAAAAAGTATTTTTGCACGTCATGCTCATTCCTTTTTATTTCTTTGAACGTATAAACCGAGCTACCGCCGTCTCGAGTCACCAAGTAGAATCACTAAAGTACATATGCGTTGCCAAGATAACGCTGTATATCTTACGCAAGTGCAGATGTATAATTTACAATTGCACTCACTGCCTAATAAATACTCCTGCATTTATATAAAAGAAAAAAAAGTAGTAGGAGCACACCGTAATACGAAATCGAAGCTTTACATTTCATCCCCCCTTTCTTGAGAATTTCTTTGTACATAACGTTTATTATTCTCCCTTGTATCCCTTCCATATTCCTTTTTCACGCGCTATAAGTATATAAGAGTGCGTTGTATTTGCCTTTCTACATTTTAGAATGTGCATTGGTGGCTGTCGCATGTATGTGTTTATCAACGTGAGGCTGTCAACGGATTCCGCGGGCGCCAGTATAGCAAATACTGTTATATAGCGGCAGTAGTGCAAAAGTCGTGATCGCATGCGCGCGCCTGAAAGAAAGAGAGAGATCGGAGAGTGAAAAAGTGCCGCTGTCGTGAGAGGAGGAAACTAGAGTGAGACGTGGTGCGTGTGTCGATTTTCATTTCTCTGCGGTGTTCATCGAGCGCAACGTATACGCACGAGTGCGCGCACAGTCACATTTAACGGTGAGTGTAGCGAGGACAAGGACGGTGACAAGAACTGTAACGGAGGTGAATAGTTCTGTATCCAGAAGATTTAATTCGCGCACGAGGGAGTAGATGTGCAGAGTGATAAATGTGGCAAGATGGAGAATTGTACTATGGACCAATTTTGCGGCTCTAAGTTTTGGGTGAGTTGATCGAAGATAGTGATTGCGGCACCGTGAATATTCAGTAGCGGTGCTTGAGTATACAGCCGCGTGATCGGTCTGCTCATGCTCGCATACATTTGATTTTCACCTTTTTTCATATCTGTAGGTTATATATTTTGTTAAATCTTTGCTGCCGCTTTCGTGGCTTAAAAAATGTATTCGATCATGCTCTGCTGCACGCGGGTGTTTTTTTCGTATTGAGTAATTTCAGAAAAAGTCATGACATAAAATCATCAAGAAGGCAGTTGTATAGTTAGCAATTGAATGAGTATGGGTAATTTGAATGTTACATTAGATGAAAAAATATATTTATTGAAAGATAAAAGTAATAGACAGTGTTACATTATCTGGTGCAAATGTACTTTCACAGTTGCCTTTGATAAAAGCAGGATTCCTCTCAATTTGTTTTTTAATTTTTTTTAAATGAAAAAATTATTTTTTCAATTCTTTTATTTTTATTTTTACCTAATTAATTTAATAATTTTAGTTTTAAATTGTAAATTTATTTTTATTTATTGAATATTATTTAATTTAATTATTTATATTATAATTTTTATTTATTATTTTCATTAACTATTAATCATTTTTAATGATATCAATTGTTACCATCAGTTACAAAAATTAAATTAAAAAATCTATATATTTTATTTTATTAAATATATTATTATATTTTAAAATCTTCAGTTCTTTATTTTTTCAACATTTATCAACATCAAACATATATGTTTAAATATTTAAATTAAAATATAGTTTTGATTATAAAAAATATTTAAGTTGAAGAATTATACAAGATTTTTATAATTATTTTCATTATTGGTGTTAAACAAGTCAGTTATACATTGAAATCACAATTAATATTATTTGTTCTTTTCATTGATTTTAATTATCTTATCTATATTTCATTTTGTTGTTTTTTTCATTCTCTAGCTTTCCATTTAAATTGTGCCGTTACTACAAATTTTTTGTCATGAGATTTTAATCTTTGTGAGAAGATCAATCATCATTGTGTATCAAGAGTTGTGCTTATGATTGAACATAATTAACCTAAATTGCTTGCCACTTTGTAGAACACAAAATAGTTTAGAGTTTATGTATTTGTAGTTTTTTTTTTTTTTTTTTTTTTATTCTAAAATTGTTTTTTTCAATTTAATAATTTTGTTGCTTTATTTATAATTTTATTTCATATCTTATATTGAATTAGTGAATAGATTTATATTTATAAAGAATTATTAGATAAGACAAAATCAGATAATATAAATATTAATAATGTAATGATATACTTTTCAGAATTCAAACTTGTCATGGTATACAGATGACCCAGATTTGACAGAATGTTTTCAAAAGACAGTCCTAGTTTGGACTCCATGCATTTTCCTATGGACATTTTCATCCTTTGAAGCTTATTATCTTATAAATAGCAAAAGAAAAAATGTTCCTTATACATGGCTATTTATATCAAAATTCATATTCAATGTAGCATTAATTATGCTTACAATTATGGATTTGGGAAAATCGATACGAGATAGTTATTCAGATATACCAATTTATAGTGTAGACTATGTTACTCCTTGTATAAAAATCTCGACTTTCGTAAGTAAACATTGTAAACTGCTGATTTTTATCTTATAAATCATGTATTTGAATCGATTGCAATTAACTATTCAATCAAATGCAATTAGCAGAAGTTAAGAAATCAAATATCATGAACAATTTTATTTTAGAGTTTAGCCCTTGTATTATTATATTATAATAATAAATATGGCATGAGAACATCAGGATTACTATGGATGTTTTGGATGCTGCTTAGCTTATGTGGAATAGTTCAGTATAGAAGTTTATTGAGAAAAAGTATATATGATAATGAGGTAAGCATTAATGTCAATTATCTATCCTTATCAGTTTTTATAAATTATAATATTTTTAGATTGAATCAATGTACGAATTTGTATCATACATGATATACTTTCCAATAGTGATAATATTGTTCCTACTGAATTTCTTAGTAGATGCAGAACCAAAATTTTCAGAATATCCATCTGTAAGTACTTATTTACATTAATTTAAAATGAATTATAATATTATACATATTATATCCATTTTTAGCCAATTGAAAATGTATAAATTTTTGTTGTTGTAAATGTATCTTAAATGATAATTTTAAAATAAATAATATTTAAATTTTAATATTAAATTTTACTTTAGGTGGAAAAACCATGCCCAGAACAGAGTGCCTCATTTCCATCTCGAATTACATTTACATGGTTTGATTCTTTAGCATGGAGAGGGTTCAAACATCCTCTAGAAACTTCTGATTTATGGTCCATGAATCCTGTTGACATGGCTAAAGAAATTGTACCTCAATTTGACAAGCATTGGAATAAAAGCCTCAGAAAAATTGATAAGTAAGCTCGATTATATTTTATAAATTACATGTATATTTGATAGTGAAATATTTTTCACTCTCATTTATACTCTAATTTAGCAATTATAATATATAATATATTTATTTGCTATCAAGACAATTTTGGATCGACCGTAAGTAATTTTGAAAAATTAATAAAGTCTTCATTAAAAGTAGAATGGAATTGGTTAATATTGCATTTTAAAAGTAAAGAAAATTTTTCTAGTACACAAGGAGCCAAGGCTATGTTCAGGAAGTCATCGGGTGAAGTTGATTTTAATAATGATAAAAAAAAGAAAATGGCTTCAGTATTACCACCTCTCTGCAAGGCATTTGGACCTATATTTATGTTTGGTGTTATGCTTAAAGTTATTCAAGATATTATGACATTTATAAGTCCTCAAATTTTAAAGTATGTTTATGAAAAGTCAATATTATTATTAATCATCATTGTTACTTCAATTAAAATTGAAAGTTTTATTTTATTTTCAGATTACTTATAGATTTTACATCACATCGAAATGAACCTCTGTGGAAAGGTTATCTTTATGCTGTTTTACTTCTTCTAACAGCTGTTATTCAAACAATAATTTTGTCTCAGTACTTTCATCGCATGTTTTTAGTTGGACTGCGTATGAGAACCGCTCTCATAGCGGCAATTTATAGAAAAGCTCTGAGAATGTCCAACTCAGCTAGAAAAGAATCAACTGTTGGAGAAATAGTTAATTTAATGTCTGTAGATGCTCAACGATTTATGGATGTAACAGCATACATTAATATGATTTGGTCGGCTCCACTTCAAATTGGTTTGGCTTTGTACTTCTTATGGGACAATTTGGGACCATCAGTTTTGTCTGGTCTAGCAGTAATGATAATTTTAATTCCTGTGAATGCATTACTTGCTAGTAAAGTGAGAAACTTGCAAATCAAGCAAATGAAAAATAAGGATGAAAGAGTTAAACTGATGAATGAAGTATTAAATGGCATCAAAGTTTTGAAATTGTATGCTTGGGAACCTTCATTTGAAGAACAAATCTTAAAAATTAGGAATAAAGAAATAAAAGTACTTAAAGAGGCTGCATACCTTAATGCTGGTACTAGTTTTATATGGTCTTGTGCTCCATTTTTGGTATGTATATCATAAAAAAAGATATTTTTCATTAAACATTAATATATTTATTAATATATTTTGTTCAAAATAGGTTTCATTAGTATCGTTTGCCACGTTTGTTTTAATTGATGACAATGTACTAGATAGTTCAACAGCTTTTGTTTCTCTTAGTTTATTTAATATATTAAGATTTCCTTTATCTATGTTACCTATGATGATTAGTAATGTAGTTCAAGTAAGTTTTAAAGTTATTTTAATATTTATATACCTATCTATAATAAACTTTTGTATTGAATAATTATTAATGAAAATAAATTATTATTTATAGGCATCGGTTTCTGTTAAACGTATTAACAAATTCATGAATACTGAAGAATTAGATCCCAATAATGTACAGCATGATCAGTCAGAAGGTGATTAAATTAGTTTTTATTTAATAGTATCCTATGCTTATATAAAATACTTACAATTCTAAACAACGTTACGTTTCAGTGAATCCATTGATAATAGAAAATGGTAACTTTTCGTGGGATTCAGAGCATATAGAGAAGCCTGTTTTACGAAACATAAACTTACAAATTAAACAAGGGCAATTGGTTGCTATTGTTGGAACTGTTGGTTCAGGAAAGAGTTCTCTAATATCCGCTTTACTAGGAGAAATGGAAAAACTAAGTGGTAGAGTAAATACAAAGGTAATCTTTTGTAATTTTATAAAGTTAAATGAAAAGTCATTTCTTTATTCTAATTTTTAATTACATTTTTCTAGGGATCAATTGCTTATGTATCACAACAAGCTTGGATTCAGAATGCTACTTTACAAGATAATATACTTTTTGGCAAACCTCTTGACAAAGCTTTATATCATCGAGTTGTTGAAGCATGTGCATTAACTCCAGATTTTAAAATGTTACCAGCTGGAGATCAAACAGAAATTGGTGAAAAGGGTATTAATTTATCTGGTGGACAAAAGCAACGAGTTTCGCTAGCAAGAGCCGTCTACAACAATTCTGATATTTATTTTCTTGATGATCCTCTTAGCGCAGTAGATTCACATGTAGGCAAACATATTTTTGAAAATCTTATCGGACCTCGTGGTTTAATGAAAAAGAAAACAAGGGTTCTTGTAACTCATGGTATTACTTATTTACCAGAAGTAGACAATATCATTGTGTTAAAAGATGGAGAAATAAGTGAAAGTGGTACTTATAAAGAGCTTTTAGAAAAACGCGGCGCTTTTGCCGATTTTTTGGTACAACATTTACAAGAAGGTATATATCACTAAACATATATATATTTTTTTTAAATATTTTCCTCGTAATTTAAGATATTTCTAATTTAATTAACATGCAAATATATTTTTCATGGGACTAAGTTGGAAATCGTAAGTCGATCAAGTAATTATAGTTTAATTTTTATACGATATCATTTGACAGTATCGTAATTTGTTTGAGCTTGAAAATCCAATGAATAACACGAATTTATTGTTTTAAAAAGTATAGTTATTATTTTGCAAAATATTCCATTTTGCTTTTTAGATAGCACCTTTAATTTTAATTTTTTTCCTTCAAAATCCTTTTTCTAATAAAATTTTATTAATAGGTTATACTAGTTATTTTCTTAATAGTATAGTAAATAAAATTTTTGAAACCTAAAATATGTCATAGTTTTTTAGCATGATTGTGTTTGACCTTCGATTTCATCTAAGTCGTTTTTCTAGAATTCTTTTATTTTATTATATTATAACTTTATTATTGTATAATTTAAATTTACAATAGTAAAACCTGAAGAAGAAAATACAGATGACTTATTGGAAATTAAGCAACGACTTGAAAATACAATTGGTAGCGAAGAATTACATCAAAGAATCAATCAAGCAAGAACAAGAGTTTCTGGCAGTATTAGTGAATCAGGATCAATAGCTGATAGAAAATCTTTAAATGGTTCTTTACATAGGTAATCAAAATGAAATTTAGTTATTATCTTTTTACATATAAATTTAAACGCTCAATAATAATTATTATTAAATTTAATTAAAAACCATAAAAGTTTTGAAATTTTCAATATAAATTTAATTAACAATTAGTTTCAACATGTGATTTAAAATGAATCTAATTTTTTAATTCTAGGCAACACTCTACAGACAGTCAACAATCAGGAAGCCCTCTGCGTAACAATAGTGTCAAAGAAAAAGATCAAGTTCTATATAAAACTGGAGAGAAATTAATAGAGACTGAAAAGGCTGAAACTGGCAGAGTAAGTCAATTTTCAAACTTATTTTTTATCTTTAATTTTTAGACAAATTTTTACATAAAGTTTATTTTCTAATAGGTGAAATGGAAAGTTTACTCTCATTATTTAAAGTCAATTGGATGGTTTCTTGCAATATCAACTATCGTTATGAATGCAGTTTTCCAGTCTTTTAGTATCAGTTCAAACGTTTGGCTAAGTTTGTGGTCTAACGATAATAATTCATCTATTCCTTCTAAACGTGATATGTATCTAGGTGTATATGGAGCTCTTGGTTTTGGGCAAGGTATGTTTGCAATTTTTTAATTTACTGTTTTATTTATTTATTTATTTATTATTTTTCATGTCTAAAAATAGTTGTATTAAAGGCATTTTAAACTGCTTTACAAAAAATATGTCATAAAAACCCTTGTTATCAGTAGTAGTTTAGTTTCAAATATTTTCTTTAAATATTTTTAATTAAAAAGTATCAGAAAGATTTTAGATTATTGCAAACTGCAGATGACATCTATTTTCTTTGGTTTTATTTATCTTACTATTTGCTTATCACGGTATTTAAATTACGATTGTGCTTACATAATTTATTAAGAATATATTTTTGTGTGTGGGCAATTGAGAAATGTACGTGCAGTTTTTTAAAATTGCAAAAATTTAAGTAAGTGGATGTCAAAATAGCAAATCTTCAACAAGCCATATAACACAATTCACATGACATTTTTCAAAATTGCAGTCATCGTGTTAAAATCGCGGATATTATTTGGAAAATATAAATTTATTGTAATTAATTATTTGTGAGATAAAAATAATATAAGTACTGTGCATTTGTTAATAACACGCTACTATTAATTAAAGCTAGGGAAAGTGTGGTTTGCTGTGTCGTTAAATAATAGAAATTTATATTATTTTATTTTTACAGCCTAGTCAAGAATATTAAGTTAATAGTAGAAATATTAAGAAGATGTTTTTTAAGCTCGATTCATTTTTTCATAATTCATTCGTTAGTTTTTTTTAACTAATGTCTTTATTCGTGCATGACATCCTGTTATCAGTTATGCATATACTACTTTATATATAAATATATATGTATATACATATAGAGATCATGAAATTATTGTAGATATTAAATCTTTTTAATCGACAATACAATTTTACATCTCATTCATAAATTATAAGTCATGGCTACGTGTTTAAAGAAAAATTTGTTAAAACTTAAAAATAATAATTATTGCTAAATATCTGGAACCACAAAACATAACTTAGAATATAACAACTTAACAAGTATATTTCAAACGAAGCTTGCTTATATAATAATCTAACATGATCTGTACATAAGTGTGCAGCGATAGAAGTAGATACATAAAATCCCGTTTACTGTGTCAAAACAAACAGAGAAAAAGCTCACATTAACTTAATATAAATTGAAAATGAATTTCAGCAATTTTTGTGCTTCTTGCGCAATTGACGATGGTTATCGGCTGTCT
Organism: Chalcis sispes; assembly: GCA_949987625.1. Lineage (NCBI taxonomy): Eukaryota > Metazoa > Arthropoda > Insecta > Hymenoptera > Chalcididae > Chalcis > Chalcis sispes. The sequence continues at coordinate 11,475,133 of OX465097.1, forward strand.
CCAAAGCAGTTATCAACTGCATTACAAGTTATTGTTTGGCATACTGCGCTCTCCAATTGGATTCTTTGATACAACTCCAACAGGCAGAATATTAAATCGTTTTGGAAAAGACGTTGACGTTATAGACAACGTTTTACCGCCCAACATTAAAGCTTGGTTATTTTGTCTAGTTTCGGTACGTGGGACTTTCATAGATCTCACATAAAGAGCACTAGTTTTAGTTTTATGTTTTATTCGGATAAAAAAGTAACAAGTATGAGGATTTGAATTATTTGTCGAGATATCTTATGCAACAGTGGTATAAGTTACTACTTTTTTTTTTTTTTTTTTATTATTATTATGTCAAAAATAACATTAAAAATAACCCATTTCATTGGAGACTGATAAATTTGAAGCGATTCGACATTAAAATATTATATTGAATCGTTGTTGCTTCTAATTTTATTTTAAAGTTTTTTTTTTTTTTTTTTTTTTTTTTTTTTTCTAATATAAATCATAATAGTAAAATTGAGATGTGGGCTATTTAAGTAATGACAAGAACAAAATAAATGATAATTTCAAATAATTTCGTTACTTTTTCCACACTTAAAACACGAAACGCTGAAAACAGTGGTCCACCAATAAGTACAAAAAAATCAACGAACTTTTATAATTTGGCAAGCTAAATTAGATTAGATTAGTAAGTAGTTGATGCATTTTATAAAACACACCCCACGGATTCTGATTGTATAAACTTAAACCGGAAGAAAGAAAGAAAGAAAAAAATAATAATAACAACAATAATAATAATAATGAAAAGAAAAGAAGTTATCGATTAACTTTTTGAAATATAGTACATTTATGTATATTTTTCTTAACACGTGTGCAGTACTAACAATATTATTAATGCAAAAGTGCACGTAGTAGCATTCACATATCCAGCTCATGGCACAGCTCACGAAACTAGTTTATCGTAATAGCAAAATTAATTTCTCACGATGACAATTTTTTATGTATAATACAATAGTATATTACAAAAGATTTGTTAGTTTAAAAAAAAAAAAAAAAAAAATATTTTTATTTTTTTTTAAATATTGTTTATGACAAAGATATTGATCCTTGAGTCGTTAACATTTTTTTTTTTTTCTAGAAATTATTTCTTAGTAAGTATGGTTTTTTTTTTCTTTTAATGCCCTTGATGTTTTCTATTTTTTGTTAATTAATTATTTATTTAATCGTAGAATACAACCACCGACACTTTGCATATTATGTATAATTTTAGGCATGGTCAATTTTCTGGTGTCGATAACCTTGGCAATCGGATCAGTAATTGCTTCCAAAGGAATTTTCGAGCGTTTGTTAAATAACGTTCTTCGCAATCCGATGTCATTTTTTGACACCACTCCCGTTGGTCGTATTCTTAATCGACTTGGTAAAGATGTCGAAATCGTTGATAATGTTTTACCGATGATACTACGCGCTTGGATCAGTTGTTTTTTTTCGGTATGAAAACTATTATCGGTATTACTTTAATGTGCTTCTCTTTATCAAGGCAATGTTCAATATATCGCGAAGAAAAACGTTCGATTTATGTTTCAAACAAACATTAAATTTTTCAATTCCTTTATCTTCAACGATAGTCTTTATGAAAATTATTTACGATAGTTTTTATCAAAAATTTCAATTATAGAATTTACAATATTATGTTTCAATAATAACAATGTCGTACACCTTTAAAGTACACATTTTTTTCTTATAGATACATTGAAAAATTTCATGTTTTAAAGTGTTTCTGCTCAACATTCGCTCAATGCAATCACATTTCATAACTGGTACGGTGTTGTAAATGATTTCAATCTTAACAGTGCATTTATTGATATTATTTTTTTTGTTCAAAGACTATTCGCTTTTTTCTATAGCAAGAATTGAAAATCAAACTACCCATAAACATAATCGCTTTTCATGAATGTATAAGGCATTTAAGGAAGTGAATGTTTTACGAAAATAATAGTCCAAGGTCTTGTGTTCTCAAATAGCGTTTTTTATAAGTGTGATTCAATTTATATTTATAGTCGTGAAAATATTTTTCTTTATTTTTGGTATGACAATTAACTTAAATTATTTTTTAAGATAGATTTTTTTTTTTTTTTTTTTTAATTGTTAGATTTTT